>CM059607.1:7385000-7602500 GCA_030412105.1 Cyclura pinguis
TCTCTCACTCCTTCCAGTTATGTGCATTTCACTGACTCTAGGCCCATTTCCACCCTACCCTGTTATACTGCTATTATTCCACTTTCAACATCCTGTGGAACTCTGGGGTTTGTAGTTTACTGAGGCCACACAGCTCTCCGGCGGAGAATTCTAAGCGCCCCTCCCTAAACTGAAAACCCCAGGAATCCATAGGAGGTTGAAAGTCGAATAATACCACTATAACAGGGTAGTGTGGAAATGGCCTAGGAAGTGGGCATCATTTTCTTGCACCTTCCTAACGTCCACCTTAGGTCACTACATGATTAGAGCAGCCATTCTGCCCCATCTGAAGAGGCTTACAAACTGAAAACTGCGAGAAGGAGAGCCTCAAGGTTTTATGGGGCTCTGGAAACTGAACCATCGAAATACCCAAGCAGCAGCCTTCATTGGAGTCAACAGTTTTCCTCCTATTTATAATACCTTCCCAGCAGACTGTTTGGCAGCTTCCTTGACAAAATCCACGAACAGAATTGATATCACACCAAGAGGAGACCCCGGACTGTCGTAGTCCAATTTTGAGCCTGATATTAGGAAATGTTCAGAAAAGCACCAAACCCAATGATCTCATTAGATCTGAAATACGTTTAAGGTCCTTTTGAACGTTTTGTCCAGTATGATGGACAGTTCAAGTTTCCCTGGTGTTCAGTAATCCGTGATTTTTCTGTCTATCTGTTTGGCAGGGGGGGCCTGGAACCGGAGAAGAGTTCCTAAAGGGGCCGTGGCCAAAAAAACCAGGTGAGAATAGCTGATTTAGAGTATTGAGGTAAAGGGGAATCTATCTTAAAGTGTCCCCTTGATGAAACTACAAATCAGTGCTCTTTTTAAGTGGCAACCACATATCTGCTTTAATGTACCGTTTGGCTATTAAGTAGCCCATTCATATCTGTCTGTTTGTTTCAAATAGTAATAGGGTGACCTGTTTTAAAATAAGCAGCTGTGAACGACTAGTTCAGCAGTATGGGTCATGGTGTTTCCTTTTAAAGAAGGGGAAAAAAAACAGTCAGGAAGACACAACATGGTCATGACATTGTGACTGACCTTTCCAGAATGCAGTCTCGTCTACCTCTTATGTACTTGGCTCATACAGCTATTTGTAATCACTGTTCCCCCTAGAGGCTAAGACTTGATGCCAAAAATAAAAGACAAACCAAAATAAGGATGGAGAGGCACAAGCATAAACCATATATATATATATATAACGCTCTCTTTGTATAGACGCATAGATAGAGATACACACATAAACACACACATTTTCAAGCATTAAAGAGCACTTCAGATCCCAAGAGGATGCACTGAATCACTTAACCCATATATTATACCTATGTTCCTAATAAATATAAAGCCGGGAGAGGACAGGCATAGGGAGGAGAAAATAATTCCAAATGCAGCTATTTGAAATACTTAGAATGCCCATAAATATTATGTACCTCACAATTTCTTAACTGTAAGACACAGATTTATCAAAATGTACTTTGGCCACTTAATTCCCCAGTGGCAGAAACTGTGCGGTCTTCTGTATGTTTAACTATTTTTGACAGAATTGAGTTCAAATACCAGGCTGAATAGGTTAACTTGTTTTTTTCTTTCTTTTTAATGTTACTCCTTAAAATTGTTGCAGTCTTGTTGTTTAATTACACTCTTATAATATATTTCTAAGCTTTGGGCCACATTGTATCTGATTTAAAGTGGAAGCTGCTTTGAGTTGTGGCATTCATGGATCAAGGCTGGATATAAACAAAGGGAATGAATGGATGAATGAAAATGGAAATTCTACTCAAAAGAAAGCCCCACTGAGTTCAAATGGGACAATACAGTTAGGAAACTGTATGTTGGACTCCTGCCTAAATGCAATTTCCAGCATATTCCTTAAACACAAGGAGGCTCAAAATATTTTAAGAGATATCAACACAAAACACAAGTAAAGTATATTCTTAAAAAGACACTACTAAACTATCATCCTGCTTTACCACTGATCTCTCTCTCTCCCTCTCTCTCTCAGTCTCTCTCTCATGCACACACCCACACCCACACCCACCATCATAGGTGGTGCCCACAGTACCCACTCAAGTTTCACTTTGCAACTTGGTCTTAACACCTTTTGGAGGACTATCTTCATGGTCTGGCTTATGTATTGTCATGTGCCTTCAAGTCATTTCCAACTTACAGCGACACTAAGACAAACCTACCACAGGGGTTTCTGAGGCTGTGTGTGTGTGTGACGTGTCCAAGGTCACCCAATATGTTTCCATGGCTGAGCGAGGAATCGAACCCTGGTTTCCAGAGTCATAGTCCCAACACTATGCAACATTGGCTTTCTAGCTTATGTTACATTTTATTTATTGATTAGCTTGCTAGTCTGGTCCAATAGATTAGAATAGAAAAATGGAATCTTAGAGATGGAAGGGACTCCAAAGGTCATCTAGTCCAACCCCCAGACATGTAGGAAATACTGCACACGAACATCTAACCTTTGTTTAAATACCTCCATAGGAGGAAACTCCACCCTCTCAAGGCATTCTATTCTACTGCTGAACAGCTCTTACAGCAACAATGTTTTTCCTAATGCTTAGGTGGAATCTGTTTTCTTGTAATTTGAATCCATTGGTTCATGTTCTAGTTTGTGGAGCAGCAGAGAAAAAGCTGGCTCCATCTTCTACATGACATCCCTTCAGGTATTTAAAGATGGCTATCAAGTCATCCCTTACTCTACTCTTCTGCTCAATAAACATACCCAACTTCCTAAGGTGATCTTCATATGGTTTGGTTTCCAAACCTTTGGCCATCTTGGTCACCCTTGTCTGTTCCAATTTGGCAATATCCTCAAATTGTGGTGCCCAAGCCTGGAAACAGTATTCCAGATGAGTTCTGACCAAAGCAGAATACAGTAACATTACTATTTCCTTTCAAGTATGTTCTTCTCGACCCAGCTCAGAATTGTATTAGCCTTTTTTGGCCAACATATCACACTGTATGCAGTTATGAAGGCCCTTCTCCATTAGGTCTAAAAGCCAACAATAAACCACTTTTTAAGTGTTCACATCCCTTTAAGATCACTCTGTAGCACACACACACATCACAAAAAAGCCTCATAATAGATGAACAAAACATCCTGGGCAAAGACAAGGCTCACACTAAGCCAAAGATGTGTATTTATCTGTGTTGTAACCTTTTCCCCACAGCAGAAATGAGAAATACAGGATCTGGCCTGTGACTAAATATTGTGAATTGTGGTGTTTAATTTGTATTTTGTCCCATCCTCTGAATCTACCTCCCCGGGGGGCAGGGGGGAGCGCAATAAGGCTTAGACTAGAGAGAATTCTAAGGACACGGCGATGCACAGAGAAAGAGAAGAAAAATAACACATTAGTACCCAGGATAAATAGGCAGCTCCTCCTTATTTGGCATGATTAATCAGAGATCAGCAGCACAAGTCCCAGCCAGGGCAAGACAATCCTTACAATTCTCTTTTCTCACAAAACCAAAGCTGCTCAGTGAAGTGTTCAGGTACTCGGTTACATTCAACACAAGCTAATTCACTTATCCTCAACAAGTGGGCTATTGATTTTTTTGCCTGTTTTCTGAGCAGCCTGGGGGCTCTCAAAGCTACAACAATAGCATCCTGCCTTTTATAAAAAGGGGAAAGGAATGCAGTGGAAAAATGTCCCTTTGCTCATCAGTAATTAGGGTGACTTCATGTTTGCTTAGTTCTGTCAGGATATTCAGCACAGACATGGGTCATGAAGCTTTACAGCCCCATTTCACCTTCACTGAAGAATCTAACACTGGAAACTCAACTCCCTCCTTTTGCAAACTGAAAATATAGATTTTTTTCCCCACTCATTTATACCCAGCACCGGATCAAGAGGTAAACCCTTTTTTCCCCGTCCTCCAAGTCATTTGCTGACTCTCACCTCCATCTTGCCTTTAAAAAAAAAAAGTCTAATTAAACCTTTGCCACTTTCATATTATAGGAAAATAGTCGGCTCCTTTCTTCTGCTGAAGACTATCAAAATCATACAGGATCACAGAGAAAGGTTATCTGAAATCAAGGTTCTACTTCCAAAGCAATAAAAAAAAAACCCTATGGAACCAAGGAACTACAGTCAAGGCAATATACTGGTGTCCTCTTCTCCAACCTGGTGCCCTACAGTCATTTTTGGAACATACATCTGCCACCCCTGACAACTGAGCATGCTGCTTGGAGCTGATGGGACTTGTAGTCTAAAAAACATGGGAGGCACCATGTTGGAGAAGGAGGTCTATGGTCAAATATCTACTTAGCCTTGAAAACTTCACTAGATGGCTCATGGTCTCTTAGCCTAACCCGACTCCAATATAAAAGTCAGAGAGGATAGGTAAATATCCTTTCATCAGCTCTGTGAAGAAACGATGGGATAAAAACATATGTACAGTCAGCCCTCCATATTGGTGGGTTTAACTTTCATGGATATGATTATTTGCGAGTGTCTCCAACCCCTGACACCCCACCATCTCAGGATCTTCTTTTTCAGGGGAAAGTTCCTTCTTAAATGGCTGCCCAGCCATTTAAAAACCTACATCTGGTCCTCCTCTTCCACCAGCCATTGCTGGCTAGCTAAGGACAGCCCAATTTCTTAGTACCACAAACCTCTTCCCAACACCCACCCACACCCAAGGAAGGAGATGGGCAAGAGATAAGAAGTGCAGGGCATTCATGCCAACCCACCCCCTTTCCCTCTCCTTCTCTGACCTGGTTTGGACCCTGAGTGCCAGTTCTCCCCACCCTGGCTCAGCCCCCTTCCCACAAACACACACACGTTTTGATATTTGCAGTTTTCCCACTTTTGCAGGGGTCCTACACCCCTAACCCTAGCAAAGGTGGAAGAGTAACTGTAATAATAAAGTAGAAGTTATCTTGTCCTCCCTGTTTCAGGACCTATTTTCTGACACATTTATGATAGGTAGACCTGAGCTTAGGTCTACGCCTCTCTCCTAAAGGTCGAAGACACGTTGTCTTCTTGATTTCTGCAGTGATGATAATGGCTGTGCAAAGACATTCTTTTGCCTGAGGTTAAAAAAAAACAAGATGGCACCTCCAGGCTCTCATTCCAAACAAAGAAGGTGATGAGACTGCCAACTGAATTGACTTTTAATAACCATATCAGGTCATCTTCCTCTACTGCACTCAAGTATATCAGGTTGGTCTAGAGACTGTAGGACAGACTGTATGTTGTGAACATCTCTGTCCCCCAGGATCTGGTGTGTGAATGAATCACCTCATTGTATCAGGATAGGGTCAGTTCTGGCCCCAAAATCTTGGCCATAATTCATGGGTATTTTTTTTATCTCTTATATGAAAGAGATTGCTCCTAATGGTGTTTTTCAGCTGGAGATAGCCCCAGGAGCAAAGGGCTTATGAGCTTATCAGCAAGGTCAGTAATTAATAGTGGTAACTGGTGGGTTAAACATGCCCTTGTTTATTTAATTTGTAACTGATCGAAGGAGGAAGAGGAAACACTACAAGAAAGGACCCCCTATTCTGAGGCAGTAGCATACACTACAGAGTAGTTACCCAGCATTTTTTAAAAAGTTACAGGTTTTTTTCCCCCCACTTAAAAGTGTACAGTACATTTTGAACCAGCTCTTCAATATTCTAATAAGGAAATGTGTTCTGTTTCTAAGCCAGAAAGTAGCCATTTCTTCCGACGAATATGATGTTTGAAAATCAGTTCCTCCTATTATAGATTTCTCCCTCAGCTTGTAGAAAATCCATGATTCCCTAAACATTGGTCTTTGAAAGCACATTGACTAAAATCTTCATGCCTAATTCATGAAGTGTAGTCTGGAGATTAGTGGAGCTGGACATAGACCAGGAATACTTTATCATATTCTAATAAGTGGAGGCTGAAAATTGCATTTCTAAAGCTACAGTATTAAAGGGCACACAGCAAAACATGACCCAAACATAACTCAGTAGTCCTCCAGTCCTCCAGAAAAGCTTTGATATTATAAACTGTGCTGACAGAAAGAATAAACACAACTCCAAAGAATTTCTGTATTTAAAGAGAGAGAGAAATCCTGGCAAATGCACACATACACACACGCACACACATACACATACTGTGTATATATCTAAGCCCATATTGTACATTATTAAACTCATATAATGTGATCTCCACGGAATGGTGCTTGGACTTGTATTGATTATTTGAACACAGTATGGAACATCATTGCAATAACATAAAATTAGGCATCTGAAGCAAATGTGACAGTAAAAAAAGGCAGTAAAACAGTCAACAAGCCTAACACAACTGTTACCATAAAAAATATAAATGACATCATGTTGTGTATGCTATAATGGTAGAGTGAAGATAAGGCTTGCTGCACCATATGACCTAAATATTGTTTAAAAAAAAAACCCTTTTAGGGTTTCCATTTCTTTAACACTAAGCTTTTCAGGCATTCCTTTTCTCTTCTCAGTGAATAAATTTCCCTACCTCAATTCTTCTCCTGGGCAACCCTCAGCATTAATTGCTTATGTTAACGCTGTATTAGTCTTTGGTCTTCAAAACGAGAGTGGCGTTTCTGATGTTTTTACCTACGTGTGTGTTTCTATTTTTGTTTTAGTCTGGCTGTTTCCGCACTAGACTGTCATAGTGCTATTATTCCACTTTCAACGTCCTATGGAATCCTGGGGTTTGAGGCCCCTCCCTAAACTGCAAACTCCAGGATTCCATAGGATGTTGAAAGTGGAATAATAGCACTATAACAGTCTAGTATGGAAATGGCCTCTGTTTTTAAAGAGTCTTTTTGCTTGTTCCATCTGTTTTTTTGTTTGCTTGTTGTATGTTGCCTCAGGAGCCCTTTCATTATATGGAATCCTGGAACCAGCAGTTTAGAGAAAGGTATACAAAGGGATCTTGCGGCACCTTTGAGGCTGACTGACAGAAAGAAGTTGGTAGCATAAACTTTCGTAGACTTAAGTTAATTCTTCAGATGCATGGAGTTTAGGGGGAGACATTTAGAATTCTCCGCTGGAGAGCTCAAGTGCTTCATCAAATGTTCAACCTCAGAATTCCACAGGATGAACCACGGTGGTTAAAGTGGAATAACAGTGCTATATTTGTGTACAGGTTACACCACTGATCTAATGAGTCAGGGATTGGAGCACTGTCAGAAAGTGAAATTGGTCAAAGAGTGGAACCCCTGTAGGAAACATGAGATAATTACAGAGGATTGTTTGGGATCGATTGTGTGTGCACACTGTTTGCAAAGTTTCTCAGCTGACTGCGCACACATGCCGCTTGCAAAGTCTTTCAGTTGTCTTGGCACCTTTGTTCCCTTGCAGCTCACTCTGCAAGCAACACGCATGCACACCTGCAGTCCCAAGCAAGTCTCCATAAGCAAGAATAGCCGCAGAATCTCTTACTGAGCATGAGTAAACAGCAAAGCAGGCAGAAAAGGGGAAAACAAACAAACTTGTCTCTCTAAGTACTTTCAGCATTAAAAAAAAAAGTATGGGTCTTTAAGTTAGACTACAAAAATGGAAATCACAAGAAAAGTGGAGGGCGATGAATGAAAAAAAAAATCCTTGGCACCAGCCTTCAACTGGTCTCTATGAGATCTGAATGTTTTTGTTTACTTATGCAAGGCTTGCCTGACCTAGCTGTTTCATTTCAGATGTGCATATCGATAGTTTTGAATATGAAGTCTGATGAAACATGTTTAACTGCTCTTCTCCTTCTCCTTCTTTTCTGGTGGTATGAACCTAACCTATCCTTATTTCCTATTGCCATGCTAATTTTGCCTATGGTACCAAATTTTCTGTTAAAACATAAAACCCAGAGACACCCCTACTTTCTTAACTGAGGTATACCTGTACTTACAATCTCCTAAAAACTGAAGGCCCTTGTCTTGCACACACATTACATTACCCATGATCAGACATGCATATACGTTCCCATTCTTCATCTCTTGAAAATGGTTCTAGTCTGCCACCTACGAACAGTAGTTACTGGTCCTTTCATCAAATTCTGGGTTTTCAGGGTCCCTTTCTTAGCAGATTAAAACTACAGAATAAATGAAACTGTGCTTATGTGGGTGGAACTAGGGCAAACAAACAGATGATCAATTTAAGGCAGGATAGCAGAGAAAAGCATGACAAAAGCATGTGATACACAAACACTGCCACCCTGTCCTAGATGTTTTCAGTTATTTGTTGTTGTTGTGTGCCTTCAAGTCCTTTCCAACTCACAGCGACCCTAAGACGAAACTATCACGAGCTTTTCTGGGGCTGAGAATGTGTAATTTGCCCAAGGTCACCCAATGGGTTTCAGCGTCCAAGCGGGGAATTGAAGCCTGGTTTCACAGTCCAATGAAAGTTGTAGTCCAGTCAAACCACTACACCACACTAGCTCTTCTATGCTGCTTTACTGAGTTGTAAATCAACATAGTGATCCGAATTGTACTCCACGCCGAGAAGTAAAGGGAAAACTTTATTTGATTTCAAACGGGCTTCTCTCTTGGTGATTTAAATCATCTGTCCAACCTGGGAGGGCAAGATTAGCAATTCCTCACCAGCGGCAGCTGCAGCGAAAATCTTCCCACCTGCAGTTATGAGGCTGGTCTCCATAGCATCCATGAGAGCTCCCCAAACTCCCATCACCAGGCTTCTTCACTGCACCTGGGAATTGGGTGGGTGATTTTCCTGGGGATTGCATCTGGGAGGATCAAACTCTTACCTCATACCTGTGGAGGGTTGTCACTTGTCCCTTATTATACAGGATGTCCCCTGTTTGACAGAGCCAGTATGGTGTAGAGGTTTGATTGTTGATCTAGGATTCTGGAAGAGCAGGCAAGGAAACCGACTTATTGACCTCTGGCAAGTCACACTCTCTCAGTCTCAGCAGAAAACAATAACGAGCCCCCTCTAAACAAATCTGGCCAAGAAAAACCCAAAATAGGTTTTCCTTGTTGTTTGTTGTTATGGTTGTGTGTGCCGTCAAGTCGTTTCAGACCTATGATGACCCCCTAAGGTCAATCCATCACAGGATTTTCTTGGCCAGATTTGTTCTGAGGAGGTTTGCTTTTGCCTTCCTCTGAGGCTGAGAGAGTGTGACTTGGTCAAGGTCACCCAGTGGGTTTCCAGGGCTGAGTAGGGATTTGAACCCTGGTCTCCAGCATGCCAGTTCAGCGTTCAAACCACTACAGCATGCTGTCTCCTTAGGTTTGCCTTAGGTCACCATAAGTCAGAAATGGCTCATTGGCACCCAACAACAGTCCCTATTTGAAGGCTGGAAAGCTTTTCTTTCTACATAGATTGAATGAGACGCCAAGAAAATCCCGTAGTGTGGAGTGATGGCCCTTCACACAGACAGAAATGTGTGCATCATGTAATTTATGATTGTGGCCAACACAGTAATTTTACACAGAAACACATGGCTACGTTAACTGCAATCAATATTTTCATTTGGTAAAATTTCATTCAGCAGACGACAAACTTGTTTAATAGCAACTCTTGGCTGTCAACCCTTCATATCATGAATTTTGACTGTCTCTTACAACACTACTTGTGATGGAGGAGGTGGGAGGTGGGAGGAACACATGTCCTTCTTAATGGCCTATTAAACATCACACACAAGTTGGCCCTACAGCTGAGTGATGGCAGTTTTCTTTAAATAAGGTTGAGTTTCCATATCAATCTGCCCATGTCTTGAGTTCATCAAGAAGTTCTCCTCCAACAACAACAACAAAAAACCTTCTCCACCTGAAGTGAAGACAAATGTTGACCCCAAGTTATCTGATCCGTGATGGCACCCTCTCTGTACTTCCTTCCCAGAGTGGTTTGACTGGAATCCACTTTGCTATTATTCCTTATTAAATTTTATTTATTTTTATTTACGAAAACAGTTAGCTCCAGCCCTATATCCAAAGATCTCAGGACATCTTATAATAAAATCAATTTAAAAACATAATGAGCAGACACCTGGGCAAAGAATCCAGGTCACAAATCAAAATTGACAAGGAATTTGTCAGGTATCACCTAGCTAACCTAAATGAGTCCAAATCAGAAGGGCCCGATAAACTGCATCCCAGAGGGGAAACAGAAAGAGAAAGATGGGGGAGGGGGAGAGAGAGAGAGAAAGAGAGAGAGAGAAATAAAGTACTACATGTGGGATTACATATGAAAAGGTCCTTGGGATTCGTGTCCAGAATAAGTTGAACATGAGCCAGCAGTGCAATCCTGCAGTAAAGAAGGCAAATGTCATCTTAGACTGCATTAATACAAGCATGGTTTCCAAGTCCAGGAAAGTAACAGTCCTCCTATATTCTTCACTGGTCAGCCCTCATCTTGACTACTTCATATCTATCTATCTATCTATCTATCTATCTATCTATCTATCTATCTATCTATCTATGTAGATATAGATATATGGAACCTTAATTTTTGACCCCCCCCCCCCGAATGTATGTATACTTTTAATCTACTCTGGGTTGCATTTGCTGTTTTTGGTTTCTGTGTGGCACTATTTGGATTTTATTTTGTTATTTGACTGCAAATCCAGTGGGATGTATTGGCTAAAATCTGATGCATAAATGCCACAAACAGATAGAGAGACAGGCAGAAAACCTCCTCGTGGACATTCTACAGCACAAGGTCCATTCCAAAAGCAATGTGTTGTGCCAAAATATTTTTGGGGAAAAAGCTACTGCCAATAAATATATTGAAAACTGGGCTGTGACTGCTAAAAGTGTATAGCTCTGAATCTGTCAGGATGACAACAACAACAAAAACTTAAGTGCAGTATATGGATTTTTTATATATATAGAAAAAAAAATTCTTGCCCTCCGTGATTCACAGAGCAATCTTCTCAGAATTTGATTTACCTAGGCTTGGAGGCAATAAAGCAAAAAATTCAAAACATAACTCATTATTTCCCCTATTTTCAATCCACATAATACAGAGCTCCCCTCTACCTCCAACCAATCTTTATATTCTTTGTCATTGTACCATCTAAGTTATGTGCCCTGTTTATTGTACTTCACCAATCCACCTGGTATGCTGTACAGGCAAATGTTATAAGGCACAAAATCCTGAACAATCTGGTTGCCTGGTACAAGAAGAAAAATGCTCTCTATCTCTATGTCCAGCAACTTTGCAGTTTCCTGGGGTGGACTTGCAGACTCACAGTACTGCGGATGTTGATCAACTGAAGGATTCTCTTTCCAGATAACTATGAAGCTGAAATTAAAAACAGGTGGTAAGACCAACATAAAGGGTGGCACGCTGCTGTACAATGTACATGGAAATATGGAACAGTATGGAAGTGAGGGACAAATTTTTAAGAAAGGAATCAGAAGACCACGAATAAGGCAGGACTGGACTTTGGAGGAGAGGAGTGGTCATCAGAACATCGGAAGAACCTTGATACATGGATCAAAGGCCAGTTATCCTTTTCATTGCAATAGGCACAGTCCAGGACACTCACAGGCAAGGCTTCCAATGGTCCTATAACTCACTTTAAATGGCATACTGCCATTCAGCCTCAAAATAGCAATTGATAAACTATCCCCCTTGAATTTTTCTGGTCCCCTCCGAAAGCCAGAAGTCATCACAACATCAGTAAGGCTTTTGACAAGGTTCCCTATCACAGTATTGTAGATAAGGTGGGCTTAACAATATTACTCTTGGATGGAATTTTAATTGGTTGATGGGATGAACTCAAAGTGTGTCCCCTTTCCTCTTGGAGAGGAAGAAGGTGCCTCAGGGTTCTCCTCTGGGATTGGTGCTTTGAACATCTTTATAAATGTCTTGGACAATGGAATGAGGACATGCTTATCAAATTTGCAGATGACACCAAATCAAGAGGGATAGCTAATGTTCCAGAGGACATGATCAGGATTCAAAATCACCTTTATAGATTGGAAAGCTGTGCCCAAACTAACAAAATTAATTTCAGCAGGGAGAAATGTTAATTAGGAAGGAAAAATGAAAAACGGAAATGTAGGAAAACACGAATGTATGGCTTTGTAACAGGACATGTGAAAAGCCTATAGGTATATTAGTAAACCACGAGCTAGACACGAGTCGACAGTATGTGGCAGCCAAAAAAGCCAATGACATTCTAGACTGCATCGTCCTAGGTACAGTGTGCAGACTGCAGGAAGTACTAGCGCCACTCTATTCTGCTTTGCTCAGACTTCATCTGAAATACTGGGCATCCTAGTTCAAGAAGGATGTTGACAGGTTGGAATATGTTCAGGAAAGGGCAACCAAGATGGTCAAAGGTCTAGAAACCAAGCCCCTATGAGGAATGTCTTAGGGAGCTGGGTATATAAAGCTTGGAGAAGAGAAGATTGAGAGGTGATATGATAGCCATATTTAAATATGCAAATAGATATCATGAGGAAGGTGGAACACATTTGTTTTCTGCTGTTCCAAAGAGAACATATACCAATGGATAAAACTATAAGAAAAGAAATTCCACTTAAATGTTAAGAAGAAATTCCTGGCAGTGAGATCTGCTGAACAGTCAGCCTGTAAGGGTAGCAGCTGTCCTTCACCGGAAGCCTTTAAAAAGAGGTTGGGTGTTCATACATCAGCGATGCTTTAGCTGTATATTCTTGCATAGCAGGATGTTGGACTAGATGATCCTTGCAGCCCCTTCCTGCTCTACAGTTCTGATTCTAAATCTCATGGCAGTGAATTCAGTACAGCCATTATATGTTAATATTCAGTCTGTTCTAAATCAACTGCCTGCCAATTGAATCAAGTGATTCCAAGAACTGTCAGAAGGAAATAAGCTGTCCTCGCCTCTTCCAAATCCTGTAGAAGTGCATCAGCCATTTGGAACTGGATACTGCTGCTGTGAAAGGAAAGAGACTGGGATGATGGGAAAAAGGCAGTGCAGGATTTTGGGAATGTGGTGGAATGATGAACATATGAAAGGTATAGACCTGGAAAAAGAATGGCAGAAAGTTAGGAAAGCTGACGACATCCCTGTGTCATCACCTATCTTCACTTGTAGATTTTTTTTAAAAAAGTGCATTTACAGTCCTAGTATAAATGGAATCTGAAACTCGATCTTAAGCAAGGACTAAAATGCTTTCTGATGAAGCTGGTGAAAATTTGCATCCTATGGATTGCAACACATCACTGGATCAAAAGACTAGCTGCCTATGCTGCAAAAGCTCCGGAAATAGTGTCAACTTTACACATTTCTGTGTCCAGAGTTATCACAGAGTTATGTTTTCAATATGAATTATCTGGGAGTTCTAATGTTCAACAATGTCAAAAGAACATTTGTGTTAAGAAGACATCCTAGCACTTTCATATTTGAAGATGAGATGCTAGCTAGGTTTACTTTGGAGAATACATTTCACACAAGGATTCAATTACAGCTATCCCAAGCTCTGCAGAAAGAATATTTAAAGTTTGCTTTGCCCTTGACTTTTGATTCCGCATGTCACAAGCATTTAACTCAAACTCCCTTGGATTACCAATACTGCATTAAGTTCACTGACTTCTCTACCAGATTATCTAGTAGCAGAGGCACTAACATCACACACATAGGGATATTGGTGATGTACCCCAACAAAAGGACTGAAGTTAAAAGTCCTAATGTTTCAGTCATCCCAATGGAAATGGAAGAAAAACCTAAAACATTCACTGTAGGGATGGCAAGACTGCCAAGAAATAAAATTTCCCATTCAACGGCTTCTGCCTCATGAAAGCAAAGAGTTGTCCATTGTAAGCTGCAGCTCCCCTTGGTGGGTCAGACGTCGAACTGCATTTAGATGGTCAGAAATGAAGCCTATTTATTCATACTTCAGTGTTAGCAACGAAAGATTGGGTGGCATGTTATGAACTGAACTTAGACAGCACAGTTCAACAAATCATAAGTGACTGAGTAGAGATTTTAAAAAGGAAAAGTCATGAAACAAAAAGCAGCTTTTTTAAAAAAAATCATACAACTAACACACATTATCGAAAGATACTGAATTCTCTCGTAGGTGCTTTAATTAAATAGATCGATAGATCAATAGGTCGATAGATCGATAGACACAGGAACATAGACAGACTTTGATTCATGCACCCTTTTTGTTGAAGGGGGTAGCAGGCTTATTCAGAGTAAATTTGGACATTTGTTTGCAACTCTGTATTACTTTAGCAACTGCTTCTGTGTTTTTTATATGTAGTGAAAACCGGAGTTTTCTGCATAAGGATTCTGCTTACAGAAGCAGAGTGATCAAGTAAAACTGACCTTCCACTGAATTAATATGAATTGTTGTACTATAGTATCTTAACAGACTGAACATCAGGCGGTCACTATTTCAAATTTTATCTGCACCATGAATGGTTTGTCCCTCAGTCTGAGCACCAACACACATATTTGGTGATCAGATAGGACATAAATAAATAAGTACTGAGGCAGAAACAGTCCAGATTAATCTTCTATGCCCTGCTTCAGCTACTTTCAAAATGCCCTAGTTTCTCTTTCTTCCTCCCATTTTTCATCATTGCTTTTTAATTGCTGCAAATGGAATTCAAAATCCAAAATTGGTTTGCACTCAATAATTCAGCTGAGGGCAGGAGAAAGGAGAGGGAAGAACTGTTCCCTTCCCAGTCGGCTCAGGCAATAGTAAACCACTGCAGCCTCTCCTGCTTTTTGCACTCTTCTTCATTACTGTAATAACTTTTGCCATCTTGACCACATTCTGCCGCTGCTTGTCCACATATGTCCTGGTTTTCACTGGCCAAATATAGCAGGGTATGCTAAGACTAGTCTAATTTACATGGCTGTTGTAAGGACTACCAACAAAATGCATGTGAAACTTCTTCAAAAATAACAGAACTATTTAGATTTGTTTCCCAACACCTGTTTACCCTTTAGAATTTGAGCTGCAGGTTTATACACTCTATCCTGTCTTCAAGTGATCTGATTCAGATCTTGCCTTCCTGATTTGGGAATATGTATGGCCTCCAAATTAAGAAACCAATTCCACCTTTAATCCCCAATTCTGGTTTTCAGAATACCTGTGTGACAGCCATGATGTCCAAATCCCCCACTCTGAAGTATTATATTAATTCTATTTTTATTATGCATGAAGCAGTGCCTGAGTCAGATCAATGTTATACGACTGATTTTGTTTCTTCATCCTTTTACACTGGCTTTTCTGGAAGTGGCAATGTATTTACTGCCCAGAATCAGTTTGCATATGCTAATCTAATCAATAGCTTTTGTACATAAGGAAGATGTATAGATTTAAAGCTTTTCTAGACAGAAAAAACAGAAAGATTTTGTGATGGCAACATGAACCAGCATGTGCTTGGCCATCAACAAAACACCATCAATTGGCCTTGGAGTCACAAGGACTCTGTAGAAAATTATGTCTGGTCCGCAGATGAAATATTTAAAACAATTTTTGACACTGAAAGGTACACCTGACATATTTGTCGATTTTCATGGGAGCCTGGACTGATTAGATTTTGAGGGTCAGTCGCTGTAAGGTCATTTGAAGACCACATATTTTAAATTTCAAATCAACGGTGGCAAACCTGATAAATATAAAATAAAATGTTAAAAAAATCAACTTACGCTCCAGTTTAGAAAGAGGGAAAACCTGGTATATTACGTTCAGTTGACGGCAGATAAGGTGATCCTGTTACAAGAGATAATTTTTCTGACAAATAACCTTGATAAGCCAGAGCCAAGGTGCATAGACAATTTACCAATATTACAAACTTCTACACACTGGATGCCAAAAACTATTGCCTTCAAAGAGAACAGAAGAGTTATAGGCTGCAAATTGCAAAGTATATGCCCTTACTGAACATTCTCCAGAAAGCCTAATATTAAACAAAGAGAAAAATTAAAAATCAGTATTATTACTTTCTAAGATGGAAGCATGAAATATCAAAGCTGCAAAGACCATAAAGAGTTAATCTAAAAGGATGCTGGTGGTTTAATACCTCATTTGGACCAAAGCTGTTGGACAAACCTTGGAGGAAGGCATTGGTGACTCCAATTTAAGGACCTTCCTTCATGTTTAGCCACATGAAACGGTGTAATCAAATGAATTCTGAATCACATTAACATTTTTCCCCTCCAGCGGCAGAACAGATGGTCTTAAGGTAGGGTTACTGTATTCTGAACAGCAGAAAAAGAGGACGAACTTACCAACTGATCACTATGACAATTTCCACTTTAAAAACCCCTACTGTATAAGCAATGATAATTGCTATTGGTCTTAAACTTCATTGTATTTAAATAAAAAAAATGCTTTCCCTTTCTCCCTTCCCCATCTCTTCTGACAGCTGCTTCATCTGTTCAACCAAGCTGTCCTGTTCCATTGCCCCAAGTCGGCAAGTAGCCTTGCTCGGCTAGCGTGCCTTCACCCTCTGGGTCTGTCTCCCTTCTTCCCACAGTCCCAAGTTTCTCTCTCTCTCTCTCTCTCTCTCTCTCTCTCTCTCTCTCTCTCTCTCTGTGCATACTCTGTTGGACGGGCCTCCATCCCTTCTCCTAGCAGAGTCCTCGACGGAGCTGGTGAGACAGCAAGGAAGAGGCAATGTCAGTGGGCAGGAGAGGAAGCAGCAGCAGGTATTTGAAAAATCTGCCTAGCCGGAAATGTCACTTTTGAAAAGAGGGACATGTCCAGGAAAAGGACAATATACGGTAACCCTGTTTTAGGTTGAATGGATGCTAAACCAAGCCAGTGGCCCTTAGTTTTCTAAATCAGACCTGAGAAGTAACTAGTTACAAATTGCTAGTGCCTCACAATGAATTTCCTTTTTCTAATAACAAGAAGTAGAACCGTCACATTAGAGCTGTTCCATAACACTGAATGTTGAGGTGCAAATGAGGGGGATGAAAGGAGAGTGTTTTTGTACCACAAGTCAACAGCTTGTAGCATTCTTTTCTTTTCAACCAAAGGTGACTATTTTAGTTATGTACAATAAATGAGAAAAGGTGTTTTTTTTTAAAATGGTCAGTACACAAGATCAACAATAAAAGTGTAACCGTATCAGTAAGAAACCACAGATTCAGATGCTTCTATAGCTGGACCTAACTGGTTTTTAAAAGTAAATTTCAAAGCCCTGGACTTTGGGCTTAACATTTCAGATGGCTATACTACCTTTTAATTCTTTTTTTCTGTATAACCAGTTAAACTTTTTCAAGTAATTTGTCTACGAGTCATGCACAGTACAGATGTCACCAATTTTCATATACAATTGGGAGTGATATACAACGATACACCTTCTCCATCACCGTCATCAACACCAACTCCACTATGATCGATTTCATTATCACTGTCTCCCTGCACCACTTTTCCCCAAACCAAGACTCAAGGCAGTTCACCAGCTCAAAAACAATATATTTAAAGGATGCAAAAGATCAACACCTTATGCCTACCGATATCTTTTTTTAAAAAAATTGTTGTGGAGGTTGGTATTCTTTTCCTCCTTCCACAATGCTCAACTCCCCCAATTTATTGTTTAGACGTAGCACACGCATACACAGCAATTTAGTGGTTGGTGGAGCGTGAGGGGATCTGAGAAGTGTCTGGCTATCTCCTCACAGATACATACAGACCTCAACAGATCTTATGCGCAAACTGCTGCCCTACAAGGCTTAGAGCAGCCATATACAATGAGGGCAACAGGGTCCCAAAAGGTGCTTTAGCACATTTGAAGAAGGTCACAGACTGAAAAGTGTGAGCCCTAAAGGTTATTGGGGGTTCTGGTAACTGAACTGATGAAATCCCCATGCAGCAACCTTAACCAGAGTCAACAGTTTCCTTTCTATTTATAATATCTTTCCAACACACCTAATATACCTAAGTACAATGGACTGTATGCAACGGGGTGGGAACCAACTTTTTTGTAGTTATTTCTGGTAATGTACTTCTGTAGTTGTAATTATGTGATTGTCTAAAATGTGGATCGTTAGTATTATTAGTATTGTTTGTATTGATAGTTTGCGTTTCAATTTGTGTTTTGATTTTGTTTGAAGTTTGTGTAAATTCTATGTTATTTGGTTTGCTCTTTTTCTCATTGTTTTTAGTATTTTGTGTTTAATAAATATTACACATATATTTATTTCCAACCCACCATTTCACAGTTCCCTTGACAAAAGCCAAGAACAGAATTGATAACCTCTGACTGTCATTGTCTAATCTGGAGCCTGATATCATGAAATGTGCAGAAAAGCATCAAGCTCAAGGATCTTATTAGGCCTGAAAGATGTTTAATGTCACACAGGTTAAAGTTTTGTCCAGTGTGGTTTAAGTTTTCTTGGTGTTCAATAACAAATGATTTTCTATCTGTCCTTGTTGTACCCCTGTTGGATGGAGGAGGGCTGGAACCTGAGAAGAGCTCCAAAGAGGGCCATGGCCAAAAAAACAGTTGAGAGTAGTTCACTTTCAGTGTTATATGCTCCTGTTAAGAATACCAGCAATACTCCAGTAGCTTTGCTAAATAACATTTTATCATTGATTTTTGACAAGGGCCAAGATGTTGCATTATACAAGGACAGAGTTCCGTGTCATAATTATGTCTGATCATCGTATCCTACATTTTCAGCCAACCAAAGGGTTTTCAAGGCACTGCAGATTGGGGTACTGGGAAATGCTATCTGCGGTGCTCTTTGGATCACGGAGTGAACTGAGAACAGACAGCTGGAAAGACCCCTCTGGGTCCTGCCACAATCCCTTGTCACAATGCATCCCATTACCACTGGAGCACCGTAGACCTCATTTCCCAGTGCCCTCATCTGCAACACCTTGGAAAACCTTCAGTTAGGGTACAGAAAGGCTGAAAAAAGTAGGTGTGGGTTGTTATGTTTGGCCATTAACAACTGTAAATGTGAATACCCAGCAGTTATACTCTCTTAAGTCCAGCTTACAGTGTTTTAATTACTGAATAGGATGAGAGTCATGGTCGTCTTCTGAATCAGAAGGGGTAGAGTGGAACTGGGGGAATTGTCCATCCCTAGAAGAAATGGTTGCTTGTCAGTCTTCCTACTCCAACAGTAAGCTGTGCTGAAACCCACAATAAGCGAGTATTTAATCACACATTAAAATTACAGAGATAGTCGGCAGAAGAAATTGTTTGAAGTGCACACGGAGGACAGAATCTACAGTTATAACATACTTCAAGATTACTTTCAAATGCCTAGTATACTAGGGCCTCTTGTTTTTTTTGTTTTTTTTAAAATCATTTGAAGTATCTTTCCAGGAAACTATGAGAAGAGAGATGTCATACAACATTCTCATACCAATATTATATTGTGCTTCAAGACAAGATTTCCATAAATCAGGGATTTTTTTTTAAAGTCTCATAAATAAGTGATAACCTATTGCAGGCACCAGTAGAAGAGAGATGGAAAATAATTCTGTGTTTGCATTTTAATCTTTCTTTTCAATATCAGTGTGTAGTGTGAACAGAAAAGGAAAAACATTAAGATGTAGTATTGTGAAAATTGATTTTTAACATGTTTTAACCTCCCAGTAACATTATCTATAGGATTCTTAATTTGACGATGGGGAAATATAGTACAGTGGTCACTGGAGCATATTAATATTCCATGTTTTAGACCATAATATTTCTTGGAGAAGAACGGAACAAAAATAGTGTTCAAATATTTATAAGGTTTACAACTAAAGAAAAATACTAAAGTCAAATTCCAAGTGCTTCTGAGAAACTTGTGTGTGAACACGGGGTAGTTAAAAAGCATATAGACAGAAAAACGGAACAGGGCTTTCAGGATGTGATCCTCGTACTCCCTTGAAATCAGGCAGCGCCACTGAAATTTAATTTTGCTGCCCAACAGCGACCCCTCCACACTACATAATTAAAGCACTATGATTCCATTTTAACTGTCATGGTTCTGCCCTATGGAATGCTGGGATCTGTAATTTAAGGAGGGATATTTAGATCTCCCAGTGTCTCACCAGACTACAGACCCTGCTAGAAGCAAGTAGGCTAGATTAAATATTCCTTATCCCATCTTCCTAAATAGGTAAGAAGGCATGATCTCCTCACCTTGATCATAAATTCACAGAACTTAGAGCTGGAAGAGACCACAAAGGTCATCTAGTCTAACCCCCTGCAGGAATACTCAACTAAAGCATTCCTGAAAGATGCCTATGCAAACTCTGTTTAAAAACCTGAAAAAATAGAGAGTCTACCAATTCCAGGGGAATTTACCCCACTGTCAGTAAATTCTTCCTAATGTTTAGGGAGAATCTCTTTTCTTGTAATTTGAATCCAGGAGTTCATTTTCTAGTCTCTGGAGCAGAAGAAACAAGCTCGCTCCATCTTCTATCTGACATACCTCCAGAGATTTAAAGATGGCTGTTATGTCACTTCTTCTTCACTTCTTCAGGCTAAGCATATTCAGCTCCCTCAGTCATTTCTCAAAAGGTTTAGTTTCCAGACCTCTGATCACCCTGGTCATCCTTGTCATGTCCTGTCTTGGAGACCCTGACAGTGAGGAGGATGATTCTGAATCTGAGGCAGAAGTTTCCCCAGCAGTTTGCTCAGTGGAAAATAACAAACAACAGGAGGGGCCTGAGGAGGGGGAACAAGTATCAGAAGATGAGGCAACACAGACTCTTACCTTGTGGGAGAGACGACACCAGAAAGAAGGTCTCAGGTGTTCAGCTGAGCTCACTGAAATAACAAACTCATTGAAATAACAAACAGGCTTTAATGAGAGAACACCTCTGGCAACATCATTAGAGTATAAAAGGCAAACAGCTGGCCCATCTCCTCCCAGGGTCGACAACTGATTTTCCCGGTGTTTGAAGCCCTGTGCCATGTTTTTCTTGAATCTTGATTCTCTTGGACCTCTGCTCGTTTGACACTGATTCGGATTTGCCTTTGTGGATTTGGTTGCCTTGGAATTTGCATTCTTGACCTGAACTTTGTTTGGACTACTCCCGTTCTTGTCTCTGTGAGGAAGCTCTGCCCTGCTGGTGTGTTAATTGGTTGCCTGGCCTGCCTGGGACACGACAATCCTTCTCAAGACACACTCAGCATGTCAACACCCTACCTGAACTGTGGTGGCCAGAACTGGACACAGGATTCAAGATTTGGTTGACATTATGTCTTCTGCTCTCCTGGTAGTCCCAACTAGAGTGGATGCACTGAAGCCATAGCATTTACAAGCTTCGTCTGCTGACAGTGCATTCTCAGTTATCTGACCTTAGAACAGCCACTTTAGCTAAGACTTCTCCCTGTATTTCCAAACAGGAAAATATGTTCTCTCTCTCTCTGTCTCTCTCTGTGTTTGAATGACAAGCTGAAAGCAACTCTGTTTGGTTCTTAATACATAACATTTAATGTCATCACTAGGAACTGTTTCTAGCTTTCAGGTTTTGGCCCCAAAACTTCAAGACCTGCGTTGATCCTGAAACAGCAACCTGAATAATCCTTCATGCCAAAATTGTGTTGTATGCCTCTTTTCTGTTTAAATATGTAATTGGGCATAGGCACTAATGAGCTACTTAACCAAAGAAGTTCTCCAATATTAATCTGCAGAAAAGATAATATCTCGACAGTGGCTTTGTAAACCAGAAATGCCTTTTTCCACAAACATTCATGCAATAAACCTCTTTACCCAGTACCCCTACAGTTTTGAAAATACTCAGAAAAATGTAAGAGAGGCAGAAAGCTATTCATTTTTTTTTAAAAAAAGAAGAAGCTTGTGCTAATGAAATAATATAGATATTGCAGGAAATGCTAATTTTCCTGCTCACTGGAAGTTTAATCAAAACTGTAATAGCTACTCTATAGCTATAATTAATCAAGGGCAGTTTGGAGAACAAATCCTTTTTATGTGTCAATTCTCAAAATCTCGCCAAAAAAAAAGTTTTATTCAAATTGCTTCATTTTATAGTCATCTCCTTACAAAAGAAATTGGCAGTATATAATCATAAGAGAGTCTCATTGTTTTTAATCCAATATAGAAGAAGAATCCCCATTATTCAAATCTTCATGGCTTAAGAGTCTAAATTATCTAAAGCATGCTTTAATTCATCTTAGACATTCATAGCACAAACAATTACCATTCATGTGGGTGCAGCACTAGCGGAAAAGACTCTGCAACCTATCAGTGGGTGTTCATCTTATGATCAGAAATCTCCCTCTGCACATATTAGGATGTAGGAAAGGACAGATCTCTGACCTATACAAATATGCTAAGGACTTCAAAGTGGTTTCTCCATGCACTAGTGGGATATAATTCTTCAGTAAGTTTCTTCTGAAAGGAAGCAATGAGTAATTTTAGCAATTTTTTCCCCACTGTGAGACAATTTTCAAAACAGTTTCCAAAGCTTGTTTGCATTTCGGGACTTATTCTGAGCAAAAATTCCACATGCGGTATTTGTGTAGAAAACAGACAAAGGCCATTTGTGCATGGCGTTGCGGTCCAGCTATGGAAAAAAAATTGGCAGCTGTCCACAGGTCATGCTTTGGCCATGACACCATCGCGGTCCCACTGCCATCCTGTTCCCATGTGTCACCATCATGAGATATATGCTTAATGGATTAAGTCCAATAAGGGCCCACGATCTAGCAATACTCCCGTACCTACCTGCCATGCAGAGGGACAGGAAGCAAGATCATGCACTTCCTTCCCCACTGCAGAACGGGAAGATGGCCGACTGCAGCGCAGAAGGAAGGAGCATGCCACTTACACTCCCTTCTGCAGGTAGCTGGCCGGGTGCAGAAGGGAGTGTTCCTGTCACACTCCCTTCCCAGCAAAGGCACTGCTGGGACTAGAAAGGGACAATGCGCGAAAGCATCAGCATGCAGAAATGGTCAAAGAAAGCATTTCCTACACAGAAACAGCCATTTTCTTGCAGAAATATCACTTTCTGTGAAGAAAATGCTGTTGTCTGTGTAAAACAACCACATGTAAATGTTGTGTAGAATAAATTTTGTGCAGAATAAATTTTGTGCAAAATTTCTTATCAGTCAAAGATTCTTCTTGTCAGAGTTCTAGACACATTTTTGACATTTTTTGGAATATTCTTTGCATCCCTACCATCGACATCCATCAGATATGCCAGCACTATTGCCAGAAACCTTTCGGCAGTGGTGCTACATCTTTTGATCCCCTTCCAACCTGGCTGCACAGGAGGAATAAATTACTATCAATTCAAAGATGAAGAACACGAAGAAAAAAGAGGAGGGACCCTGAAGCCACTTTATCACTTACACTTAGCACCTCAAATTGAATTAAAATAGTATAAAAATCATTTAAAAGGCGAGCAAAAGCTGGTATATGCCTTTGGTGCAGTGGTAAAAGTGTTGGACTATGACCCCGGAAACCAGGATTCAGATCCCTGCTGAGCCAGGAAAACTCACTGAGTGATCTTTGGCAAGTTACACTCTCTCAACATTAGAGGAAGGCAAGGACAAACTGTCTTTGAACAAATCCTGCCAAGAAAACCCTGTGATAGATTCATTGTGAGGTTGCCATAAGTCAAAAACAACTTGAAGCCACACAACAACAATAACAACAGTTAAAAATAAAGAAAGCATACATCCCAATAGGATGCCCTACTTATACATTAAAAGTCTTACACCTAAAAATAATTTCCTTTTTTTTAAAAAAAAAGGTGAACATACGATATCACAATAACAGAAGACAGACACCATATATGCATCTTAGCATTTTAACTTAATATATTAATTTAAAAAAATCTTCAGATGATATCTGCTCTGTTGGGATCACACCGCAAGAGGACAATATTCTAAACACAACACAGCACAGCAAAATAGGTTTTTTATGGTATCCAAACTTTTATGAACAGATATTCCTAATAAGTTTGGATTACAAGATATTTCATGAGAAATTTGTCCTGAAGGAGATCTTATGATCAAAACTCATCAGAAAGATCTGTAATAATTTTGCTTTATTGTGGAGTGCTTAAATGGCTGCGTTTGTTTTGATCTGAGATGTTTAATAAACATACAGAAATGGTCATTCACCTTGTATTAAGTGCTACTATGAAGAAGAAGGCTATGAACTTGCAAACACATATTAAGTATGAACTGGAATAATTTTCACCATTCATATACTGAACATAGAATGATGATGAATGCCCTACGCCTATCTACTTCAATCTTATATATGAAATTAATGTTACTACTAAAAATAATATTGTAAAAATCCATAGAAAGCTTTTCTGAACCCTAGATTATTCCAAAAAGCGTGGGAGAGATCCACCTCTCCTCTCAAACACATACGACATTCACTATAAAAATGAAAGTAAGCATGAGTTACAACAGATTCCATTTACTTTGCTTGGCCGGCTAACACTTAAGCAAAAAATGAGTGCAGCCTTTTCAATGTAATGGCACAAAAATAATAATTTAACTCTCATAAATATATTTCTGCTAGTTATAGACCATAGAGGTTGTAAACAAGATTTGGGAGTCTCATGTCTCGTGAAGTACTGTATGTAGGATCATCTCTATGGCAGCCGTGTTAGCGTCGTTCATCTGTTTACCTACTTAGATAAGAAATAACAAGGTCTCAGATGTAAATGATGACGATACCAGTGGTTTTTAGGCCTGTCCACAGATGGCCCTTAAAACTCCTCTGCACATGCAGAATGCCAACCCTGGGACATATTTTACGGCATGTAAGATTTACTACAATGGCACATACACAATATTACAAAAAACAAGCTGTGCATATATGCAATGCAGAGACACAAAGATTACAACCTTCAAATTCTACCCCCTCCCAACACACTTTCACTGACTTCAAGCACATTTCTGTACAACACATATTTTGAAGAGTGCAATATCTCTTAGCATATTCAACATATAACAATGATAACCCTCCAACTGTCTTGATTGACCATGAAGTGTTCCTAATAATCTACCATCATTCCACTTTTTCAGTTACTTTTAAGACGGCCCAGTTTGTCTCTCTTCCTCTCACCTTCCCCCTTTGTTCTCACCTTACTCCAGTTGTTGAAAACAGAGTTTGAAGTGCAAAAGTACTTTGTATTCAATTGACTCAGCGAGGGAGAGAGAAGAAGAGGGAGTGGAATCTTCCCATCCCCGACAGATTAAGGCAAAAGCAAACTGCTGCAGTCTCTACTAGCTTGTGTGTTCTTCCTCATTAACAACTTTTGCCATCTTGACCACACACTGATGCTGCTTGCCCACACACGTCCTGATTTCCATCTGTGAAATGTTGGCGGTTATGAACAAATATTCTACATACCAGTTAAGATTTCTGAAATATAGTGGGGTGAAAAGCAAGCTGTTAAAGGCAGGGAATGTATGTTAATCGGACTATCAAGTAATTCTCTGTTTGCAAGCCACTGCTATGAACTGAAGCAGTTTCTTTAGCTATTATCATGTGTTCTTTGTGCTCTTCTTACATGCCGTCTCATAATGACTACATGTGGCTTACTGCATAACCGTCTGGCCATAAGCAGCAATAGCGCCCAAAAAGGGTACAGTTTAGAACTGGTCTGTCTTCAAAGTATATTCTTTACAGAATGCTCCAAGGAATAGGCAGAGTCACATGAAAATAAAGTTGAAGATTGATCATATATTCATCTCTTTGGGTACACAGGATTCCGAAGTTATTTCCCTTTCTACCATATGATGAGAGGAACAATATGGTGTTCATTTCTGTTTCATTAAACTCAAGAAGAGCTGATGGATCTCCTCTTGCTTTATCATGGGATCTTTATCACTTTCCTCTTCATTATGCACGAAGCCATGTATGAACAGTTCTGCAGGTAAAGCTCTTATACAGTAATGGCATGAATAAGCATCGCCCAAACTGGTCTAATGATAGCTTTCCTGATGATACCATTCAGATCAAGGCTATTTGAGCTTTGCCTGCTCAACAGGAAAAATGGTGTGTCCAATCTGCCAGGGGCAATTTAAAACAGGTTATAATAAACCAGATTAATCAGGAAAGCATCTGCGGGTCTGTAAAGTTCATTCTATATTTAGAAAGGACCAACCTTGAATCTGAGAGCTCTTATGTTCCAGATAATATCCAGTTATCTGGTTAAGATGTGCAGGAGCTGTATTTTCATGTAATAGTAATCCAGATTATGTCTTATTGAATTCTGGCCTGTTGTTGAGCCTAAATCTATTCATGAAAAAACAAACCATGGTTTGACAGATAGCTGTAAAGCAAAATTAAAAGCTATAGTTTATTGTTGGCATACAGTTCCTTCTTGTTGAAACCAAGACTTGCCCTTCCTTCTGAATTTATAATCCCAGACTGTCCCTGGCTTGTTTTTTCGGCTGCCCAACTTGAAATAGAAGCAGGCAAAGGAGGCAAGAGAGAAAAGACCAAAAGTTGGGAAGCGGAACAAACCAGGGCTTGTTTATTTATAGATATAGCCAATATAAACCATGGTTTAGTATAACTTGGAAAGATGACCATTAAGGTTTTTTTTATGGAACTTTACAATTTCAAAATAAAGAGATGCAATAAAATTCAAAAGCTCCCAGTTTTCTAGATCAATAGGACCATATAAAAACCTTGCAATAAGTCTGAATAATGAATACATAAGGAATGCACTGTTGTACTCTTAGATCTCAGAAGCTTCATTATGGACAATAAATAATTCATTGCACAATTTTTTCCCCTCAGCTTTAGGTGCAGGTTAAGGATCCTAATATCCAAAGCATAATAAGGACAGTTATTCCCTACACTGCATGAAATAAGGCTAAAGCAAACGCTGCCAAAATGATTTGTAAAAAATGATGCTTCCAAATTAAAAATCATAATTTTACATACACGGTTTAAGAAATAATGTGGCCAGTGGCTGAATTTTTAGATGGATGGATACAGAGGATGTTGATATAGATGACAGATAAGCCTTTAACGCCTATTTCACAACCACATCAGCTAACATTACACACCTTCCCCAAAGCAACACACACTGGACCATTTGCATCTCACATTGTTGTGCAAGTTGATAGCTATCCTAGATTTCGCAAGGAAAGGCAGTATTTCTTTGAAAGTCTTTAAACAGAGGTTGGATGAGCATCTTTCAGGAGGTCTTTAGTTGTATACTCTTGCATGATAGGGAGTTGGAGTAGATTGCCTTTGTGGTCTCATCTAGCTCTATAATCCTATGATTCTGTGATTCCATATACATCAAATATATACCTTGTCACACTAACCGAAGATTCTGGAAAACCCTGGCCTCTCACAATCAAGCAAGCATGCTTGTACATACTGCCCAGTGACATTCATTTGGCTTCTCCTACCACCTACTGCAGCTAAACAAGCCAGAATTCCTAGTTTATACATCATGCTGCACCACCAGGGCTCATCAGAACCCTGGTATCACAATGCCTAAATGCCGGTATTGCAGCCACAACATTGTGAGTTCGATCCTGCCGGGCTCCAGGTTGACTCAGCCTTCCATCCTCCTGCAGGTTGGTAAAATGAGTAGCCAGCTTGTTGGGGGCAATTAGATGACACATTGTAAACCACTTAGGGAGTGCTTTGCACTGATAAGTGGCATAGAAATGTAACTGCTATTGCTAACTACTATTGCTATGTCATAGACAAAATGTCTGTGATTCAGTTATTAGGACACAGAACTGGGAATTTTAGCTGATCTCGTTTTAAAACAAGCCAGAATCATGAACTGTGATTTGTTGCTGGTTTATGATTCTAAATATTTGGAAAGAGACAGGTCAGAATCCCCAGTTCGGATGTCATAATAAATGAACTATAGATGGTTCATAGAATTCAAAGACATAGTCATGTTCGTCTGGATCGGTATGCAACGGGATCTTGCAGCACCAAAGAATCTAAGCGAAAGAAAGACGTTGGTAGCATAAGCTTTTGTAGAGTAAGTAGACTAAAAACCTTTTCAGAGGTTTCTAAACAGAGGCTGGATGGCCATCTGTCGGGAGTATTTAGAATGTGTATTCCTGCATGGCAGAGTGTTAGACTGGACATGGTGGTCTCTTATAACTCTATGATTCTGTTATTCTAAGCCTACTTCATCAGATGCAGGGAATGAAGTGCTTAGGAACAATCTTTTATAGCTATGAATGAGCAGGCGATATGTATGATTGACAATAGAAATGCAAAACTTGTGGATATGGTGATGAGGTGACAAGTTCTGTTTCAATGATGGTCATTAGGGGACAGAGGCAGAAAGATATTGCCTAAAACTAAGGTGAATAGATAACCGTAGGAATGGTGAAGGCAGTTATTAGATGGTAGTATGGTCCTGGCTGAAACCAGAAAGATGTGATAAATTGGACAAGAGAGCCCCCCTGAAGCTGGGGTGTTAACTAGTGTTCTAATACCTGCAGTGTGCCAGGAAAACCATTGCTCTGTTCAACCAACTGTTAATGAACTGGAGTTTGTGGATATATTCCAGTTCTGCTGTTTCTCTTTCCAATTTCCTTTGTAGATTTTTTTGTTCAAGGGTTGCTGTTCTGAGGTCCAAGATGGAACACTCAGGGAGACTGAAGTCTTTTGCGGCTAGTTTTTGTATTTTCCCATTTCTAATGTCTGATTTATGTCCATGTATCCTCTGGCGCGGAGACTGATCTGTCTGCACAATGTAAAGTGTTCAAGGATACTGTTGACAGAGGATGGCATATATCATGTTAGAGGACAAGCAAGCGAAAGTATCTCTAATATTGTGACTGATGTGATTAGGTCCTGTAATGACATTTCCTTAGTAGATGTTCAGGCAGAGCTAGCATCTGGGTTTGTGGCATAGTCTTGTACCCATCTCCTCATCCATGTTGTGCATCCTCGTGTAAGTTAGTAAGTGTTTGAGACTGGAGGCTGTCTGTAGCTACATCTCCTTGCAGGAAAAGACAAGATAGAATTGCAGGCATAAATACACTGCTTGCAAATGGTAAGACAGAGTTGCTTTGGAATCTTCATGATGTGCAAAATGATCTATTGTGTTTGCATTTAAACCTAAAAGCATATAAATGTTACTGTACTAGAGCCATAATGGTATAGCGATTTGAGCCCTGAGCTACAACTTGGGAGATCAAGGTTTGAATCCCCACGTAGTCATGAATGGGACTTTGGGCAAGTCACATTCTCTCAGCCTCAGAGGAAAACAAAAGGAAAACCCCCTTTGAACAAATCTTGCCAAGAATACCCTGGCATAGGTTCATTTTAGGGTTGCCATAAGTCAGAAATGACTTAAAGGCCCACAGCAGCAGCAACAACAACAGAAGTTAGTATACTTCCACCATTCCCTTATCACAGTGTTTTTCAAACTTTAAAAGCATTCAGAAAACTTGCATGTCATGCAGGGAAAACCTGTACATTAGGATATTTACTCAAATGTGTTAAGGATCACAATCGTGGATCAGCTGGGCCATAACTCCTTCTTGAAACGCCAGACAACTACTGTCAGTCAGAGGAAACACACCAGCACTGACAGACCAGAAGCCTTCTTACAGTGTATAACAGCCAGACTGGGCTGTGCAACTCAAAAGCTTCCACAACACTATGCTATCTCATCTTGATATCATATTACCCAACATATTTATGGGTCTATATACATATATGTTTGCAAATCTCTATTTTCATATTTACTAGAATCATGATTGCCAGAGTGCATACAGCCATCTATTTTTTAAGACAGTAAGGGGCACTCCACCCTGCCTAAAATACGGTACATTCACCCTGTTAAAATTATAGCCACAGCTATGCTCTTCTGGTCCAGTTATCAGAAGTTCATAACATACATACCATGGGCAATGGCAAGCTATGTTCAGCATACTGCCTTAGTGTTCATGTACATGTAATTATAGGCATGTGCACTAGAGCCAGGAAATATCCTCCCTGCACTCACAGATTTAAATTCAAGAGAAGGTGTGAACTTCTTTGGCTAGTTCCAGGATCCATCTGAGCCAATGTGGCCAAGTGATTTGTGTGCTGGATAAGGACTCTGGGAGACCACAGTTCAACTCCTCTCAGCCATGGAAATCCACTGGGTGATTTTGAGCAAGTTATACTCTCTCAGCCTAAGAGGAAGGCAGTTGCAAAACCCCACTGAACAAATTTTACCAAGAAAACCTCATGTAGGTCTCCTTAGAGTCTACATGAGTTGGAAATGACTTGAAGGTACAGCAACAGTAACAAGAACAGGGGGTATTGATGGACAAACAGTCTCACCTAACATAAGAGAGTCTCTTTTGTTCCTATGTACACAGAAAGGTTTAATTAGGTATGTTTGGATCAACATTACTTTGAAACAGAGTTTAGACAGTTAATTTTTGGATTACAGCTCCTCAAATCCTCCAGGTGGCATGGCCATGGACTATGCTGGCTGGGGAGTCCAAAATTAACTTTCCCAAGCTCTATGAAATCACTATTATTATTAAATACCACGGAAGTTGCCTTATAAAATTTAAAGAGCAGTAGACCTTCCCAATGTGCAGACAAAAAAATATGACAAACAAGAATCATTCTCCATGCATGCCCTCTACCATGAAACGTAACAGCTAAAGCGAACGTGAAGACATACAGGTGGGATTAATATCCCCTCCCCTGTTATTCTTGAGGTCAGTAAGATGAATGTGCTGGAAGCTTTTCCTGTCCACTTCTGCTATAATTTCACATAGTAGGAGCCAACTTCTATTCTCCAGAATGTGCACATAACTCCCCCAGGACTCTGGCCATGTTGCAAGCCAGCATTTGAGAGCAAAGTGTGGCCCTACGTCATTAGTTAGAGCAATCTATTAAAAGACTACTGAGAATAATGTGCTTCCGAGGACAATAAGGATCAAAAACACCAATGCTTGCTCCAAGAATTACTCGCACAAGTGACATGGAGGAATCCCCAGAAATTCAGAGCTCCCCCCACTTAAAAAAAGAGAGGGGGTAACACTACCCACAACTGCCCACATAAATATTTTGTTAATGAAACATGACAATACAATACAGCAGCACTGCACTACTGAAAATCTGTTTCCAAACTGATGGGAAAACAAGTCTTTGAGTAAAGTGTATGGCCACTTTATGAAAATGATTCAAAAGCAAAGAAGAAGCACTTTTTGCTAGTTTGTTCTGGATTCATGCTGGATGCAGTTAACCATTCTGTCTGTCTGTCTGTCTGTCTGTCTGACCAACTATTGGAGTGATTAACAAATGAAACTTACTAGTTTGATAAATAAGCAAAATGTTGGTGGCTTAAAATAAAAAATGAAATTGCAGCCAAAGTGTCAGTTTAGGACACTTCCACACATTCTTAAGAGGATGTTGTATTGTCCTCTGGGTTGAGACCAAGTGGTGTTAAAGTCCCCGAGATGATGGACTGAGACATTCTCACTTTTGTCTAAAATGCTTGAATGAGATGGCGCCTCATTTCCAAACAGGGACAACTCAGAGACGCTGTGACGTTCTAAGTGATGTTTGGCCCCTGGTTGCTCTAGCTTCCTGGTCAAGACTGCAAACTGTACGCAAGTCTTAGGTACGTAGGTTTTACCCATGTCCTTCAAATGATGGGACAGCCACTGAGGCACAGTGGTTTAAGCATAGGACTATGACTCTGGAGACCAGGGTTTGAATCTCTGCTTGGCCATGGAACCCCACTCACTGATGACCTTGGGGAAGCCACACTCTCTCAAACACAGGCAAAGGCAACCCCTCTCAACAAATCTTGCCAAAAAAAAAAAAAAAAGGTTTGCCTGAGGGTCACATAAGTCAAAAACGACTTGAAGGCATACAACAAATGAATACTTAGTCTGTAGTCCTCAAAACTGCCTGCTCCAATACAACCCCTCAGGCATCAATAGTCTGGTTCATGTTGTCAACCATGGGTTTTTTGATATGTCACCAAATACCTGGCACAGGATTTTTGATCATGCTACCTATGTGAATCCTGTTGTTCTGAACTGAGTTTGTTAAAGATAAGAAAACAAAAAAAGAAAGGGAAAAGAACAGTATCTGCTTAGGTGATACTGCTGCACACTTCAGTTAAAACTCATTTGATGTAGAAATAAATGGAAGTCGCCCAGCGAAAGTGCTTAGAGCATTGGGCCCTCAAGTCCGGTTTTGTGAAGAAGCACCACCACAAGCAAAGAAGAATGCAGAGATAAATGATACTCTTCTGAAGCAGAATCAAAATGTTCCATCTTAGAAATTCCCTCATCCCCAAGATGCCCTGACCCTGAAAGGAACTTTGAACCTTCCTGGTTACAATGATAAAAATATTCTTTTTTTTTTTTTTTTTTTGCTTATAGCTCGTGGCTTGACAGTGAACCATATGTTACCAGGAAAGTGACAGCTTGGTTGTTTTTTTCTTCTTCTTCCTCCTCCTCCTCCTCCTTCTCCTCCTCCTAAAAAAAATCCTATTTCTAAACTTCATTGTATCCATTGCAGGATAGGCTGGCATTTGCTGTTAAAGCAGAAAATTACAAGGAGGACTTAATTGACCCTCTTGTGTCTTTGAAAAATCCTGTCTGTTGTCTCTAATTGACCCTCTTGATACCTTTATGGAACAATGAATGAATCCTCCGTAAATAATGGACGCTGATGATTAATAGCCATGGTTAGGTTGGACCTCTAGTTCAGGGTGCCATGTTACAGCTCCTTTTCCAAAAACAAAAAAATATTAGCCCCAAGTAGACTGGTGCAAGAGCGTAATTCCAGAGAGAAAAACAGCTAGTTACCAAAGGCGGCAGGAGTCGTACGTAACAAATAGAACAACAAACGCATACTGAAGAGAATTTTCAATAGTCAGTATTATCTCTCATGTATCAGTGAGAGACAAAAAAAAAGGGGGGGGAGGCAGGGAATCGTGTGATGGTTAAAAAATAAACCAAGGCAATCATAAAATCTGCCCCATCAACAAATCCCCATGAACTTTAATTTCTAGTTCACCCCATTCTAAAGATTTACCATCCTGATTTGAAATACAGTTTGCCATCCACATCACTTTCATGGATTTGGTTATTTGCAAGTTTCTCCAAGCCCTCTCCCCACACCTCAGGTGCTTCTTTTCTGAGGGAACCTTCCCTCTTCACAGCTCCACTCGGGCCAAGCAGCCCCTCAAAAGCCCACCCAGGTCCTCCTCTTCCACCAGCTGCTGCCTAGCCAGCTAAAAATGGCTCGCAGTACAATTTCTCAGCACCACAAACTCTCTCCCAATACCCTCCACACAAACAAGGAAGGAGATGGACAAGAGAGAGGGCGTGTAGGACTACCATGCTGATCCACCTCCTTTCTCTCTCCTTTCCCCGACCTGGTCGGGCCCCTGGGTGCCTCCTGACCCCACCATGCCTTGGCCGCCTTCCCACAAATACACACACACACACACATTTTGATATTTGCAGTTTTTCTACTTTTGCAGGGGTCCTGTGACTCTAACCCTAGCAAACGTGGAGGGCTGGCTGTAGAGCCATAAAGAGCTATTTCAAAAAACCAAACAACTTGGACAGCTAATTGCATGTAGATGGTCCTTCTGGTCTGAATGCACAACATTGTCAATGATCATTGGAGAGTGTGTGATCATCCCGATTTAGCAAACCCGTATGTGTGATTTCCGGTCCAGATAATTAACTTGAGGTTTGTGGTCAAACCACACTTTCCTAGATTTGGAGGGTCCCTAACATCTTAATACTGATTAGGAAAGTTGCCAAAGTTGTATGTGGGTGTGAGCGAAAATAGTGAATAGTTTCCTGATCGCCCCTTTCTCCTGAAACTGGATGATTAACTATTTAGGGCTTTAGGAAAATACACGAGACCTCATGAAGTTACAACATTTGAAAGACTTAAAAAAAAAAAAAGCATACACTTTGTGCAATAAATAATTTGGATCCGCTAACTCAAGAACCTGAACACTGTAATATAAAACACAACCTTTAATAGAACATAATGGTATTTTGTGATGCCACTATTAAATTTGCTTATTAAAACTCAAAATTACACTCTGAAACTAAGTTATCTCATGCTGAACATACCCATAAAATGAGTAAATCAAAACTTTATTACAGTGTCCAAAATAAAATGAAGGTGTGCAGCCTTCTGTGCCTTCTTATATCTCTGATCTGAAGGGCTGAAAGATGAAACATGTTACGGGAAAGAAAACGAAGAGCTGTAAGAACGCTTTGTGCAAATCTATAAAGCAGATCATTCAAATATTAACGGCAGCAAACAAGAACAAAGTAACAAATTAAATGAGTAATGTGTTGAAACAGGAAATGTCGTAAAAGTGTATGTTTAGTTAATCATTCTAATTCAACTGCATTTATATTGTAAGGGAGGAATGAACAATTAAATTTATATTAAATTCCTATTTAAATTTAACTTAAATTCCTCAATTCAAAAGTCTCACTAGAATGAAGTTCAAAAATACTGTCCAGGTTTTCATTCCTGATGGCCACCTAGCCAATCACTGTTTTGAGCTTTGGAGAGAAGGAGATGGGCTCATGAGAAATTCCATTTCTCATTCACCCCACCAAAAACCTCTTATCTTGCTTTTCCTATCCTGCTTCCGTATTAGCACATTTTTAAAAAAAACTTCCTTTTTTCAGCTTACTAATTCCCATGTGGATCCTAATAAAAGTCTCAGAATTCAGATCTTCAGAATTCACTTTGCTTGGACAGATGAGAAGCCTTTATGCAGTACTCACCTGTATTCTAAGGAGAAGTGACATCATGTCCTATGATATTCTAGGAAATGCCTATCTTGCTATTAACCCATCTGTTCATTATTTGAGAAGTAATGGTGAGTTATCAAGAGCTAGCATAGTATAATGGTTTGAGTGTTGGACCAGGGCTCTGGGAGATCAAGGTTCAAATCTCCACTCACCCATGGAATCCTGGTGGATGACCTTGAGCAAGACACACTCTCTCAGCCCCAGAGGAGGGCAGTCACAAACTCTCTCTGAGCAAATCTTGGCAAAGACAACCTCATGATAGGTTTGCTTTAGGGCCACCATTAAATCAGAAACAACTTAAAGGTGCATAGCAACAATGACAGTAGTGAATTACAACTTAAAACATGGTTTCCCTGCCCTCATCTGGTTACAAGACTCAAAATTGCTTAACCTACCAAAAAAAAAAAAAAAAGGATAAAAAAATCAATTATATATGAAAAATGGGATACACATGGCCAAGCAACATTACAGCATACGCAAAATGTCAAAGGTTATAAATGAGGAAGAAAAACTAGCTAGGAGAGACAGTTCAGCAGTTTGCTTTTGCCTGACCCTTCTGGGACAGGCAAGATTTCACTTTCTTTTCTCCTCTCCTCCTGCTGAGTTAAAAGGGTGCAAACTACTTCTGTGTGTTGAACTCATTTTGCAGCAAGTGAAATAAGTTATGGGCAAGGGAGGAAAATGGGAGGAGGAAAAAGACATCAGGATATATTAAAAGCTGCAGAAAAAGTGGAATAACAGAGGATTCATCAGGACTGTTCCTGTCAAATGGGGACAGCTGGGCTTATGATACAGTTCTTAAGAGATTCGGGATTCCAATGCAACACATGCATCAATTTTCCTACACATACATAAACTAAACTGAAATAATAAAATAACTTGAAAACAAACTTTGAAAGACCAGGACATCATATTAGTTTGTGAGCTTACACAAGCTTGTAAAAGAGGTTACTGAATTCACATTGCAAGTGCTTCTTCTTAGTATTCTTTAAGACAGGGCTACTCAAAATGGAGACCCCTGGACCAGTGCTAGTCCCTGGCGAGTTTTCAGGAAAGAAACAACTGCTGCCAAGCAGCACAAATACGGAACTGGTCCTTTGGTTGTGGGGACAATTGCTGGTCCTTGAAAACAGACAGCTTGAGAAGTGCTGCTCTGAGAGACATTACAAAACCAGAGTGGATTGTAGTGTTACACGTGTGAGAAGAGCACATATGTGGGAAAAGCAGACAATGATAAAACAAGGTAAGTCTCACACTTCCAACAGGTGAATGAGGCTCTTCCAAACTTAGATTAGCAGAACCTACCAGTTCTGTTACAGATTGCAACTGACTGTACACAAATGCAAGGAGAAAAGTTAATTTCCTTGCATGGCTAACAGTAAATATTGGATGTGGATTTATGTTATAATAAATGGCATCGATGTATAAATAGAATGGTGCCACTGAATATAAACTCATCTCAGAATTTGCACTCATTATGATTCAGGTGCAAAATAAGATGCAGATGTTATGATGGGGGAGAAAAAAAGTCCTTTATGGAGGCAGATGGAGCCTATAAATCACATTATGCTTTACAGTGGGAGTTGTTCGTCTAAATTCTAGAAAACTATTACCTTTCTCTATGAGTGAAGTTAAATTAATATGGCTTTAAACAAAAGCAGCACTTGCGTAGGGTTTTATCATCAGGAAGTGATTGGGACTGAGTTGCCAGCTGGTTCTTTCACTTCCATACATTAAAAATAATATAAGGTTGTCCCAAATTCTTAAGAGCTTGGGTCCAGTATGTGTGTGAATTTGTGTTCTCCCACACAGATTCCATCTTTCTTCTAAGGAACTGAGGGCAGCATAAAGAGTCTTTTATTGTTGTGTGCCTTCAAATTGCTGCTGACTTTGGGCGATCCTAACTTTATTGGTAAGATTTGTTCAGGTGGGGTTTACCATTACTCTCCTTGAGGTGGAGAGAGTGTGACTTGCACAAGATCATCCAGCGGGTTTCCATTCAAACCCTGGTCTCTCTGTATTTAAATGAAGGCTGGGAAATGGGTGACCCTCAAGATCAAAGGGGGAAAAATATGGCTCACAAGCCACAAGTGACTGTAGCTCCTACAGGCCCACAATTAAAAATCTAAATCATATTTTTGCCCTCAAATGTTCCCTTGGACGTTGGAGATAATTTTGAAATGTTTTTGGCCCCCTCAGGAGGTCTTCTTCCCAAGAGGAACAGAATAATGTTATTGGAAAAAGAGCCTCCTCGTAGATCAAAAAATGTCCCAGGGAAGAACAGGAACATTTTGTGAAATTGCTCCTCTGCCCCCTAGGGACCACAGTGGCATTTGGAGGCATAAAGCTTTTATTTTCAACAAAATTTCCAGGGATGTGACCATGCAAGGTCCCTGTGGGATCAGTTGTTGTATGGCTTCGAGTCATTTCCATCCTATAAGCTGAACTCAACACAGGGTTTTCTTGGCAAAATTTGTTCAGAGGGGTTTGTCTTTGCCTTCTTTTGAGGCCGAGAGAGTATGACTTACCCAGGGTCACCTAGTTAGCTGAGTGGGGTTTGTACCCTGGTCTCCAGAACAGTCTAACACTCAAACCACTCAATCTCCAAGAAATGCCCATGCCTGTTCCAGATGTTAGACACAACTTTCACTATTCCCAGGCTGGTGAGGGTGATCATAATTGTAAATTGTACCTTACTATCAAAAGAAACTTTTCTTTCCCTCAATACAGCTAAAACTTTTTGGGACAGGTGTTTATCAATACATTATATTGACAATATTTATTAATAATATCAATATCAATAATCAATATTTATTAATCAGGATGCATTAGAGTTTATGAAATAGTTTGGATCTAGTGTCCTCTTCTTCAGATTTATACTTTGTTTCCAACCAAGATTGGCTTCCAAAATAAATTAGAATTAAAATCCATACAAAGATATGATATAATTAGGGCTGTATTGTAGGGAAAGGGGGCAATTATTTTTTTATTTCTGGCCCTTTCTAATTAAAAAAAATGTTAAAGGTGGAATCAGATGGCACAAAAGCAGACATTCTATGCTTTACTCAACTTCTTGCAAGCAGAAAAAAAAACCCTCAATTGATTCTTCTCTTAAATGACCTCAAGACCAGAAATGTTACTGTGAAGCAAGAGGGACAGAATATAAAGTTTCTGATTTATACTTTGCAAGGGGGTTAGCCAACACTGCATTTTATCATGTTATCTGTTTAACTTGTACACTGAACATATAGGTAAAGCAGAATTAGACTCAGAGGAAGGAGGTGTAAAAATTGGAGGGAGAAACATCAACAGTTTAAGATATGCTGATGACACCATATTACTAGCAGAAAATAACAAAGACTTGGAACGATTACTGAAGAAAGTCAAAGAAGAAAGTGGAAAGGCAGGTTCACAGTTGAACATAAAGAAAACAAAAAGAATGACCACAGATGATTTACATGACTTTAAACCAGACAGGGAAGACATTGCAGTAGTTCAACATTTTCCATATCTTGGCTCAGTCATTAATCGGAATGGGAACAGCAGTCAAGAAATCAGAAGAAGACTATGCCTTGCGAGGGCAGCTATGAAGGAACTAGACAAGATCCAGAAGTGTCAAGATATATCACTGAAAAGTAAAGTGAGGATTATATTTCCAATTTCTATGTATGGTTGTGAAAACTGGTAATTGAAGAAAGCTGATAGAAAGAAAATCAGCTCATTTGAATTGTGGACTGCTAAAAAGACAAGTAAATGGATACTAGAACTAATCAAACCTGAACTCCCCCTGGAAGCCAAGATGACTAAACTGAGACTGTTGTACTTTGCACATATCATGAGAAGACATGACCAGGAAAGACAATGATGCCTGGTAACATAGAAGGCAGTAGAAAAAGAAGAAGGTCAGATGGGTGGATTCAGTCATGGAGACCACACTCCTGAGTCTGCAAGACTCACGCATGGCTGCTGATGACGGAGTGACTTGGACATCTCTCATTCATTGGATTGCCATGTCGACATTTACTTGACGGCTGTTAACAACAACCCCTGGAGCACTATTCTGGCACTCAAACCACTAAATTGCGTTGTCTTCTTTAAGTTACTGCAAACCAAAAACAAAATTATCCCAATGTGCATATATATGTATGCATACACACACATACATGATCCCCGAACAGTTGTGTTCGTTGGCCAATTTTTCTAAGGGCTGAAGAAAATACAGTTTTTTTCTTCTTTTTAATTCAGGTATTTTCTGGTGGTGGGCAGGCAAATTAAAAAAAAAATGCTAGGATAGTAATATATGTTAACGGATTTTCAACTTTGTAATCCCTCCCTCCATTTGTTGGTGATTTCATAGTGTTTCCTCCAGATCAAGGGGTTAGGAGCAACCTTTCTCTGCGGTTTTTTTTTTTTTTTTTTAACCATGGAAGGAATCCTTGAAATAATTTTCTGGTCTCTGAGAACCCTGCATAAAAACTACATCTAAAGCTTCTCAAAATTGTTTGTTTTTTTCAATGCAACCTCTTGCAGAACAGCTAGCAAACTCTCATGGAAACTGAGGGTTCCAGAGAACTCTACTTAAGAAACCCTAGGTTAAAAGAAGTTGCAGACTCAGTCAATGGTGAAAATACTAATTCATAGAGGCATCCTTTTCCTTTTTTTCCCCATGGGGTGGGGGAAGCAGATTTCAGAAGTTGCTGGGGACGGGACAGAGGAGGTAGCACTTTCTTCTTGGATGCAGACATTACTCTCCAAATCATATTTTGAAATCTGTCATGAGAAAATGTGCCACTGTTATCTATCTCTATGCAATGTATTATACCTTCCTAGTTGGAAAGAGAGGGCCCAAGACTCATTCTGCATCAGGCAACCATACTACTGTACCTGGGATTATGGTTAGTCTCTACCCACTTGAAGAAAATCGAAGAAGGAATCATAGCGTGTTGCTGGGAAACTTTATATTTTTGAATACCGGAAAGGGGTCATGCGACAAAATAAGGTTTGACCTCCCAGAATTTCATCTGGTTATCTCTTGCCCAATGCTTCGCAACCTTCTCTCACTGCAAAATCACTACGAAATCACAACGGCACCACTTCCAACTTCAGCGTTATGTTCTCTCAAATCAAAGCAAGGGAAATTGTCAGTGTCCCTTGAAAGTCAAACTGTATATAAAGAGTTAAGCACTACAGTGCAAACTGTCTTTTAAACAGGCATTCAAAGTAATTTCCAATCTCCTGTCACCTGAGCTCTAAATGGCTTCTGAACCTGAAATAGCTACAGCCACAGAGTCTCCCCAGCACGCCCACCTAAGGCGAGGAAAGGTGCATTTGCTGGATAATGGATTGTCTGCTCCAGGTCCCAATGATATTGGTCTGCTGCTCAATAAACTCTGAGAAAAGTCTAACAATATTTTTACTTAACACATACGTACAATTTTGCAACACTTTGACTCATAGCCACTGAGTACAATCAAGGTGTATTAAATGCAACAACAGGAACAGAGGCCTATTGGATCATTTATATGGAAACAGCATTCTGAAGGACGGAAGGGATTTTTTAGTATCTGATGTCTGGATTGACTGAAGCATTTTTTTTCTTTGAATGCTTTATCTTAAAAGTAAATGGAGATTGCATTTTGCATTCTGTTATTTCAGGGTGTTACTGAAAGCTTCCCATGTTCCAAATGTAAGCCTTAAGAGGAAAGACATTCAGAGATGCTAAGCTTCATTCTCATGTACGTAGGTGCAGGGTTTAGTCTGCGTTTATTCTGCTGTGAATAAACGCTGGCCTCTATTATAAGACACACATCACAGCCTACATTTTCAATCTTATGCAAGGATGTTCAGGATAAATGTGGTCTATTTTTTTACCTTTACAAATAGAAAAACTACCTCAACTAATTAGGGAGAGGAAGGTACAATTCTATCACCTACCCATCCTGATTTCTCAGAAACAGAAAAATGAATGGAAAGACCCTTTATAAAAGTCATTATTTGTTGTCAAATTAGATTCAAGTTAAATGAAAGACCTCCAGGAACCACATTTGTCAATAGATCTGTTCAGGTTTTGCTAATTCAGGCCCATAGTTTCCTTGACTGAGTAAAGCCATTTTAAATTTGATCTTCCTCTTTTCCATACTGCCTTTCACTTAAACAAGAGTTATCATCTTGTCAAATTTGTGTTTCATGTCATGATATGCCCAAAGTATGACAGGCTCAATTAATCATTTTTGCTTCTAGGAAGATTTCAGACTAGATTTGCTTTTGGACTTATTTATTTGTCCTTTTGGTAGTTCTTCATACCCGTAGAATCCCGACTCCAATATCACATTCTGCTTTTCCACATTGTGTCCTGATTGTAAGTTGTCAGTAACAAATAGTCTTGGATGAAGTTCATTTTCTAATTTCAGATTTCTGGCTGGTCTAGAAATTCCTGTCATTTAGGACAACTCTCTCAAATATCTTGTTTGATGAAAAAGCTACAAATACCTTATCTTTTTGATACCAGGTATCCTCAAACTACACCTGAACCAAACTTCTGGTCTCCAGCTAACCAAAAGGTATGTAACAATTTTGAAATCCCCACAAATCCACCCAACAGTGATGGCTATTTTTTATCTGTATCAAAGGGGTAAGCAAGTATGTTCTTCACGTACTGCTGGGCTTCCCATCATCTTAGCCAGTGGTGAGGGATACTGGAGGTTCCTGTCCAACAATATCTGAAAGTCCATGCTGTCCTTTTCTGCTATACTGTTAGGTCTTTTTCATTCATCAATGACGAGAATTTCTGGGACAATGCTATCAGGATTAGTTTTGTTTGCATAAGCGCACAATAGATATTTTTGGTACCTTAAAAGTGTTTGCTTTATCTGCAAACAGGGAAGTAGAGCAGAAAGGGTAGAGTAGAGAAAGGATGTTGCAGACAAGAGGACCAACAATCGTAGATGCACTACCCCATTTTGTGATTTTCTTTGTGCTGAGCGATTCTCCATACAAGCATAAACTTTTTCAAGAACTTATCTATCCCAAAAGGCCCACAAGGACCCAGTTCATTGATTCTCTCATCTGTTATATAGAAGTCATGATTCAAAACCAGAAAGTTCCAAGAAGAAGCCTTATTAATCTGGAAGTTCTAGAGTCATAAGAAACCAAACCCCAACTCTATCAAAGTTCATATTCATAAACAGTCCACACCCAACACTACCCTTCCCTCTGCAAAAGACCATCCTTTCACTTTCCTTCTACACTAAAATATCTGAAGGAAGAAATGGGAAAAGTTGTTACTACTGAGTGCAATGCTATAATGGGTTGTAGTTAAGACTTAGAAGTTCCATGAAACCTGTTTTCATTACTTGGGAATCTCAGTTCTTGAAATGCAGCATTTCATGGCTTGATCAAGAGAATAGAGCTAGTCTTTATCAATGCTGACAGATAAGAAGTCAAGCCCAAATGAATTTGTTTAAAGCTATCTAATTCTGAATCAAGCTCAGGAAAACACATCTTTCCCCCCAGTTTTCTGTTTGAATTTGACAAGTCAAAGAATCATAGAATTGTAGGCCTGGTAGAGACCCAGGGGTCACCCAGTCCAATGGTTTTTAAAATTTGGAACGTCAGCTACCAAGATTCCTGACCATTGGCTGTACTGGAGAGATCTGTATGTTGAAGGTCAAAACATCTGAGATTCCTTGTCATTGGCTATACTGGTAATTCTGGGAGCTGAAGATCAAAATACTTATCCAGTCCACTCCTACCAGTACAAAAATCCCCAGCTAAAGCATTCCCGAGAGATGTGTGTCCCATATGTTCTATCATTTTTATACTTCTCCAGGACCTTTCGGTGTGGATGCTTGTCTGAGACTCTCTAAGTAATGAAGAAAAAGACTGGCATGCAGCAAACATCGGACAGCACTTTTAAAAAGAAACTACAAGGCTCAACCAAGTACGCAAAGAAGAATGGCATTAAGCTTAGTTGTATGATACATCTATTTTAAGATCATTTTTTTCCCTTTTGGATACTGTTTATGAAAAAGCTTCTAATTCAGAGCTGGAAAAGTCTATATATTAGTATAAACAGCCCAGACTAATGTCGACCATTCACAATCCAATTTCTGACTATTGAAGTGTTCTGGGAGGGAAAAAATCTCATCTAGACATCACATGTAAGGAAACACAGAGTCTTTGGAGACACATTGTGATAAAGTGCAGATTGAGCAATACGCTCAGTGAACAGAATGAGCAGTTCAAGAGTTCAGAATGTGTTCATTTGAAAGGTGTTCAGTTAAAGAGAAGGGCATTGTACAGACAAAGGCACAGAAAGGTCATCATTACAGTCATTTTATCTTCATTACCAAACTCCAGTCATAGCAGCAGTGGGCAAACTATGCCTACACTCACCCACTGGATCTGCTGTTTATAGTGCTGGCGGAAACAAAACTATGAGTAAAATACATGCATAAACCCATGTTTTTGGTAAAGGAAGCATTTGAGTAGTGCAAAGCTTGGACTCTGCTGCTAATTCCTAGGGAACACAGAGACAGTATGGAATACACTCCAGCTTTTCTCTCCTACTTAATTTTCTATTAAAAAAGGAAGAAGTAATTCCTTTTTCTGCATAAAAAGCATCTCCTAATCCAGCTGCAGTCATGGCTATTTAACCACTCATAATAACCGGTAGTCCCAAGATGGAGAAGCAGGTCCATTAACTTTGTGGGAGAGTGCATAGCCTGTAAGCTGCTAAGTCTCAGTTCTAGCCCACGTATATATCTAGTTAAAAGGCTAAAATAAATCTAGTTAAAATAAATAAAGGGAAATACTCTTTTCCGATTGAAAGCCTAGAGAGTCCTAGTCAGACATGGTAGACAATACTGGAGTAGAAAGATTGACAATTTGGCTCAGTATTAAGCAACTCATGTCACTAGTCCAGAGAATCAGACTGGCAGGGTCTGAGAGTCTGGACAGTTCCCTAGTTTTCCCCAAAAACCTTCCAAATCAAGACACACACATGGAGATACTTCTGTACTCCTGGGATGAAGCCATCTGGGAATAGATTGGTAGGGAATGCTTAGAGAGATGGTTCACCTAAGCATGATAAAAAAACAGCTACCTAGGGCATTCCCAGTGCATCAACTGAATGCAGGTACATGAGGCTGAGATACAGGAGCTTGTACTGTGCGTTCTGCAAATTGCATGAATCAAATCTGAAGGCTATCTTAACAAAATTGGTTCAACCAGAAATTACAGGAACTAGAAACAACAATCCTGCCTGGGCAGCTAGCCTAAAGCAGTCATTTTGAAAACACTTCCATCAAATCCTTGGCTGAAAACCACGAAAGAGAAGAAGCATTAGGAGGATTTCCAGACAATAAAATCTCTCTCCCTGCAAGGAGGTGTCCAAAGAAAGAGCAGAGAGAAGGCCAAGCATCATTCATCATTTACAGGATTATTAAGATAACAGACTCTGAGGATGGCAAAATGTTGGAACAGGGCAATGGTTAAGTCCAAGAACTCGAAGGCGTTTGAAGAAAAGAAGCGGAAATATTTTGGAATGTGGGCTGGACAGAAGCCCTGTTCAAATACAGCTGGTCTCCACATTTCTGGGTTTGACTTTCATGGATTTGGTTATTTGCGAGTTATTCCACCCTCTGCCCCCCATCTCAGATGTCTCTTTTCTGGAGCAAATTTCCCTCTCAACGGCTCCAAATCGGGTCATGAAGCCCTTTAAAAACCCACCTCTGGTACTCCTTCTCCTTCACCAGCCACTGCCTGGCCAGCTAAGGATGGCTCATAGCCCAATTTCTCAGCACCACAAACCTACTCTGGATATCCCCCCACACTCAAGGAAGGAGAGGAGTGAGAGAGAGGAAGTACGGGGCCACCATGCCAACCTCTCCTTCCCTTTCCTTTCCCTGATCTAGTCCGGACCCTGAATGCCTGCTCTTCCCACCCTGCCTTGGCCCTCTCTCCACAGACACATTTCAATATTTGTGATTTTTCCACTTTTGTGGGGGTGCTGTGCCCCCAACCCTAGCGAATGTGGAGTGCTGACTGTACACAAATGGAAGTAAGGGACCTGCGGTGATGAGCAGGGAGCAAACCTATATGCTTAGGCCAGTCCTCTGAAGTGTACTGCTCTTTTCATCACCACTGTTGCTGTGCTCTTCATAAACACTTAAGCCATTCTGTGGATGGTTTGGCAGTGATGGGGTGGGGGCTTTTGGTCCAACAATTGGGGGAACACTAACAGTTCCCAAGGGCTTCATGCTGTAGAGGCTCCTAGATAATTTAGAGTCCAGGGTCCCAAACTGTGTGAAAGAACCATTATGTTTCACTTACGCTGAAACACAACAGAAGTGACATGACTCTGGAACTAGAGTGAAATCCATGTCTCTATTGCTCTCTTCATCATGAAGACCTTCCATAAAGATGAGTGCAGCTAAGGCTTCAAAAAAAGAAAGGAGGGTTTCACCAGCAGATAGCCAGATCAAAAGAGAATAAACTAGATGGTTTAGATCAATTTCACCATTGCACAGATAGATGAAATGTTTTCTCTTAAAAATAAAACAAAAAAGGCTACACCAGTATCACTGGATTCAACAGGTCTTACCCTTGAGTAGATATGTATATGATTACTCTGTTACATCAATCATGCTGTTAATTTACAAAAACAGAAAGATGCATAATTTAGCCTTCACTGCCACAGAGTTCTGCTCCTGCAATGAGCGTGTCATCCATGCTCTCTCAGTATAATTAGGGTTATGGGATATGTCATTTCTAGTTGACATGATTTCCTATGAGAGAATTGCAGTTTTTAATTCCTGCCAGTCGGCGCCACGCAGCATGCAAATTCCAAAGGAAACAATGCATGTCAATACCATAGCCTATATTAACTTGAAATGGAGAGTACTAACACATCTTGAAAGGTGGGCTGCATTTTCCATCTTAGAAGTCCCAATAGGACAGTTTTAGAGAATTAAAAATATCTTCTAATTTAATTTTGAAGAACTTGTGCTGTTAACATTCATGGACCGATCCGTTTCCTACTATTGTTTAAAAAAACGGAGGGCGGAGTGACACCAAAGAAGGAGAGGTTTTCTAAACGGGAGGAAATGTAACACCAACTTTGCTACCTCTGGCAAAGATCAAACGTTCTAGACATATCTCTGAAAGCAAAAATCAGAAGCTAGGTATTCATTCTGAGGGATAAACGAGTTGTTGTTCTTGGCATCAAGTCTGTTTCGAGTCAGGGTGACCCTACAAATGAGAGAACTCCAAGTCACACTGTTATTAACAGACCTACTCCAAGTCTTGCAAACTCAGGGCCTGTAGCTTCCCTGACTCAAGCCATTTCCACACTATACTGTTATAGTGCTGCTATCCCACTTTCAACATCCTGTGGACTTCTGGGGTTTGTAGTTTCCTGAGGCCAAAGAGCTCTCTGGCTGGGAATTCGAAATGCTCCTCCCTGAACTGCAAACTCCAGGATTCCATAGGATGATGAACATGGAATAATAGCACTATATCAGTGTAGTGTGGAGAGGCCCTAAATCTATCCACCTGTAATTCTGTCTTCCACTTTATTGTCTTTTCTAGGGAGTCAGCATGTTATATACATAGGGTGAAGCTGAGCCACCTCTTTTTAATTTTGAATTGCATATACGCACGGAGAGTAGAGTTACTAAGTCAGTATCATCCCAGGACCTAAAGTTTCCAGGCCAAAACTGAGAGCTGGAGATGGTCCATAGTGATGACATGCACATCAAGTATAAACCACAGTTGTTCACGGCTTGTCATTCAAACACATACAGAGAGAGAGAGGGAGAGAGAGAGAGAGAGAAATTACAAGCTAAACCTCAGCTAAATGGACTGTTCCCAGATCAAGGCGAAATGAGCGAACTATTCCTTCCCACTTACTTATTTGGAAGGTGTAAGGAACATTTTAACTTAGCTCACTTGTTTGTAGCCAGAAGGTGGATGCAGAGCAGAGTGGAGAGTGAGTCCTGGGGCCACAATGACTGAGAGGGAAGAAACAAGTTAAATAAATAAAAAGATCCTCTGGAGAATTTTTGAAAGTTGCAGCAGCCAATCAATGACACCTTGCCAATTGCAGTGAACTGTTGCTCTGCTAAGTGAACTGAAAAGTTCTACACAATCTCTCCCTCTTGGCCAGATTGGGCAAGCTAAATTTTTCACCTTGTCATTTCTTTTTCTAACCACTCCTCCTCCGCCAGCTGCACAGAAATTAATATGTTTTTTATTTTTTTATTAAAAAATTCCATATTTACAAAAGAAAAAAATCTATTATCAAAAACTCTACATTAAACTACTAATCTTACTCCAATCATGAGCTCTATTACACCAAACATTTTACATTAAAATTGACTTCCCTTCCAACTCCGTCTGCATTAAAGATAATAGTATCCTATTATTGCTCCTCTTACATTAATCATCCTTTCTAGTTTTCTTTCCAGAGTTATATTATCTTGTTACCATTTGCACTGGCTACTGGAAAAGAATTCTATATTCTAATCAAAACAAATAGTCACAATTTGTCCTCTTTCTTTTTTCACATAGTCCAAACAAGGTCGCCATATAACCAAATATTAATCTAAACTTTTATCTTTTAACAAAAATATCAGTTTGTCTAATCTAGGTATTAAAGGTATTGAATGTTAAAGGTATTAAAATGTAATGGCTACCCCTCTTCATAATTAGAACAAGAGGGAAAGAAGACATGAAAAATTTCATATGGGGCAAAGATAGATCAAAATTTGAGAAATTAATAGAGGCTGGCCGTGCAAATTTACTTGCTGAAATTTACAAATTGTCATTAAGGTTCAGTAATTAGGACGAATAGGATTTTTTAAAGACACTTTTATATATGTTAAAGCTGTGTTACATTAGAATGATTTATACTATATTTTCCAATCACGTATATGTGTGTTTGTGCATGTTTGTAGAAGAGAGGAAGAAGACTGGACATATTATTTACACCAGTTTTTAGAATAACACCTAGATTAAAAGGTGGTTTACAAAGTTTAAAATTCTTTAAAAAAACAAGCAAACAAACAAATTTGCTGTTGAACATATGTACAATAAAACAAGCATAAAATTGTCCACTGAAAGGTTTTCTTACAAAATACAGTACACACCTGCAGTATAGCTAGAGGCCTGCCTATGTTGCAAACATGTGTAAATAAGAAATTCAACATAAGAAGACAATAGCATAATATTACATTTCAAGCAGTACAAAATCAATCAACAAAGGCACAGCAATATCCAAAACCAGTTTCAGGAGAAAAAAACAACAACATCCTTTTGCACTTTGGCATATTATTTTTGCCTGCCACATTCAAAGCCTGAACTGTTCTTTAAGCTACATAAATTTAATAACACTCAACGAAATGATTAAGAACTGGAATAACTATTTACTAGTAGCACTACTAATGTAAGAGTTCACAGTTTGGAGTAAACCAAATTTCTTTTTCTTTTAGGCTGGCAGATTTTCACCACACCATTTTTAAAGTAATAAAAATCTCAAAATATTCACTTCACCCCTCAAAGTCCCTCTAATGCTGTCTAGTTACAGCTTCAACCAAAGCTAAAAAAGCAGCATCACATCTGCTTAATTTCTTATTTGCATTGTGAAGGAATAAATACTATTTCCTCTCCTGGCTGATGAAATATTAAACAGAGAAACAGAGCAATGATAACTTAATGTAGATGTCTTTCTAACAGTGTAGAAGAGATCTGGAGGTCTTATAATAGCTTTGGACAGAAAAGGGGAGTGCGTATCATAGAAACAACACTGGGATGGAGAAAAGAGCATGTATTACAACAATACCGGATCAACTGGCTTTATACAAAGTGTTATTATGTGGATGATAAGGAAAGAAGATCCTTGGATCTGGCAATATATAATACAGAAAGCATGTGGGTCTGGTGACTTTAGAGAAAAAAAAGGGTGTCTCCAAACTGACTATCACTCGAGAGAGAAGATTTCTAATAAATAAGAACCACCATTTTAAAAAGAAGGTGACAACTCGCTTGTCCAAAAAAAGACAATTGTGCCTACCAGACTCACTCATTTGGTGAGTCTGAATGAGCCCAAAGATGTGAAGGTTGGGATCACATAGGGCAGAGCAAAAATGTTCCCCTCTCTCAAGTTCACCACTGCACTGGTGGGGTGATTTTTTTCAAATGGTAGGGGGAAGATGATATTATTGAAGGTGGCCACAGCCATAGTGAGAGCCAGCAAGATGTAGTGGTTTGAGCCTTGGGCTATGACTCTGGAGACCAGATGTCAAATTCCTGCTTGGCCATGGAAACCCACCAGGTGACCTTGAGTAAGTCATACTCTGTGAGCCTCAGAGAAGGTGATGGCTAACCCACTCTGATCAAATCTTGCCAAGAAAATCCTGTGAGAGGCTTCCATGAGTTGCAGGTGACTTGAGGGCAGACAACAACAATAGCCACAGCAGTTGTGGTCCTTGCTTTATTTGTTTTATACGTCATCATGTGGACTCCAACTTTTGTTAATCTTATCAGAGGACTTTCCTGGCAAGGCAGTATGAATTGCCCAACGTCACCCAGTGGGTTTCCACGGCCTTAGGCCATTTCCGCACTAGACTATTATCATGCTATTATTCCACGTTCGACATCCTATGGAATCCCGGGGTTTGCAGTTTAGGGAGGGGCCTCAGGATTCCATAGGATGTTGAATGTGGAATAATAGCACGATACCAGTCTAGTGTGGAAATGCCCTTAGTCCAACACACAAACTGAGTCTGAGTGGGTCCTTGATTTTTTGGTTTTTATTAGGGATGGGCCAACTGAATCCTCGAATCCTCGAATCTTTGGCAGGGATTCGAGATTCGGGAATCCAAATCCCTGTACCAAAATAGGCAAACCGAATCTTCCGAATCCACCACTCAAACAGTTTGTTGGAGACCAGGATGCCTGAAAACCTGTGAGACTGCGACGCCTGAAAACTTGGGACCAGGAGGGGATCCTGCTCCTCACGTGTTTCCCCACGCAACATGGCAGACCGGCATAAAGCCTCGCACGCCCTGGAGGCCGCCATTTTTCCCTCCTGCTGCCTGTGCCCCTGCTGCTGCCTCTCCCTGCTGCTGCCTCCCTCTGCAAGGTAATTTTGGGATAGGGATTGTGAGGTGAGGGACAGAGGAGCAAAACTGGGCTTGTGTGGTGGTCTAGGAGCTTGTTGGGATGTCCCAGGGGGTTCCAAAGACTGCAAAAAGGGGTTCAGGGGTTCCATGCAAGCCATGCCAGCCATACTTTCCCCTTCATCAGCTTTCTTTGGTCAATTCTGGGACTAAGATTGTCATGATGCCACTTCCTCTCTTAGTTTCTGTGTCTTGAATACATTTTGAAGCTCCCTTTTAGAAAGTCTTTTTACGCTTCTCAACCCCTTGTCCTCTTTTTCCTCTGTCTAGCTGCAAGTTTATAAGCAGCATTGCCATTGGAAAGGTTGCAAAGGAGAGCTGAAGAAACACAGCCTTTTGGTCTTGTGTTGCAGCAGCATGTCTGTGGTAAACAATGGCCATTTCCACACCGGGCTTCTGTAATGGTGCAGAGCGACCTCTCACGGAGCTCTTCTGCACTGTAGAGTGGACTGGCGTGGACTACTTTTTGTAGTTCCACACCAGAATCCACTCAGGAGCAGCCGGAACTAGCCGTGCTGCGTGTTTTTTAAAAAACCTCTTTTTCTAGGTTTTTAAAAAGCACGGAGCGCGCAGCCGCGTGCCGCTCCGTCGCCCAGCTCCAACGCGGATTTGCAGGCGCGCGCAAGTGCGTGCCTGCAGATTTGCCGGGGGCGGGCTTCCGGCTGGCAAACTTCTCTGGTTGGTGGAGAGCCTCCTCCAACCGAAAGCCACCATTTGGGATGCCGGAGGACTGCGGAGCAGCGAGCTCGCTCTGCTCTGCATCGCGACGGACTTACCCGGCTGCCAGTAAGCTCCGTTTTGGGGCGTTTTCGCCCGTTTCTCCCCCACACACATGTGGAAAGGGCCACAGAATGCCAAAAAACCTGAGCTGGGAAGGAATGGGATTCCACTCTAGCTGATTCTACAGGAGGACTGTGTGCTGCCTACAACAAACAAGGTGAACAGTAGCTGCCTCCATAACCATTTATTGAGCATGCATTAATCTATATTATTTTTTGATTTGAGACTGGAGGGTGGGGATTGGGAATTGTTGAGACAGGCCTAGAGATTTGACTTGAATGTCCCTTGCAGGACTTTAGGGTAGAGAATTGACTGGACTAGAGGCTTGTTTTGTGTGTGTGTGTGTGTGTGTGTGTGTGTGTGTTTAAGTGCTTTCTTTGTTGCAGGACTTGAGACTTGACTCTTCAGACTGCAGGGCGCAGAACTGAGATTGGATTAGAGGCTGTTTGTTTGTTTGTGTGTGTGTTTTAAGTGCCTTCCTTGTTGCAGGACTTGAGACTTGACTGGGAGGTACAGTCTTCTCGAGATTTCAAGGACAGCTGAACATTTCTTTGCATCGCTTCCTTGCAAAGCTCTTTCGTACACATTTCTGGGGTTTGTAGTTTTACAAGGTGTCACAGCCTTCTCTGCCAAAGTGTACTGGCGCATCATCAAACTACAAACCCTCAGATGCCAGAAGGAGCTATGCAAAGAAAAGCCAGTTTTGACCTGGATTATGTCTGTACTGTAATATGTGGTCCTGTTCACACAGGCAGGAAAATGTGGGATTAATCCACATTTTCCTGCCTGTGTACAAAGGGCCTTCATGTCATTTTCAATCTGGGGAGATCCTGAGGCAAAACTATGGCAATTGTGCTGGCCAGATTTCTTCAGAGGGAGGTTTGCCTTTGCCTAGACTTTTGCTAAGGCTGAGAGAGTGTGTCTTGCCCAAGATTATCCTTCTTTCCCTTGCTAAGCCCTTTTTAAAAAAAGGATTAGAAAGATTCAACATCTGTGAGATTTGTGGATTCCCAGAACCTTCCAGGGATTCGGATCTGGATTCAGATTTGGAAAATTCTGGACTCATCCCATCCCTAGCTTTTATAAAATTAGTCTTAGCGTTACTTTTACCAGAGGCATTTTTAAAAGACAGAATCCCCTAGAATGATCCTATCCACAAACTGTCAAATAATTGATGCTTCCTGAATTATGCGTCTGTATCAAGCCACAAGTTCTCACTGGAAGTCTTTCAGCTCAGCATTACTTTGGATCTTTGTTAAGCTGCAGAATGACATGCCAGTTAAGATGTTGTTTTAAATATCGGATGGGGGAATAAAATGGTGTCCTTGGATGCACACTTTAAAAATCCTTCAACCTAAAATAATAAAACCACTTGGCTTGAGAATATTGTCACTCATCAATCAGCTTCCCACAGTGCCTCCCAGCACAATATTAACTATTTAGTTATGAACAATCCCCTCCTACTAGGCTCAATGGCCTTTTCTCTCTCTCTCTCTTCATAAAGCTCACTGCTGTGGCATTTTACCCCCATAATATTTAGTGCTTATCGTGATATTACAAATGAGAGCCGGGCTACTTTATGACTCTTAACTTTACAAATTTGCCTAGATGTAAAACACTTTAGTTACTTCTTGGAACATCAATGGGGGCAGGGGGTATTCTTGTGCTTACGGTAACAAACAAGATCATAGCAACCGAACTGAACAAATTGCTTCTTCATAAGCACAGGAACACAAGAAGACAGTTCTGGTCCGCACTCAGATGATGGAATGATCTACTTTTTTGAAGCCACCAAATAGCTTACTGTTCTTGAATTCAACTCATTAAGAAGATTATAACGGCACATCAAAATTCTGTATTCAGATTTGTTCACAAGATCTGCACTTAAACAGGCACATAGAGGTTACGTTTTCAATAACAATAAAATTAGCCCAGGCTCTGAACCCAAATGATGTCTGCATAAAACAATTCCCCTAAATAAGTTTCGCACTCAGCGTTACCCTCTTTCTCTCACTCTTTCAATCTTTCAGATACTCTCCAACTGTCCCAATTTGGCAGGGACAGTCTGCATTAATCTCCTGTCATCCCACTTTTCCAGCTGCTTTTAAAATGTCCCAGTTTCTATTTTCTTCTACCATCTTCCTCCTTTATCCTCAGCTTAATTTAATAGCTGCAAACTGAGTTCGAAGTGCAAAAGCAGTTTGTACTCAACTCAGCAGGTAGAAAAGGAGAGAATGGGAAACAATTTTGCCCTTCCCAGAAGGCTCAGGTAAAGTTACCTACGGCAAGCTCTCCCTCTCATGGTCAAACAGCTTTTTGATGCCGCTACAGTTTTTTTTCTTTGCATAAAGGTGTATATTTAAATCAAAATACACCCATCTCATGTATCTTCCTTAAAAGCTTGAAGGAATAATGTTTCAAAGGGAATTTGGCTGCATAGGCATTTTTTTTAAAATATACACCATTACTTTCCTCTCTTTCCCTTTTGCAACTAAAAAAAGGTACATCTCTAGCCAATCTCACTTGTATTTCTAGGTCCATTTGTGGTCAGTCTTGGATCAGACGTGTGGACTGTATCTATCAAGACCAGACTCTGATATTACCAAACCTAATTCTTTTCCTCTGACGTTCCATTAGCATTCCAACGTTTACATAATGTATATAAAACAGGCAAGCCTCAGAAACAGATAAGAGTTAAAAAGAAAGTACAAAGTAACACACACCTGAGGATTCTTGTCCTAAGCAAACAAAGAAAATTGTCATAAGCGGTGTTGTATTTAATATTCAGATCAAAGCACCTCTGTCTCATCCCAGCAAACCCTTTTGACAAAAGCCATCCAGTGTCTGCCAGCAGTATCGAGTCCAGCTGAGGACAAATTTCAAGATGAACCTGAAATCAATTTGCCATCAAATTTTCATGCTTCTCCCAGACTATCTGTGGCATTTTAATTACAAGCACCCAAGGCAGGGGGTACTACACTTATTGACACTTAGCTCCTACAATAAACTTTATTGGCAACCTCTGTCTGAATGAAGTACTCAAGTAGAATAACAAGAAATATACGGGGATATGTAAGCTGTAGGGTATAACGACTTCGGTATCCTTTCATTCCATTGGCAAGCATTGAGAGGCGAGAAACTTTCTTTTTAAGATGTAAGACAAGCAACTGCTGGGAAGGGGGTTGCTTCAATTAAGACTATGCAAACATTCTTTTAAACAAAACATCCTGTTTACTGCTTTCTAGAAAGCCATTGCATTGTTGATGCAGAATATTTAAATATTACTCCAACAGTTCCCTCAATCATTGCTAAACAGCTCTTAACAGGGAAATAAGGAGTGCCCAAAGACCAATTAATGGGGGAACATTAATGCCTCCGTGTCTTAACAACTAGCACATCAAGTCTCTCTTTCTTTTTGATCCATGGATAAACAATTGCTTCCGGATATCCTCTTCTATTGCTTCAGTGACATACATCTCTCTAGGTCAAGAAAGGAAGTGGGCAGATATGGACGGTAATGAACATTTGCCAGTAGCAACCAAGACAAACCTGGAATAATGCAGACTGCTTTGAGGGGCCACACAGTGACACTTTTTCGTTGCACATGGGAATGGTGCTCTGATCAGGGTTGCCAGAACGAAAACTAGAGACAGCTCCTATACCCTTAAAGGTTATGCGAGTGCTCCATAGCGCTCCCGTCCTAGGAAAGTCACTACCACCATCCTCACCAGATGCCTCCAGGACAAAGACAGGGTGTGGAAAGGGCCTTTGTCTTTCAACTCCTGGCTTACGTTGCTGGAGGACTTTGACCCTTGCTTTCATAGCTTACTGGGCTATTGGACACTGCCTTGAACTGACACCTTGGATTCATGGCTGACCTGGACTGCTGGAACTGAATGGTAACTTCCTGACTTCTGTAAACCCGGCCATATTTGCTCCTATCTTCTTCACCTGACAGACTCTGTTTAAGGACCATGACCCTTGGCTGGCTTCCTAAACAGGACAGGTTCAGAGAAACTGTACTGGTTGAGGCTCGCACTTCATGATGCTGCATTTTGGCTACTAAGCAAGCGTTGCCAGACATGATATTGCGACACATTTTGGCAAAGTGATTAAGATGTGGTTATGGGATCTTTTTTTTTTTTTCCTGGCCATTTGGGGACATTTCATGTTGTCCACACACGCAGCACTTGGTGTGAATAAGTAAAATACATGTGGAAAAATTGTTAGATTTGAGCTTGCTGTTGAACACAAGATAAGTTTCCTATCAGGTCCATTTTCCAGCAGTTTTGAATTTGGAAGCTTTTTGCAGTGAACTGTATTCTGGTATGTAGCTGGACGTGAGATTTGTTTGTCTAAGCAATTAGTTGGTCATAGGGTGGATGGGATTATTAGGGAAGGAATAGGTCTAGGACAGCAGACCTCATTCTGGAAGTTTGTGTAAAAAGAATAATAAAAGGGAAATAAAGAATTCCATGCTGTCAGTAACAGTGTACACCTCAACGTGTGCTTGGTACTGATTTGTTCCAACTTCTCAGGAATAAAATCTTTTAACATGAAAGGGCACTCTGATTGAGTCCAATTCTTCACAATTCTGAGTTTGGAATTTTTTTTTTTTTGAAGTCAGTTGTATTCTGGAATGTGACTAGAAAGACGGTGAGAATTGACAGCTCAGGTATTGTCTTCCATGGGATTTATATTTTAAGGATCTGAACACCCTTGCTTATCACTGGCAAAGCATTCACATTAAGATCATAATTTTCTCCCTGTTTAGGTAAAAAATCTCATCAGCTGAAGGCAAAAAGCAAAAGAGAAAGGTACGCTAGAAGAAACTTCAGTGGACTAATCGCGTGAGATGCCAAAAATAGCAACATGGTTTTATTATATTTGGTTTTAGGTGGAAAAAATGTTTATTGTTTGCCCTCAGGTCATTTCTGACTTATGGAAACCTGTCACAGGATTGTCTTGACAGAATTTGTTCAGAAGGGGTTTGCTTTTGCCTTCCTCTGAGACTAGTAGAGTATGACTTGCCCAATTTGGAATAACCTTTGGAAGAAGTTTCCATGGCAGACCAGAGACTCGAACCTTGCCCTGTCAGAGTCCTAAACCATTACGTCACACTGGCTCTATTTAGGAAAAAAAAAAAACCTTCAGAAAATGGTCACATAATGAGAAGGAACTGCAGGTTTAGCAGCGTGTATAATGATTTCTCTGCCATCAGCCTTTCTGTCCCAAATTCTCTTTTCTCCCATAAGTTTGACTTTCTCCCACTGGCTTTGAAATGCATATTTTCAAACCCCGTTTTGAACCCTACGAAGAGGAAGTGTGAATGAAAAAAAGAATCGCAGTCTAAAACTGCTTTTTGAAACTGGAACGTATCTAAATCAGACACACAGTTAAACATTTGATTCTGTTCGGCACTTCAAGAGGAAAAGCAAACTAATTGTTCAACCTTTAGAAGAAGCATCAACATCTAGTTCTTCACACAGTACTGTAAAAACTAATCCTTTGCCTACCGGATTCCTGTAAGCATACAAATACATACAGCACGCTTGACAAAAAAAAAAGAAATGTTAAACACTTGCAAGGTAATCAACATCTATTTCTTTCATAATATGATTCCCCCTTATACAAATTCTCAAGTGTCTTTATTACATAGGAATTCTCCTGATGGAGCCAGTGAGTTTGTGAATGACAGTCAAGCGACAGTGCCTCCTAGTGGTGATTCGAAATAAGTGACATTTGCAAATCTAACTGCTGCGGGCACATAAACGAAGTCCTTTCTTAAAACTAGATGTGTTTTGGCACTAAAAATACAGTAAAATAAAATAAATGCAAACAGTACACGTGCATATTACATGGTTCCTCCTCTAACACAAAGAAACATAGTTAATGAGCAAGATGCTCCTAAAAACAATCATATGCACAAACCGTAAACACATCTGATAGCCTTGATACTCAGTTATATGCAGCCAAGCACCCTCCCCTATTGAGCCCAGATGGACTTCCAGCTGACCCATCACTGAACTCCAGTTATCACAAGTGGTGGAAACCAGAATGAGAAGAAACAGCAGTCTTATGTTTCAATCCAGCCCTCCAAACAGCTGAGCACACAGAAATATCTCAGTTTACAAAGCTTCTGTTAACAAAGACACTGAAGCTCTTTTTTTAGAAAAACAAAGTCGTCTTATGCTCCCCAGCTTCCCTTCCCTCTTCATCTTCTGTCTAGGTGGAAGTTTTCTTAGCAGCAAGTGAGGGAGGGCTAGAGAAACATAAATACAGTAGCATGCCTGCAGTAAGCAGGGCAAAAAGGCTGGGAAAGCAAAGGATTCTGTTTCAGCCAATCCTACAGCAGCACTGCTGAAGTATAACAGGCAATGCAAATTGCAGTTGCCTCCAGAATCCCTTACTGAGCATGCATGATTAGTAAAACAGAAAGAAAAGGGGAGAGTAAATAAGCCTGCCCCATCCGGTACCCCTGGCATGTTTAAAAAAAGAAAAGAATGACCTATAGATTTGTAAGTTGGCAACCAAAATGCAAATCATAAGAAAACTGGAGGCTGGTGCAAGGGGGGGGGGACCATCCCCAGATGCATTGGAAGAAGACTTGAAATGATCGCTAGATGGCTTTTAAGGATTTTTGTTCACTCAGCCAAGGCCTACCAGGTTGTTTCATTTCATATGTGCATATTATGAATAAGAGGTGTGCTGAAACATGTTGAATTGCTCTTTTTCCTTTTTGTGGTGTAAGAACCTATTCCTTTTCTTTCCACATTATTCCTGCCCCAGTATCAAATTTGGTATTAGAGCAGTAATGCTCACGAACATATCTACTTTGTTAACTGAGGAATACCTGCAAGATCTGCTGAAATAAACTTACTATATGCTGAACTTTCTGGGCAGAAAAAGAATGCTTGATGTTGCCTGGTTTGTTTTCCCTCTTCTCTCCCAGTCTTTTCTCCTTCTGTATCAGGTCTTTTAGACTGCAGCCTTGTTGGAATGGGCTGCCTCATTTCTGATATTTGAAACCAATTGGTTTTTCCTGCACTTTTCTCTTTCTATTTGCTTCCAATTTTTGATTCTGAAGCAGTGTCCACCACTGTGTCATTTGGCCATAAAAACTGGAAGCCCCCTCATGTTCTCACCTTGATTCACTACATCATCTGAATCCAAATCTGTATATTTTTCCTCTCTGTCTTGTTCAGCCAGTTCCAACGTCTACATTAGGAAGAAAATTGTATCTTTGTGATTTCAGCACCTTTTCAAAATCCCAGGAACATTTTAATTATTTCACAGTAATTTGTTTTTCTGATGCAAGACAGCTGTTGTCCCACTGGCAATCACGCGGGTGAAATCGAACAGCCATTGCAACCGTGAATTCATCCAAACAGAAAAATTACTAAGCTACAAACACTTTTATAAGAGCTAGACATTTGTACTTAATATGAACATTCACTCTCTTAAATAAAGCTCCTTCCTTTCTGGTAAAAGGAAACTAGGATCTTGGCATCAGTTACTCTTTACTGAAAGATAGACACTGAAATATAGAACAAAAATTATATTCTATCAAAATGCAAACTTTTATAGTTTTTTATTTCCATATCCTCATGATTTCACTGTCTTTGCATTCTGCAGGTTGGATTCAAAGGCATATCAGCATGCAAAGGAACCTTGAATCTTGTAGCACCGTTGAAACCAACCGGAAAAAAGACGTTTGTAGCATAAGCTGTCATAGACTCAGTCTACTTCATCAGAGGTAACCAAAGAGTACATCAGTAAAGTGTACATCAGATGTTATTGACAAAGTAGATTGAGTTTACAAAAGCTTACATTGCAAACTTTTTCATGCCAGTTAGTTTCAAAGGTGCTACAAGACTCCTCTTTATGTATGATGGATGACAATTTAGAAATTAAAAGCCGACAGACTCCTGCACCGGAAGCAGGAGCTAATCACAACAATAATAATTTATGAGTTGGGGACTCACCCTGCATAAAATCCACATGTGTGGTTTCACACATATAGCAGCATTTTCTGCGCAGGAAGCAGCACCACCTATGCAGAAAATATTTCCCTGTGGAGATACTGTATTCTGTGCAGAAAGTGTGCATTCTCAACAGAAGAAAAAAAAATTGCAAATTTTGCACACATTAAGTCCCCAGTTACAGTATTTTCTGTGCACAATGAAAAATAAATCTTCCATAGAGATATTATGATGTATTCAAAAAATGCTGTTTTCTTCATAGAAATTGCTGTGCAAATAACTTTGCTGAGCAAAATAACAGTATGTGAAATTTGCACAGAAGAGTCCCAAAATGCAAATAATCTTCAAAAACTGGACAGTGTTTCCTGATCAAAATAATCATGCATGAATTTTGTGCAGAAAAGTCACAAAATGCAAATAGTCTTCAAAAACTGGGCAGTGCTTGAGGAATTTCTTGTAGGAGGAAGAAAACTGCTAAAACTACTCATTGGTTCCTTCAAAAAGAAAATTAGCTTGGAACCACGTGCTTAGTAAGTCCTAATTCTGATCAGAACAATTTTAGAGAAGAATTTGTTCAGGAACTGATTTCCGCACACCAGTAAAAGGGGGCAGAGGCACGCGAAGACATGTGCTCTGGCTTCATTCCCTTCCTTTCCATGTTACTGGGCAAGGTTTGAAAAGGAGCTGTAACCTCATGCAAAAGGAGGCAGCTTACACAGCCGTGCTCAAACAGAAGCCCTGCCTTATCAATTTATAGCTTAATAGCACTCTATAATCACCATTGAATCCGCCTGTGGTGGGGCTTGCCTACACATGACTGGGAGCTCTGCAAAGAGTCTTGGGAGCTCAAGAACCTTCTCTATAGACATATAATGAACACCTACAAAGTTCCCCACCCCTTTGAGATACCAGAGCCATCTCTATTGTAGATATTAATTGTCGCTACTTTTTGATTTCACCCCACACTTGCCAGTCGTAAGGTCTCGCTGGAAGCACTAACACTCCAGCATCTCCCTAGAGATTTAGAACTGTGAAAAGTTGTGAGATCGTATCAGTGCCTTGAGAATGAATCAATCTTTCCTCCAAATGCGTCTCTCTGTGTTTCTGTGTATTTGTACTGTACTTTGCCAGAGTAAAACTTTCAGTACTGTCAATATCACACACAGTTCTCAGATCCTCTCTCCTGAGTGTAAGAACCTCTTGCTAGAAAGAAGAAAGAAAGAAATCACAAGGAATTTCACTTAGAAATAGAAGTTTTACATTTTCATTGTGTATCTTAGAATCCCCGGGGACCCACCAGCTAAACTCTTTTGATTTCAAGAGAACACTTGACGCAACAAAATGGAAGCCGAAAATAGATGTACCAGACAAAGGGCTCTGTCATTAATTCAATGAGGAACAGAAATATTTTCAAGTATAATTTTTTTAAAGTCTCTCTCTCTCTCTTTCTCTCTCTTTTTTTTTAACTAGATAAAGAAACACAGTTCTGATAGCCGCTACTGCTTAGATTTCTGCTGCTAGGTAAGTAAGCTTGACTGCATAAGTCTGAACACACTTTGTTATGTGCATTGCAACAACAAACAAACATGCTTCAGAGAATCATAGCAAATAAGGGCACAATTAGGATAATCTCTAATTGAAAAGCATTGCCCCTATGTTCTTGGAATACCTCAGATCATTAGATCTTTATCTAAAAAAGCTTATTCCACTCACCCTCTATCCAGTAACACACCTGAAGCAAAAACTACGGGACTTCACAGGTTGCTTTTTAAGGACTTAATAGGTAAATCATGATGAAGCACACTGTCATTCCCATAGCTAGCTTTTTTGCAGTAGCCCAATCCTCCAGAGGACAGCAGAATGCAGGAAGCGTTAATGGACATTTTCCTCCACACCATTACCAAATTTTTAAAAAACTTCACTGAAACTATTGTCATCCCTCTGCCCCACTCTCAGCAAGCAGTGTTGCAGAGGATGACACCATGGGGTGATACACAGTGGCCAGACAGGATTTTGATAGATCTAGGGGAAGGGACCTTCCCTCTATCCACCATGTGGTCCCCAGCTAAGTTACGGTGTCCCATAAAGCAGGTATTTTCAAACTCTGGTTGTCTGTATTTCCAGACCTCAGCTCCCAGGATTCCTAAGCACTGGCCATGCTGCTGAGATTTCTCGGGTTTAGAATTTCTGGAAGACCAGAGTTTGACAACTATTGCCAAAGAGAACATAAGAAAAACAATGGGACATCTAATCTCACCTGCTGTTTGGTGCTCATGTTTAGAAATGCATAGAAGTTGGCAAAAGGTATTCAGGAGTATACCCAAACTACGAATCTGTGTTTTCAGGTGGAGCGTAACCTATCTGCACCTATTTTTTTTAATTGTTCTATATCATTTAAATATCTTATTACTATAAGCAGTCTAGAAATTATGCTAAATCAATACATAATGTGCTAACTGTCCTGGCAATACACAGTCTGTTATTGAAACGTGTTGGGTACAAAACTATTTCAGCAACAACTGAAGCATGTAAGAACAGTCCTACTGAATAAGACCAATGTTAGGAAGGAGCGCCCACAAGCAGAGCATGAAAATAATGAGCTGGCACTCTCCTGTCATTGTTCTCCTGCATTACTTTGCGTTGTCCTGTAAACTTCTGCTATGGTCCTCAAACCAACACTTTCTTCCTTCCTTCAAATTAAAACTGGCTGCTTCAGTTTCCACATAATATTTGCAGCTGCTGTAGGGGAAACTAGGAATTTTTGTTCACTGCTCTTGCAGATGCATGGCATCTATTCATACAGGTTACTTCCTTAGTTGGTATGAGGTATGGACAACCTTGGGTGGTTCATGGTGCAACACAGCATGCAGTTCAATCTTCTCATCTGATGTGTCTGAAACACCAGCAGCCCAGATTCATAGTTTGGTAAGTTGATTTCTTCCTCAGTCTAGTTGTTTAACTGGCTTTTATGTAAGAAATCACTGAGGGTGAGAACCAATTTATCCAAATTGGATAGCAAAACCATTTTCTGCTGGCTCTGGTTCTATGAATAGTTGTGTGTGGATATGTGTATATGCCTTAAAGTTGTCTGTCAACGTGCGGTGACCCCATAGGTTCTGTAGGGCTTTCTCAGTCAAGGACTACTCAGAGGTGGTTTTGCCAGGGCTTCCTCTGAAATACAGCTTATAGCACCTAGTGTTCATTGACAGTCTCTCACCCAAGTGCTAACCAGGGTTGATTCTGCTTAGCTTATGAGATCAGCTGAGATCTAGTGCCTTTCCAGTGCTGTGTTTCAAGTGAAAACAGTTGAAGTTCACATTAAAATATGCTATCATGTAGATTCTTTGGTCCTATAAAATGAAATTATTCACTTAACTATTCACTTTAACAAAAAAAAAGTGTGCCACAACACTTGATTGTCCTAAAATGTAACGTGTACTGCTCTGGACAAGAGGCAATTGTCAGGTCACATGTGCAGAAACAGAATGGTTTCCAAGAGGCAATGGGATCAGACAAGGGAGCTTTTTATCACCCTGCTTAATTTATATACAGAATATATCATGTGGGAAGAGGGATCTGACTTGGAGGAACAAGAAGCAGAAACTGGAAGAAGGAGCAACAACAATAACTTCAGATATGGAGATGATACCATATTTCCAGGATAAAACAGAAAAGACCTGAAATGACTACTGATGAAAGTTAAAGAAGAAAATGCACAAGCAAGCTTGAGCAGCTGAATATTAGGAAAACAAAAATAATGACCATAGATGATGTACCATTACTTAGCTATATCCATTACCTATTTTATAGTTTTCTAAACGTTTCTGTGTCTCAGCTCAGTCATTAATATAAATGGAGACTGTATTCAAAAAATCAGAAGAAGGCTAAGACTTGGAAAGGCAGCCACGAAGGAACTAAGTAAGACCTTCAAGTGCAAAGACTGTGCCATAGCATTTCTGATCTCTCATGGTAATGAAAGCCAGGCAATGAAAAAAACCCTTAAGGAAATCAACTTTATTTGAAACGTGGGGCTGGAAGAGAGTTCCATGGATACCATAGACCACCAAAAAGACAAATTAATGGGTCCAAGAGTAAATCAACACTGAACTCTCACTAGAAGCCAAAATGACTAAACTGAAGCTATCATATTTTGGGCAATCATGAGATGATGTGGCTCATTGAGGAAAATGATAATGACTTGAGAGGCCGAGAGAAAGAGGAAGATCACATTAGAGATGGATTGATTCAATCAGGGAAGCCACGTCCCTGAGTTTGCAAGACCTAAGCAGGGCTCTTGATGCCCAGGGTTCTTCAGGGTCCCTCATTCCTATAAATAACAACCACAGACATCACCAGTAGGTTTCCTTTCCATACAAATAATATGAAAATAGGATTCTATTACTAGAACTAAATATTTGACAACAGAAACATATTTCTGGCAGCAAGCTGATAAAGTATTACAACAGCTTACGAATACTGCCCTCGTAAGAAGTTCCTGTCATGCCCTGCCTTGGAGACCCTGGCAGCAAGGAGGAGGATTCTAAATCTAAGGCAGAAGTTTCCCCAGAGGCAGGAGTTTCCCCAGAAGCTTGCTCAGGAGAAGACAGCAAGGAACAGCAGGGGCCTGAGCAAGGGGAACAAATATCAGAGGATGAGATAACAGAGATGCTTACCGTACAAGAGAGATGATGTCAGAGAGAGGGGCTGCACCACTCAGCACGTTTAAATAACAAACGGGCCCTAATAAAAGAGCACCTGTGGCGACAGCATCAGTGGATAAAAGGGTTTCAGCTGGCCCTTTCCTTTCAGGGTCAGAAACTGATCTTTATAGTTGTTGAGGTCCTGCTCTGTGTTCTCTTGCATTGGGACTACCTCGAACCTCCACCTGCTTGACTATGACTTGGATTTGCCCTTTGGATTTGTTTGCTTTGGAACCTGAGCTCAGATTGGACATTCTTCCCGCTCTTGCTTTATGAGTAAACCCTGCTCTGCAGTTTGGTGATTAATTGTCTGCTTTGCCCTGGACACAACAGTTCGCTTTTGAAGTGTTTGGGGCACCTAATTTCTTAAGATTAAATAAGAAATTAATAGTGTAGTGTAAACAGTATAGTCTCCCCCTCATCCTCAAAAAAGACTGGAAGATTTCCTGGTCTCTGTTCCCTACAGCTGGGTTCAGAAATTGGATCTACATCTTATTGCTGAAAAAGGAGCATCACTGTCTCCGTAGATGAGTCTTTGCCCCTTGCCATCAGAATGAGTTTGCTCAAAGCATGGCCAAATTCTTTGACAGCCCTCTTTGTTAAACCCCTAGCACAATTCCATTTCTAGCACAGCCACAACAGATTTCCTGAAGCCTCTCAAAATTAAATGCTTTCCAACCCGTAGCCATGCTCCACCAAAGAGTGCCTTCCAGCTGTAATATTTACCCAGACTTTAATTGATCAGGACTGCCTTCTTCATTTTCAAATTCATGGTTGCTTGGTGGTCTTAATTTTCTCATCATTTTCAAAGATGACAGATTAATAGGTGGTTCCCCCTCAATGATGTGGGCAGATCTTAAAAGGATCTCATTAGTTTATATTACTGGGTAGCGTGCAGAGAAGTGGAAGCAGTTCCGCGAGCTAAGTCCACAATGACATCTGAAGTTTTAGGCCAAAAAATAATAATAATAATAATAAAAAAAACCCACATACTGCCATTCATTTAAATGCTTTTAGTCAACCTTCTGGAGAAAGTGCCATCTGATGAAGGAGGCAGCTGTCGGTGAGGGCTCAGGCAAGAATATATTAGCAAGCCTTGAAAGGCTTTTCTAACTGCTACTGAATAAACACACCCACTCTCCTAGAATTTGTTTCATAAGGAAAAAAGCAGTCAAATACGCTCTAATGCTCTAATGTAAATATCAAAGACAACTGAAGTGCACTTTCAGGTGAAAAGTAGATTGTTGGTTAAAGAAAAAGAACAGATAGGTATGAAGTAGTTATCCATATATCTATAGATATAGATATAGATATATGGATAACTACTTCAAGAGATAGCAACAATTACAACAGCAGCAACAAATAACACTTAAAATTGGGGGACGCTGTTAAAAGCAAATAGAGGCATGCATGTTACTTGTACAGTTCTGAGATAAGGTTAAAATACATTAGGGACGAAAGGAAATTAAGAAAGAATTTTTCAGAAGAAGATGAGATGCATACTTGCCATACTCTAGCATAGGGAAAATGCAAACATGGCCCTGCAAATGCGGGTAGACTGTAACTCCTATAAGCCCTCACCATTGGTTATGCTGGCTAATGCTGCTGGAAGTACAATCCAACATCTTCTGGAAGGATGCAGTTGCCCACCAGTGCTCTGGTAGGGTAACTGTGCCTTTGCCACGTTCCTCCCATGGTGGTTCAAGAACCCAGTCCTCTCTCTCCTTAAGGTCTTTGATAGGGAACGAGTGTGGATCGGGAAGGTGTATTATTATGGCAACCTTACTATGTCTCAACTAGCTACTCAAAAATAGGGATGGAAAGCACATTTACATTTATTTGTTCCCAAGTTGAAAAATGTGTTTCCCAACAGTTGGGAACCTCTTCTCAAAAAGAGTAATAGAACACCAAGAATTTTGTGCAATCCTCCATAGAATTATTCCTGTGCAGCCCTTTGGATTATTGGAATATGAGAAAACACTGTAGGGGAATATTCATTTTTCTCCCATAGTGGGCAGAAAACTGCTTTAATTATTTGGTCTGACAAGTGAGGATGAAAAAGTCAAGGATTTATATTACTACTCAGGAATACATCCCTACTCATGAAATACTTTAAAAAAAAATAAGCACACTTCTTCTTAACAAGAGGGAAAGAACCTGAGGTTTAAACTCTCCTTTTGCAAGCAGGAAAAACTGTTTTTATTTAGGCAGGTTTTTGAAAATTGATTTTTTTTTTAAAGGTAAAACAGGTTGGATAATTCACTGGACTTTTATCTGTTGTTATTTTAATGGTTTATGCATGCAAAGTAATTTTAATTTTATGATGGTTTAATTGCTTTCTAACTTTTGTATGCAGTGAATTGGTTTAACTGATGTAAGCCACCTTTAGTTCAAATTCGGGAAAAGTTGGGTTCATGACCATTTTTGTCGTCGTCATCATCATCATCTACTATTCAAATGAAAGTAAAATGGACCTACGAATGGTTTTCCATACCCATGGATTCTGTATCAACCACAGCTTGAAAGTATTTTTTTAAGAAATGTAAAAAGCAAATCATTGAGTTGTGAACCATTTTATATAAGGAATACCATTTTACTACACCATGGTATATAATGAAACTTGAGCATCCAGGTATTTTGGTATCCACACAGGAGATCCTGAAATCAAATCCCAGTGGATACTGAGGCCTCACTGCTTTTTGTTTTACTGAGCCTGATCACTTTGAGTGTTTAGCTCTGAAAACTCTGTCTCTCCCTGTGTATTCAGCCATATTTGTAGCACCAAATTACTGGTACTGCAGCCACAAGGTTGTGAGTTCGATCCTGCCGGGCTCCAAGCTGACTCAGCCTTCCATCCTTCCGCAGGTCGGTAAAATGAGTACCCAGCTTGTTGGGGGCAATTAGTTAACACACTGTAAACCGCTTAGAGGGCATTTAGCTGATAAGCGGTATAGAAATATACATTCTATTGCTATTGCTAAATTAAGGTTGTCACCTCTTCCCGCCCGCCAACAGGATCCTCACTTTTAACAGTTGTAATGGAGGTCAGGTCTCCTTCATACTGAGAATCCTTTTGCCATGTCAATTTGCCTGGTACAGAAGGGTAAGAATTCCACTCAGCTTGTTTATCACTTATCAAAATTTGCAAGCACCTCCAATAATAAGGTGCAAAGAACCTGAGTTTTCAACAACTCAAATGCAGGAGAAAGCAAAATGGAAAGATTCAGCTATTTCTACTTTTTAAAAAAAAAAAAAAAAAGCTAGACATCATATACAATAATCATACCCAGCTCTCTGGAAACCATGTGATTACTAGTGATTTATTCAAGGAATCTGGTGAGATTAAAAAACAAACTGACAAGAGGGACAGGTGAAAAGGGGTGAGGAACAATATCTCCACACTTAATAATTCCGGTATCAAATGCATGGAGATTTTAGTGCCAACCCAAAAGAAACCCTGGCATCTTCACACAGAATATATCAGAGGGTTATGTTAAAAACAAAACAAACACACATTCTCGTTGAAACATAAGACTGCAGTGGATTCGTAGTAGCAGCTGCTTCAGTCCTGGGTAGCCCTGACATTTAATAAACCTGGGCAATGACAATTAAACACTGTACATAATTTATCTGCTTAATCTTCCAAACTGGCGGTTTTATCCCGCCCATCAAAAAATGGAGGTACTCTGGCATTAACCCCCCCCCCCAAAAAACCCTGACAAACAGTCTTCCAAAAATGAAAGTAGCAAGGAGTGGTAGCCTAAAGTGGATTTTGCTCTCAATAATGTATAAAGTCGCATGCTGGGGAGAGGAGCCCTCACAAAAGCAGTGCCACGGCAATCTGTTCCTTTCATCTGCAGCCAGCGTTTAAAGGGAAGGTGCTGCTCCGAATCAAAAGCACAATCATTCATTTGTGAGCAGATGTCCCTCACACGGCAGGCAGCGCTTTTTCAAAGCTGCGCTGAACAAACGCACTGCTGTGAGACAAGTTCCTGCGCCCATTAAAGAAAGAACACAGTATATATTAATTTAGCAGGTTGTTGAATGTTTAAAGCAGAATTTATGAAGCAGAAATAGCATGTGGCGAAATAAAATGGTTTTCAAACTAAATATGAGGGGAGGCTCGCCCTCCTCGGCCGATTCTCTCTCTCTCTCTCACCCACTCACCTCCCCCCCCCCCAAAATCATTCCTTCACTCATATAAAAAGTGTAAGGTCTGCAGATGATTGTTGATTCAAGAGTATTTCACGGCCTGCTATCCACACCAAAGGGTTAATCAAGCCTGGAGAACCAACAGGAAGAAATAAACTCCAAGAAATGGAAGCTTTTCAGGAACAGAAGCAAAAGAACTGAGAGAAACTCTGCAGTGAGTCAATGAGCAACCAAGTCTGATTCACACAACCAGGGAGCATAAAGAGGCATGGAAGTTTGTACATGTTAGAACAAGACTGAGCATGGTTTTCTGAGTCCTGATTTCATATAATTTTCAAATTGTTTTGCATTGCATGTTATATGGACTTCATTTAACTATAAAGGTTTATGAGTGTTGTAAAACTTTGCTAGAATGCTGTGTTTCTATTACTAGGGCTTGTGGCTGATGCAAACAAAGGATTTTTCTGTCTCTTTCTCTCTCTCTCTCTTAGTCTGTCTCGTCTTTTTGGTGTGATTTCTCTACTGTCTTCCCAACTGCATATCTAAGAATGCCTCCAGATGAGGGGGGAAAAAAATCCCCGGAAGTCCCAGGACTTTTTTCCCCCTTTAACAAAAGGACTTTATTTTGGAGAACCACAAGATGTTTTCTACAGCCTAATGTATTTCCTGAAAACTCCTAGCATAACCCAGTACTTCTCCTTCCCAGGCCAGTCTAAATTAAAGCAGAATTTTCTGAAATGAAACATGTCTCTATCAACCTTGTTTGTTTCTACATTCCTGGAACTAGGTAAGATGGCAGTCACCAGTATACACAGCTATTATTTCCAAGACACAGATTCAAACGGAGGGATGAATAACGTCAGCACTAAAAACAAAATGATCCTAATGCTTAACTAGTGAAATATTAATAAAATTTCCACTGGATAAAAATTGTAAAAGGGCTCAATGGAAATGGGTGAAGATCAATTTCTGAATATTGCATGAGACTGGACGCAACACGTGACAAGTGAGAGGGAGAAGGGGAACGACACAAGAGGAGAGGGAGGGAAGTTCATCATATTTCAGGAATGAGAGTGGACGTGACTTGTGAATAAGCGAGTAGAATTAAAACGGAAAGGAACTGGACACTCCAGAGACCACCAGAGACTTTTGTTCCCATTTGGAGGTGCTCCTCTCATGCCACCATAAAGATGGCCCAATAAATAGAGATTTATCTATATGAGGAGCATGCAACGACTCAGTCACACAACAAACTCCCCAGTTCCAACAGCCTCCAATTCCTTCAGCCTCCAACCTGTAAGTAGGGTAGACAGTTTTTCTGGGTTAGGGCCACTGCAGATAATCCTACCAATAAGTAGAGAATTTTGAAGGAAATATTAGCAAAATCAAGGACTGAAAGGTATCTCGTAATGGAATGATGACTTCATGACTCATCTGTACTCATTCCATAAATACTGACTTCCACTATGATCAACTCAGCAGCTAAAATACAGACCTATTATATCCTATCGCCTGCTGCAAGGATATTGGGTTTCTTTTTTTCCTTTCATTTTTGTCTGGATTTGTTTGCCTTGTGGGTACAATTTTTCTCAGCAAAATATACTAGGAGTTCAAACATTTTCTAAATTCCATATCTTTCCCACTAGATGCACAAGTGCCTAATTCCCAAATAATGCAAGTAGTCCACACTGATCTATCACCGCTGAAATGAAAATTTAAAGTCAAAAACAGCAGCAGAAGAAAATGAGAGGAATTCTGGGCAGAAGAAGGCTTTCTGGGATCAGAGTTTCCGTTGTCAATGCAATTTTAAAGAGAAGAATGTTCTAACAATAACCATTCCTATTCTCATATTCAACAATGAACTTTACAGGTATTCCCCATTGAGTACATAGAAACTTGTGTCAGCATTTAGAATAAATAACTGTATGCAAATTAAGCAGGCATTTTAATATCCTCTATTAACATCACAAAACTTTTTTTTCACAGCATCAAGCCAATTGCTTTCCTCAAACATGCACACACAAAGACCTCTATCGCTACAATTATTCGCAATATTCTTTGTTCAAATTTGATCTTCTGCTTAAGCATAGATGATTACAAGACTGCATCAATTCCAGCACACAGATATAAATGCAGCTAATAACTCTTACTGTAATGATTAATCAATTTATGAATACATTATTTAAACTGATAGTCCAGGTACGGTACCCTACAGAGAACAATGTTACAGAGTGCATTGACCGATTCAAATGCTAGCTAACAGGATCAATAGCAAACTGCAAGTAAACTCTGGAGAATAACTACACTTGCATAACAAACAGTGAGGGCTTGCTGTGCCTGTAAAAACATTCCAACAAGAGATCATTGTTAACATCAACTAATAATTCCAATTCTGTGAACTATTCAGAAACCGACCTCTACCTACAATTCAACAAGGACAACATTTCACCTTTTAAATAGTTTTTTGTTTCTCTTGTTGCTAACTGCCATCAAGTTGACTTCGAATTGACTTCCAGGCGCAATTCAAAGTGCTGGCGATGACCTTTAAAGTCCTACACAGCTCAGGTCCAGGTTATTTGAGGGACTGTATCCTTCCCTGCGAACCGGCCCGGGCGTTGAGATCTGCGGGAGAGGCCCTTCTCTCAGTCCCACCACGCTCACAGGTGCATTTGGTGGCAACACGGGAGAGGGCCTCCTCAGTGGCTGCTCCCAGGCTCTGGAACTCCCTGCCCAAAGAGGTTAGACTGGCACCCTCCCTGCCTACCTGCAGAAAACAGCTAAAAACATTCCTCTTCTAGCAGGCATTTTGTATGTAATTTCTATTGGTGCTGGTCATTTTAATCGTTGTTTAATTGATATTTTAATGCTGCTTTTATATGTATTTTAACATATTTTAATTATTATTGTAGTTTAATCTTTGTTTCAACTTTTGTATATGACAGTTTTTAATTATGTTTCTTTTAATGGCTGCAAGCCACTTTGTGTCCCCTCGAGGAGAAAAGTGGGATAAAAATTAAGATGATGATGATGATGATGATGATGATGATGATGATGATAATAATGCAACTTACACTGACCTTATAAATGTGAGACCTCTATGGCCATTTCCGCACGAGGCGAGGGAATCGCTCCGTGCTGTTACTCACCAGATCTTCTGGCTCCTTAGTCCAGTCCAGGGTGAATCGGAGCAGTGCATGCTCTAGATCCGTACTGCTCCGGCTTCCAAAATGGCGGCTTCCGGTTGGTCGTGGGTCCTGACCAACCGCTGATGCTCACCATGCCTAAAAGCCCGCCCCCACAGATCGCAGGTTTGCATTGGTGCGAGCCTGCGAATCTGCACAAGGGAGCAGGCATGCAATGGCGCGCTCCAGCACTTTGAAAGACCTGATTTTTCCAGTCTTTCAAAAACACACTGGAGGACCACTTGGAGTCGTTTTGGAGCGGACTGAGGTGCGGATCTCCGGTAAGTAGTCCGAACCCAGTCCACTCCAAGGTGCAGACGTCCTCTGTGGAGGACGCACTGCACCGTTTTAACTCCCCCGTGCGGAAATGGCCTAAGTCATTCTATCATCAGGTCTTGCAGACTCAGAGGTATGGCTTCCTTGATTGAGTCTATCCATCTGTCTTCCTCTTTTCCTACCATTTTCTTTCTTACCAATATTTTTTTTCTTTTCTAATGAGTCCTGTCTTCTTGTAGTACATCCTGTTTTACTCCTTTCTAAAAAAAATAAAACCACACATTCTCGTGTTTGAAAGTTCCTTTATCACTCCTTCCTCCCCCTTCACATGGTTTTCATGTGGGAAGTCAGAAGTTTTAGGAGGCAGGGCTCCAAGAAGCACAAGATTACTCAGAAATGAGAAGAAATATTGCATGAAGCTAGCTGTCATCTACAATGGTCTGGATACACAGTAATGTTTTTAGCATTTTGTTTTTCACAAGTGGCCTGCAACCTTTTCCCCAAATTGTAGCCCTTCCCCTCCTTTAAACAAAGTGTTTGGGGATTTTATACAAGACCTTGTTAAAGTGGATGTTTCAAGGGTACACATAGTTGGTTGCATGGTGGTTATGTATTAATGGTTTGTTAATTCATATCAAAAGTATTAATTTACAGGGGGCGTTCTATTTTAAGTTGTTGTTTAAATGTTGTTGTGAATTGTCATGGGGACACATTGGTTAAAGGTAGCAGGCACACTCATAAATATCAAATGCACAGAATATTAATATGGAAAAAACAGTATTGTATTTTTTGGAAAAAGTCCTTTGAGTAGTCAAAAACTGAAAATACAGTTTCACACACACAAAACTATAGGGACATACAGCATTCATTACATGAAGGAGAATCAGTTGGACAATGAGGATTCTCCCTTGGCCCCAATCCTGAGGGTTTAATGGTCCCCTCGACCCACCTCTGAAACCTATGTGTTCAGCATAGATATCTGCAAAAGGAAGCTTAAGTGCATAGACATTCTACACATTCTTAAACTGCAATGATAGAGGGTTCCAGTTTTCATGTAAAGGCTATGAACAGAGGGGTCCATGCGTGTAAGCTCCCCATGGCAATCAGCTAATGTGAAAACCTTAGTTGGTAGGGGCAGTGCGATACTTCTTGACCTTGATGTGGGGCCACAGAAACAGCCCTGCAATGTGTGCAATCCATAAAAGAAACAACTATTTCATAGAAAACAGAGATCCTCTGTGGAGGCCCTACTCTCATTTCTACCACCATCACAGGTCCATCTGGTAGGAACACTGGAGAGGACCTTCTCTGTTGCTGCTCCTGGACTGTGGAACTCACTTCCCAGAGCTATAAGACCAATGCTCGCCTTGCTGTCTTCCCACAGGCAGGTAAAATTTTCCATTTCAGTAGGCCTTGGAAGACAGATTGCTCAAGGGAAATGTGTTTTGCATAATGTGCTGGATTTCTTATTTGCTGTTTTCTTTTGTAATGCCTTATATTTTTAATTGGTCTTAACTTTGGATAGTTTAATTGCATTATTAACTTTTGTAAGTTGTTAATTTATGGCTATGTTTGTTTTAACCGTTGAGTCCCAAAATGCAGGAAAGGCTGGATATTAATAAGAATGGTAACAACAATAACAGTCATAAATATGCTATGGTTGTTTGTGGTTCTGTAGCTTCGAATCATTTCTCACTTATGGTGACCCTCAGGAGAACTTATCAGGGGACTTTCTGGGGCTGAGAGTGTGTGACGCACCCAAGGTCATCCAATGGGTTTCCGCAGTCAAGTGGGAAATTGAACCCTACTCTCCAGGATCATAGTCCAATGCTCAAACCACCACCCTATGCTGACTCTACATGAACACAATCTCTACTTCAAAATGAAGTACTACCAGGAGTCTTTTGGGCACAAGAAATTGAGTTAGAGTTTCAGTCCTACTGTACTGGCAAAAGCTCTGTATTTTCTGCATGTACCAGAGCAGGTGAATCCCTTTAATCTTATCACACAACATTTATTCTTTTTTTTAATTAGAATTTGTCATTAATGCTAATTAATGGGACTACACAAAATGAAAATAACTGTCCACTCTTCTCCCTATCCTGAAGCAAAGGGGTGCATTGAATCACAAGTGCCAAGCAAGACTACATTTTAAAAATTAATTAGTAGCTTGCAAGAACAGCTGCACATTATTGAGTAAGTAACAGCATTTAAGTGAAACAGATGAAATATTGGTAAGCAATGCAGACCACAGTATAAGTATGTGAAGGGGGTCAGAGGTTAATCCCTATTGATTTTCCGAGTATGCGTACAGCACCACTGGGAAAGGCCAGTTCTGTTGGCAATCTGCTAGCACAAATACATTATAAATCTTACTGTCCACCTTCACAGATCAGTGTCATTTACTTCCTTCACTAAAGACTGTAAGGAAACGGCAACAAATCCACCACCCAAATCCCCAGTCAGAAAACACTGCTCTAAAGACAGTGGTTTAAGAGCAAATGCAACTACTTAATCTCAGAGAAAACTCTGTCTGCGCGACTCCAGCACCCCCTTTGCATTGACGTCTCACCATAAAATGGCTGGTGGAAGAACTGGTGGGAAAAGTGCAGGGTTTGCTGCAGGAGGTCAGGATTAAAAAGTTGCTCCTTTTCATTTCATTTCTTTTTTTTAAAAAAAATAACCTTGACAGTCTACTTGCATTCCAGATAATGGGTCTGTTTGATTACTAATAACTGGCTGGAAAAGGATAAAAATAAATGGAGCTTTATTTTCAACAGTGAGTGGACCATAATTGGGGATTGCTTGCTCAATTTTGCATGTAGGAACATGGAAACTGCCATATGAAACAAGACGCCAAAACTCATATAGCTTGAACCACTTTAAAGGTTAATTTAAAAAAACAACAACAACAACTGAAAACGACTCTTTTCCCCCCACATCTACAATGAAAACAAAAGGACTTGCTATCTATGCCATAACAGCACCCATTTTGTTGTCGTGTGTCTTCAAGTTGTTTCTGCCTTATGGCAACCCTAAAGCGAGCCTATTGGGGGTTTTCTGGGGCTTATAGTGTGGGACATGTCCGAGTTAACCGAGTGGGTTTCCATGGCCAAGCAGGGAACCAAACTCTGGTCTCCAGGGTCATAGTCCAACTCTAAACCATGCTGGCTCTCAATACCCACTACTCTCTTACATACTAGGCCATTCTAGAATGGTTCCCATAATTTTCAGGAGACATCGAGGGCAAAACTAGTGAAAAGAAGAAGGCAAATAAGTAGGATTTAACATAAATAAATAAACGAATAAATAGAATTGTCGCCTTCCCATGCTCCTAGATCTTTATGCTCATGCCGAACTAGATGCAAACTATTAACAAATATAAACATGTACCCCCCCACACACACACATCCTCCAACTCTTGTGGTTTTGCAGGGGCAGTCCCGATACATCCTCTACCATCCCACTTTTCCAGCTGCTTTTAAAATGTCCCACGTTCTCTGTCCTCCTCCCACTTCTCCCACTTTGTCTTCGGCTTACTTCACTTGCTGAAAACTGACTTCTAAGTGCAAAGTAGCTTGCACCCAATTAACTTAGCAAAGGGGAGAGGAGAGAGTGGCATTATGCCTTTTTCTGTGGGCTTAGGCAAAAACAAACTGCTGCAGCTTCCACTTGTTTGTGTGCTGCTCTTCCTTAATAATAACTTTTGCCATCTTGACCGCACTCTGATGTTGCTTGGCCACATACCTCCTAGTTTTCATCTGCAAAATTTGGAAAGTATATACACACACATGGATATATGCACACACACACACACACATACACATTATTTACTCACCTGCCTTTCACTGATTGTGATTTCATAATGGAAGGACACAGTTTCCCGCCTTTTTAAACGGGGGCTTATACTTTATGTTGAAAGATGGGAGAGCAATGCATCTTATCTGCCTGCCCCCCCCCCCAGTTGAAAGGAGGAGCAAAGTAGGTATGCAAGAAGAATCAGACAGTGAAGCATTTTTTAAAAAAATATGAAATAAGCAGACTTGCAGAGAACAAGAAATTACAGCTTGAGAAACACAGAGGAGGTACAAATTCCAACCTTGACCCAACTTTATTTGGAGAGATGGTGGGGTCTCCTTCTCTGGGCGTCTTCAAACAGAAGCTGGACAGCTACCTGCTGGGGATGCTCTACCTAAAGATCCTGTATTGAGCAGCAAGTTGGGCCTCACGGCCCAAAGGGCCCCTTCCAACTTCTATCATTCTATAAACGAGTTTAAAAAAACACCACCAGTCTCCAGTGATCTTGCCTTTCAAAATCCCAGCTAACACTACCCTTGAGCCTTGTCACTGTTAGAGCTGAGAAAGTTACTCTTTGGACTATAACTCCCAGAATCCCCCAACCAAGCCCTGAAAAGTACGGTATGCACAACACTCACCGTGTTCCTCCCAGGTGTCTATAAATTAGGCAGTGAGCGCTTTTTGTTTTTAAGCTGATGGGCATGGATTGCTACATTGCAATTTAAGAAAGAGTTTAAAATCAGAAGGGTGGTTCCCTCTTTTCTGAAACACGGCTGTTGTCAAGTATGTGGTCACATTTCTCATCAGAAAGAAACCAGCAGTGGAGGTAAGTGAAGGGTCTTTCATTCATCAAGAAGTGCTGTTCAACACCTTCAGCAAATCTTGGTTTTAGGCGCCCCCTCCTCATTTCTATTTAAATTAACTTTGCCAAACCTTATCTGTCTAAAGAACAAAAGGTCCAACACTATGGGGAGTCTATGGTTATAAAATGGGCTGTGGCAACTCAAGGAATCTTCTATTTTCAGCAGATAACTTTCCAGAATATAGAATGAGAATCTGGTGAGCCTTCAGCTTAACCATGTTCATTTATGAATTGAATAAAGAGACACCATATGTTCCAAAAGGGCAAAGGAGAAAAGGCACTTTGGGGGTTTTAGTCATTTTCCGTGTTTTGGGGGCTTTTTGTCTTTGTGTTGGTATACAATATAATTCTGACCACTGTCTCATCCCAATTTACAAACAAGGTGCCTGATCCCATTCAATAAAATATGTTTGCAGAAAGACAGGCTTGCAGAATGATCACTCCATTTATATTTAAAAATTATCATTTAAGGGAATGTGAAGCTGTCCAAGAAGATAGATAGGCAGTGTTGTTGTTGTTGTTTTACATTAATGAGCTATAAAAAGAATGGAATAGGCCATAAATATAGTATTTTTCGTTACAGCCTTTACTAAAAATGCTACTACTTCTGTATATCATTTATACCTCATCTGCAGCTTCAAAATTGATTACACTTTAAACTGTACATAACTTGCTGTGATTTTCATTTTGTGCCCCACTCCAAACATTTTTATAACTCAGTTAATATATTCCATATTTTGTGTTCTTATTGATTATGAATATTTCTTTAGGGGATTTTATTGCTTTTAAAATAACAAATGTTTTGTATTACATAGAGAGAGGGAATACCCAGTTGCTGCTTTTATATTTTTCTCTCCCATGGTGATTGCATTCCATAAATCATTAACACAAAATTTTGTAAAGTATCCTATATACATAAATGGGGGCAGGGTGGCTGGGTTTACTAATGCAAGATAGTTTATACCACACCATACAGCTTTGAGTTCCAATCTCTATTTAATCTGTTTTGCTGAAGCCACCATCAGTTCAATTTACATCTTAAGAAATTAAAACACAAAAGATTAGCCACATACAACAGGATCATTTTATATCATATATATATTATCTGTCCTAATTGCTGCTAGAGTTTGAAAGCGAAAATATGATTTATATTTAGGATATGATTTCCTATTAATTATCACACTGGGGAAATTTTTTTTTAAAAAAATCTTGCATTATAAATTCTGTCTTGGAAATTAGTTTTATTATTTTCCCGCACCCATAATCCTATCACACAAGCAGTAAGTGCATTGCAGCATGAACACTTTAATTTTTTTCCAGTTAGTTTTCAGCAAGCCCAGAGGTGAGGTTTAATAAGGATCAATGGCACTTTATCTGGGACAGGGCCACTTCACAGCATGCAAATTACACAGTTACACTTAAAAAAGAAAGAAAGAAAGAAATAGATTTAATTAAAAAAAAGTAGAACCACAGGCTCTGGAAATTCAATTAAAGGATTTATGCAAAGGTTTGCTAGGTTTTTATATGCAGTTACTGCTTATATAATGAGCTTTTCATATTAAAAATCAATAGGTAATCTAGAGTAGAAGATCATCCCCTTAAATACATTTTTGAAATCAATTTGAAAAATAGTCCATCAACTGCTGTGACTACTCTTGCTGCTTCGATTAGGCTAAGAGCAATATTTAGATTGTATTACGTGCCACGGAATATCTATGTGTGAATTTGGCTTTCATGGGTGCTTTTTCCCCCTCCTCCTTTGAGCACCCAAGATAATCACAGAGCAATTCAAAGATTTCATACAAAGGATAAATAATTTAATCACTAAGGAGGGCATCCAGCAGTGGCAAAAAACTGACAAAGCCAGGGTACACCAACGGGCAAAATCACCCTTCCACAGAACACACTGCTCTCTAGCATTTCAGAGACGCACAACAGGAATACGTATGGGCCTCTTGAATTCCTACCCCACGGGTCGCAGCCATCCTGCTAAACCTGATTGAAGTCTCTATTCTGCATTTGCGTTCCTCACAACAAATAAATTGATGTGCATCCATTTTCCATGATATTCAATGCCAAGCACAGCCACTGGTAGCACTCTACAAAGGAAAGTGCTCTACCTAGAGCTGCCCAGAAAAAGTAACCCATTTAACGGTAAAGAACCATAAGGCCAGTCTCCCCACATGAGTCTGCCTGAGCTTTAAGATCTTTAGCAGGGGCTTTTCTCTCGGTCCCATCGCCCTCATAGGCAGATTGGGTAAGGACACAAGAGAGCGCCTTCTTGGTGGTTGCTCCCAACCTATGGAACTCTCTGCCACAGCGGACCAAGTTGACCCCCTCCCTGCTCTCCTTCTACGGTCAGGGAGATCAGAAAGACTTTACCTCTCTCTACTGCTTGCAGATTTGGATATACAAATTACAGATAAGGTGGCCAGGTTTTGTGCCTCTGTCATTATTACCCATAGACAAATATTACTGGGGCATATCTAATTTAGGAATTTTTAGGAAATTTAGGAAATTGAGAAAATCCTAAATTCTAATTTAGGAACTCTTGGTATATCTAAAGTGTATGTGTTATGTCTGAAATCTTAACTAATCTTAGTTTTTATATTTGGGTTTTTGATATAAATGCAGTGTACTTAGTCTACTTGGTACTCAAGGTCTGTTAACATGAATTTTAGCTGTAGCTGTAACTGTGTATTATTATTATTAGCATTAGTAGTGGTAGGAGTAGTAGTACGAGTAGTATTTTTCTTTGGTCTATGACTAAAGAAATGATATGAAATGAAATGAAAGGGGTTGCTATGCTGTTTTTTAAAAATTGTTCTTGCTATGTTTTTTGAAGTATTAATGTTTCCATATGATATCTTAATTAAAAATAAACTCTTAATGTACCATTTTTAATTCATGTCCCTTATTTTTAACTAAGTGTGAGCTGCCTTGGGTCCCATTCTGGAGAAAAGTGGGAGAAAAATAAAATAAAGGAATAAATAAATAAATAGGAAGTGCAACAGGGGCATCAAACGTAATTTCCTGGGAAGCACACGAAGCTGGCAGTATAGAGATCACTCAGCCACAGTCTTCTGTTCTATGGTGGGACGTATTATATTTCTACTGAAATTATAGCAGACTGTTTCTAAATTAGTCCATGCAAAGTGCATGCTACCTGTGCAACCTTTTCTCCCTCTTTATTTGCTTGTTTGTTTTTAAGTGATGTATGCCCTCTTTTTCGTCATTGCTGCTGCATCCATCCCACATGCGCATGGACAGGAATGAATCCCAGAAACAAAATGGATCATTCCCCTCTATGCATCTAGAGACTAAATGCCACAGAGAAACTCACCCTAAACTATTTTTAGGAAGCTATCCCTGAAAGAGGTGAGAACAGGGACAGGGATTTTCAAGGGACATGTACCAGAAAACAATATTTAAAAACAAAAACAACAACAAAAGATGTTTGGGATACATGGCCACACAGACACAAAGTGCACTGCATAACTGAGTAACTTGTGGCCATTTGAGATAGCATTGAAACACAGGTGCCATTACTGTGGCCTTTGGTCACGCCTGCTGGAGCTCAGAAATACTGTAGTCCAAGAACACCTACATGTTCCCACACCTTGAGGTTTATTTATCTATTCACTCATTCTTTTACTTACTTATTTATATATTTATACCTCACTGTACAGCAAAATATCTCAGGGCAGCTTAGAAATAGCACTAAAAGCAGTTAGAGTACATCTAGACTCATTAATAGACCAGAAAGTCCCAGATTTAGATCCCACTCTTTCCAGTTTTGTTTTGGAGATCCACACTTTTGTTTATCTCAGAGTACTTTCTGTCAGCTCCCAGCATGATCAGAGATTTTTTACACCAGCATCTTAAGTCAGTTTAGTTTATCCCAGTATGAAATGGGAAAGAACAGGTACAAAATCTGGGACTTCTCAATCTATCTAGATACACTATCTAGAAACAGTAAATTAATGTAAATAAGCGAAACACCTATTAAACAACAGAATGAATTGAAATAAATTTAAAAGCTTTAAAAACTATTTTAGTATTTAGTGTGAATTAATGAGTATTAATTAGGATAGGCAAGGACTTCTTGCCATTTGTCTTTCCCAAATTTAAGAGTTCCACTTTCATACCTGTTTCCAGTATCCTAGATCAGAGTCCCATTTTCAGATCACATTTAGAGCAAGAAGACTTGATAAACTTTCATTCCCTCAGTCCAAAAAATGTGTGTGTGTGTGTACACACACACACACACACACACACACGCCTGCCTTTTTTTTCACCACCATCTTCTCTTTGAAACAGTGTGGTGTAGTGATTTGAGCACTGGACTATAGCTCTGGAGACAGGGTTCAAATCTCTGCTCATCCACCTTGGGCAAAGCACATTCTCTCAGCCTCAGAGGAAGGCGAAGGCAAAGACAACCGCCCTCTGAACAAATCTTGCCAAGAAAACCCTCTGATACGTTTACTCTAGGGTTGCCACAAGTCAGAAATGACTTGACAGCACCAGAACGATATCCTCCTTATCCGTGCCAAAGCTGTAATACCCAAGCATGCCACCAGTCCAAGACACCTCCTTCTCTTCTTCCTCTCCTTTTTAGAAAACCCAAATACTTAATCAATTGCATTGTTATTTTGTCATTTCCCTCTCAAAGAAGACTACTGGGAAAATTGTAACTGGCCCACATTATGACATTCCGTTAATACCCTCTGTTGGTTTACTTGGCACACTTTGAATACTGGTTAGCATGTCAGCAGACTATTCTATAGAGCAACTAAGGTAGGGCAGCACTGGAAAAAGTTGCACCCTAATATACTGTGGACAAAACTTTTTGTATTCTAAGAGGGCTGGATCCACAAACATGCAGAAGTACATGTGCACTGAGTAAGTGCACTAACAAATTTGTTTTGTTTTTGGTGAGTCAAATAGCAATGTTAGTCAAAGTCAAAATGTCAAATTTTTACCACCTATTTGGTGTCGCCTTTTAAAAAAAAAAGCTTCAAATATCTGCATAAAACATTGCACTGTAGATATTATAATGCACATCCTTTTCAATATATTTTTTAAAGCTTATACCAGAACATGCAGGAAGTTCAAATGTCAGTGGATAGCTACATTCTGATTCATATAGTAATCTAAGAGGTGCAGATCAGTTTCATTTGGATACACTAAGCATCAATTCCATCATATGAAAAAGAGGAACGGAACACAATCTTTGGACTAAAATGGCTTAACATTTTAGTTGCCTAGAACAACACTGGTATGAATAAGGTCCATATGTGTGCTTACTTCTTTATTCTTCTCAGAGTTATCAAGACCTGCCAACTTTTACATGTATAAAGAGACAGAACACTATTGCAAATTCCCAGTGTTCTCTCTTGCCTGCAGAAAATATATGGCAAATGTCTGAGCTTGTCATTACTCGAGTAAAGAGAGTGCAAAAAAATTTGAAAGGGCATGTCATTTCTTTTATGAGAAATAATAAATATATGGGAATTCATAGAAAATTATAATGAATATCCATGCAAAATTATAATCATCAAAATTACATAAAAGCTTTGTTGCTTAGCAAAGTCATTAGCTATAGAATAACTCTACCCTTTAAAGTCTATAAGCAAAGTGATAACCACCTAAGGTAGGGATGCCGAACCTCCGGCCCACAAGATGTTTTTGATTTTTAACTCCAAGAATGTGTTATCATTAGCTCTGTTGGTGGTACTGAGGAGACGTACCAGACATCAGGAGGCCTAGTTGCTCCCCATCCTTAACCTAACAAAAGAAGTTCCCCATGAATTAAGTGTGCAAATTGGCCATTCTGAACTACAAAAGAATGAACTGCTAGCATAATTAGACAAATCTGGAAAGCATATTTATACGGAGAAATAATGTAAACTCATCCTGTGCCAAACATTTGAGAAAGAAAAAAGCTGAACTTCAGCAACTGATGCAGCCCATTCATTTACTTGCTTTCATACTATTACAATTATAGTACTATTGGGGGGAGTTGGAAAAAACTTGGCTAAGCTCTTGCATCAAAAAGCTACCATGTGTAACTGTATGATAACAAGATGCAACAATACTGCTTAATGGAGCACTGCACAGACAGGTGTGTATTGGGACTGTTGTGCAACGGCCACGCTGCTAACTCTGTTTGCACAGTGGTTCCAACAGTGTAGCTCTGTTTCCTCTCCCCTTTTGAGAATATGAACTTTGCACAACGGTATAATGGTATAATTCAACTTTATGCAATCATAAGTAGGTTTACGATCATGTAACTTCCCAATGGGATGCTGTCCGTTGTTTAAAAAACACATGACAATGAAAGGCAGAAGCCACCTGGTGAATACTTTTTGCACTATGTTCTCCCTCCCCCCAACACACATCATACATTTTCCATTCTGGAAAAAACAGCTAAATAGTTTCTGACAGACCCAAAGAGTCACAAGAAAAGGCACAAGGATTTTTAGTTCCTAATATCAGAAACATAGGCTGTACCAATAACTGTCTTTTGGAATGTTACAGTATACAGGCATACCCTGCTTCCTCACTGGCAAACAAGGAAGCATTTGGGGCCTTCTAGTGTGTCCCTTGGCGCCTGCACCCCTGCTGATGCATTCCTGATCAAAAGGACACGGGGCAGGCATGGGGAGTGCCCAAACTATGGCCATTTCTGCACTACACTGTTATAGTGCTATTACTCCACTTTCAACATCCTATGGAATCCTGGGATTAATCCCAAGCAAGGGCCCCAGTAGTCTTTGATAGTATTTTGTAGTCCTTGTTCAAACGTAACAATCATTTTATCATTTCTAGATAATTGGTCAACACCCTCTCTACTAACAATACTTAGCCAGCCCAAGACTAAATGATTCAAATAAATACAAAAGATCCCATTGAATTTGATCAGCCCTGAGGGATTGCCTACCCTCCAACAGTTCACAGACGAAAACCAGCACATCTGTGGAGATGCTCTCCAAACTCTGTCAGCAGGCATAGAAACAAGGTTCAGACAAGTATGCTGCATACTATCTTCAGAAAGAAAAAATGTCATGCCAATGTGCCTTCAATCGTATGGGCTGTGCCAGTGACTGTCTTATGGAATGTTACAGTCTACAGGCACACCCTGCTTATCTGATGGGTTAGGAAAGAGAGCACTAACAGAAAGCGGAATTGGTTGAAGAGTAGAAACCAGTCTTTCATCAGTTTATCTCCTCTTGCCTTCTTCCTCTAGGTCACATGAGGGAATTACAGAGGCTTGCCAAGTGAGCCCTCTCCAAGCAAGTCTCAGTAATTTCCTCATGTTCCCTATAGGAAGAAGGCAAGAAGAGAAGAACTTATGAAAGAATGGACCTTGCATCAAAAGAACAGTAAATATCTCGCAATTAACAATCATCAAAAGATGGAATATTGACAAATGAGTCCTCAGAAAATGAGGGACTCATTTACATGACAATGGATACCTTCCAGTTGTAGCAATGGAAACAAACCCAAACAACCTTATGATTTCAGTATATTATAAAAGGCAAAGGGAACAATTTATATAATAAATTATCCTGTGCGGTCAAGCAGCAATTTCAGGAGGGCACAGAAAGTGGCAATCTTCCATGGAGTATCCACTGTTTCTGTATGCAAAGCCAGGGGTTTGCAAAAAGATGGAGAAAGCTGGCCAAGCCCTTGCAAGTGCCACAAAAGATGTAGCTTTTATGGATGCCCGCAGGGATGTTTATCCCCTCAATTTCAGTGGTAATTGAGCTTCTAAACCACCCACAAAGATTATGCTTGTAAACTGCATACACCATAAAAATGTTTATATTGCACAATTAGTTTTGCATCTATGCATATGAAAACAACTCCACAAAAATGAACTTTTACATGTCAAGCTGGCCAAAGGAATTCATTCCTGTCTCAAAGTGGCAGAAAGAAAATATGCACATTTCATATGGAATTTAAGCTTGGCAAATTCCCTAATACAATATATGTCTTCATAATATTGATTGTATGGTATCAGGTTGTTTAGGTCACAATAATAATTATGCAAGGAAGGAGTCAGATAAATGAAAGGTGATTTACAAACAATTAAAAGTAGATGTTACAGAATGGCCTGGTCTGTAATACTAAAATCTTGACAGATTTTTTTTTAAGTATTATAGAGGACATATTTAGGGTAATCCCTTCTTTAAGAGTATATTAGTGATAACACAACCCATCAGTATTAAAACTGACAAAGAAAATTAGAAACTTCTGGATACACATTTGTCAGTACTTTTGTCTCAATTAAAATGCCCAGAATGAAACTTTATACTAACCATAGTGTTTGTTGTCTGATCAAAATCTGGTAAGATATGGGGGAAGAGACGCAAAATGGATCTTGTGATAATATCTTTATTGAGTCAATCAAATGTTGCAAAAGACATCATGCAAACTTTTGATAGTCACAGGCTTCTTCATTGGGCAAACAGCATGCAGATCTTGAGATCTTATAGAAAGGCTAGGTAAATGAAAATAAGGCCAGCCCTCTGACCATGAGCTAACAGGGAACAAAAGTTGTAAAACAAAGAGACAATAAAGTTTGGCTTCATCATTTGAAGTTCCAAAGCACTCTCCTCACCTTCACTCAGAGAACTCGAATTTGCCTCTATCCAGTATGAGGTCTCAGAACAGTTTCTGTACTGTTACGTCTAGAGAAAAAATGAGGTGCTGGAACAAATCATACAAGCTGAAGCCAAATCATGTTGCTTTAGCTTGTGTTAGAGAAAGTCCACACTTAGAAAAGCAAGTCCCGTTGTATGATGATACAAAGTTTACCTCCTAAAGCATATGAACCTCCTGTTCAGTGGCTAAATATGTCATCTTCAGATTTAAAAAGTTGCAGTCAACTACAATCCCACTACAGTCCTCCCTCCACATGTGTGGGTTTGACCTTCGTGAATTTGATTATTCATGAGGCACATGCTTGCCTCCCCCCCCCATTTTCCTCCGCCCATCCCTTGGATTCCTCACCCCAGGCTTGCAAGGCTTCTGTTTAAAATGGAGGTTTCCCCTTTTGGGTGAGCAAAGCCCCCTCCCACTGCTGAAGGTGTGGCATCTCTGCCATTTGGTTGCATATTCTGCTGTGTATTGGCTGCTGATTGGTCAGGTGCTCCTTTCTCAAGATGGCCGAAGGAATTAATTAGAACTTCAGAACTCCCCTCTTCTCCGTCTGAGGGGAAATTACTGGTAAGCCTTTTGGCTCATCTTTTTTTCTTCCTCTAGCCTCCTATTGCAGATTCATAGTAACTTCAGTTCACACAAATGTTTGTATCTAGGTAATTCATTACTGAATATCGGAGTTTCCTCTACTTTGTGAGATCTTCATTGAATTATGTAAGAAAAAAAGTACATTAAAATACTTATTGCAAATTAATAAATATAATATTCGGAGATTTGAGAACCAAAGGAAAGATGAATTAGATAGCTCTATTTTGCCAAAGTGATGGATCACAGCTCTGGTTTCAATATTCGTACTATAATTATGGATTTAAACCCTGACTTAACACAGCAAGAACTTCTGCTTTCTCTACACTGGACTCCAGAATGTGTAGTTAGCGAAAATTTGAGCATGTTTGCTAACTCAGGAGCTCAAATTTTCCTGATGCATCTTTCTACATATGATTTAGTGATCCCCAATTGTTATTTCCCTTTTGGGGAAAGGTTATCACTCAAATTAATTTTGTTTTGGAACGGTCTTTGAATATTGTGCACAGAAGAAATAGATTCTTCTTGTCCTTTCAAGGACTACAAAACTTAGATTGCAGCACTGGAAATACAATCTCCCATCCTGTATTCCTCAGTGGGCAGTGGTCAATAACCCTTTAAAATTGCAGTGTATAGCATATAGCTATCAATGTTGCATGCATACATATCTGGATATTTGGTCATCTTCCCGCACAAGTTTATGTATACTTGATTTTCACTGATCTATTTTCAGTTTGTCGTATGTTGGCTTGTTCTTTTTTAACTAATTTAGTTTCTTTTGTTGTTCTGTCTTGTATTTTTCTCCTACTATGGTTTTTGCACAATAAAAAAATAAACAGAAACAGTTCCAGAACCAGAATGATGAACCAAAAAACCTGGTTGAGAAAGCTAGTTCATTTGTCACGGTTCTATTAGTGAATACAGATACTGTTTCATAATGTTATATGCCTATAGAAAACTAACAATTTAAATTCAGGGATGACGACTTCAAGCTGTTATCAGCAGGAATTTCAACCAAAAAAAAATTAAATAAATAAAATTAGGAACAGAGAGAAAACAGACCTTAATTAAGCAAAGTGTTATCTCTTTCTTCTATAATGAAAGCAAAGTTATAGTTATGTTTTCACCAAGATTTTTCTCCACTTAATGAAGACATTATCCATGAGTTTTCAAAGTCACTTTACAAAAGAGCATTCAAGAGATATTAAAGTCAGCTTAAACTAAAAAGTCTTTTTGAAGTCAATAAACAATAAAAAAGAACAATGAAAAGACAGCCTTTGATCTCTTCTCAGTCTCGAGTCTTTAATTTCTCTTTTAATCTACTAGATGCATTAAGTCTTGTATTCAAATACTTTTCACCTGCAGAGTACAGTAAGCTTGCCTTGATTAAAAAAAAAACTGTGCTAATGTACAGTCTCATTAGCATGGATGAGTGTTAGCTGGAAGTTCCCCCACTTTTTTTTATTAATTTTTTAAAAATGATTTTCCGTTCTACCCTTTTTGAAAATTAAAAAGAAAAAAAAAAGGAAACGAAAATGGAATCTTTGGCTTTGAAATTCATGATGAGATCAAAGACTATAATGCACATAGATTTTTTTTTCAAAGAATAAATTATTAACCACATGTGAAAACACATACTGGTCAATAGGCATGGTCAAGAGACATTAGTCTCCCTCCTTGACCAATTAGAATGCCTCAGTAGTTATTTCAAAGAAGATCAAGATCTGCATTAAGTTTCCTTAAAGGGTGGTGAAGGCAATTACCAAAGTTTAAAATACATAGTTTCCCTTTTCCAGGGATCAGTAAAATAGACAAGCAGCTGCTTGCAAAATGATGGCCTCTTGCAGCTGTGGACAAAGGTGTGAGGAGGTTATGGCATTTGTTGTTATAGTCCTAGGAATTAAAAAAAAAATCCACACAAAATTTCTGCTGTCTGAGGATTTTCTGGCAATTCCCAGCATTAGCCGAAACATTTTATTCCCACCCTTAAATGTTTCTTTTCAGTTCTAAAATATATTGGGATATTTTTTGAAAAACTCTCCTTTTCTTCTGTTCCTTTTAATTTTTTCTCTCCGTATACTGCTTTAATGAACTACTCCATTATAACACTGTAACTTAAAAAAAAAACCCTCTAAAAAACTTTAATAATTCAGTAGGGAGAAAATTTTTCCTTCAAATTATGGAGCCACAGAACGATGTCACCATTTAAAAAAAGAAAGAAAAAAATATTTCGAAGAGCCCTAAGTGCAGATCCAAGAAACTGCTACAAACACACCCACCTCCAAAATGAAAGAATTAGATGTAAGGTAAACACAACCAGCAAAATCTGGCAAGACCCAGGGAGCTATAGTATAAGAACTCATTCTTCTTTAGTTCACTCTGGAAGAGCCCCGTGACATTTTTTTTGTAAATGCCAGTTTGAGTTCCAGTACGGTTGTTCCACTAATCTGCACATGATGGCTTCCATCAACACCTATGGAGGAGGAAATCATCCTCCACCCTCTAGAATTCACCACCCCATCTGGCATCAAAACCAGCTCCCAAAGACTGAGAACCCCACAGCAAGTTTTCAGATGGCATAGTGTGCTGCAGAGAGGTGAAGAAAATCTAGTCACACTAACTTATGGGTTCAGTGCAACACTAGATATCAGTGCGGTGTAGTGGTTTGTGCATTTGGGATACGATTCTGGAGACCAAGTTCTGAATCCCTGCTCAGCCACAGGAAGTCACTGAGTGACCTTGAGAAATCACATTCTCTGGAGGCTTAGGGAGACGCAAAGCTAACAAATTTTGTGAAGAAAGCTCTATGATGTGTTCACCTTAGGATTGCCATAAACTGAAAACAACTTGAAGGCACACAACAAGTGTAACACTGGATTTAGCCATGGTTTGGCTTTTTCCATTCACATTTTTTGCTCATAATTATGCCAAAAAGGGTGAGATGAGGAAAGAGCACACGATCCCAACATTTGCTGCTCTTCAAGCACATGTTTAACCATGGTTTAATATTGCAGCCAAATTCAACTCATCTCTTAAATTGATATGCTAGAGGCCATGCCCCCTCGCGGGGGCAATTGGTGCATGGATGATATAACTACATTTCAGGCACAAAATCTTAAAACTATACAGTCCTTATTTTCACAGTATCATAAAATAATGCTGTTTCTGAAAGCAGGCAGGTTAAGCCAGGATTTAGATCTCCTCCGCTTTTGCCCCCCCCCCCATTTAAACAGGTATGTCAGCTTTTTTTGGCGGGGGGGGTATACTTTAATCTTTAAGTTAAATTTGTATTAGTACAAGTAATTAAGCTGCACATTTTAGCTCTATAATCCATAATCAACTGAAAAGCAATTCAGAACTCCTGCATATAGATGAACAGGAATTCAGTGTCTTCATCAGTATTTCAATCATTTTAGTTTGGTTTGCTACCTTTGTGGGCCACTGGACAGTGATGTGTTTGGCTGGGTCTGGCTGACCTAGATTTAAACGCATCTGTAACCAATAGTTAATTTTCACCAACTTTCAAGGCTGGAATCATCCCATCTGCGGTTCTGCTTGGTATGCTGTCACCGTCCAAATCAGGGACAGAGAAGTGATTGCAACATCTAAATGCTCCTTTCTAGCTCATCACATTGAACTATCTGAAAGGACCACAGACAATGGGGGTGAGATCAAAAATCTGAGTTCAAAGCAACAGAAGAAAGTGCTTTAGAACTACATATTTGCTGGCATATAAGACGCACCAGGGTACAAGACATGCCCCATTTAGACACTGGCAAATACTATTTGCTGGCATACAAGATGCTCTTGCGTAGAAGACGCACCCCATTTTCAAACAGTATTTCTCGGGGGGAAAAGTACATCTTATACACCAGCAAACAGAGTATTCCATTAAAGGATATGCAAGAAAAGACAAATAAATGGGTCCAAGAGCACATCAAGCCTGAACTCTCCCTGGAACCCAAGATGACTAAATTGAGATTGTCATACTTTGGACATATCATAAGAAGACATGACTCATCAGAAAAGACAATGATGTTTGGTAAGGTGCAATGCAGTAGGTAAAGAGGAAGACTGCATTACAAGTGGACCTACTCACGCAAGGAAGCCACAGCCCTGAATCTTCAAGGCATCGGCCCGGCTGCTGATGACAGGGCGACTTGGGGTTCTCTCATTAACAGGGTCACCAAAGTTAAATTGACAGTGATTAATGACAAAGAGCAACTGCACTGTGTCTGCACTGCAGAATATGAGGGTTGCACTGCAGTGTGAGAAACAGGGAAAATGCAAAATACAGGACTCACTTTAGTGGGCCACGAAAAGAAATCGAGAAACAGCTTGCGCAGTGTCTTACACAACCATTAGTGCAAGAATTCCTGTGAACTTAACTCTGCCTTTTTTCACCTAGTGTTTTCCTACAACGCTGTAAAGAGCCCTGCTGTGAGTGCAAAAGGTCTTCTGTTATGGGAAAGGCAGCTTCTAACCCAACTCCAGTAGCATGAAACACTTTGAAAATTTAAAAATTAATTAGAAGCGGCAGCAGCAATGATGGACAATATCACCTGATACACTGTTAATTCTATATATAGAAATTTATATACATATCGGCACCATGGCTGATAGAATTTGATGGAGCAGCTCTTTGAAGAAGAGTGGGAGATCTATAAATTCACAATTAGAAATATGGAAAAATTTAAGAGGATGCATCCCTCTCCCTTCCTATCCCACTGCTTTGTTGCTTACTAAAAAAGAATCAAAGTGAGAGCGCTTTCCTGGGATCAGAATGGTCTTTTATTGATTTGGATGTGCTCTGAACCACATCATCTAATCTACAATAAGCCATTTATGCAGTTTCCAGGTGAAATGATCTATAGGCTAAAAGGCTTACATTCTTAGTCCCCTCATAGAGATTTTCTTCTCTTATGATGATGAAATGGAAGTCTGCTGAAATATACAATAATGAGATTGTGTGAGACACAAGTGTCAATATTTTAGCCAAGGCTCGCTCTCAAAGTGGCTCACAGATTAAAATCCACAAAATTATATGAAGGATACGGGAAAGGTTTATGCCACTGTCTTCTGGTCTGTTTCTGGCCAACAACACAGCCTCGGCTACAGGCTTGTCATTCCAGTGGAAAGGCAGAATGAAAATAGACTTAAAGGCCAGCTTCACGGGGAAGATACCAACTCACAGAACTTGTGCGGCAATCAGAACTTGAAGGCATGTTGCTATGAATATTGCATTGGTTATATTTAGTGCCTTTAAACCATCCAGGAAGGCGAAACTAAATTCCGCAATGATTGCAAATTGAAATAGGGCCCCAAATCACGTCAGATAAGATCAAAACGCATTTTAAATCAGAAGGCCAAATCCACAACAACACAGCATTGTTTTCAGAAGATGCCAGAAAGCCAACAGTAAATCAAGATACAGTTTTATGTCACAGTGTAGGGCCTCACACAGAGAAGGCCCCGTCCTACACGGCATTAACAAAGCTTCAGTTGGTGGCGGGACAGAAAGGGCAGCTTTTACCAAAATGATTGGAAGGAATTTTATTACTTAAATATAACATAAGGGAGGAGGATTAATTAAGACTAAAAATGTAAATCAACATCAGAGGGATCAAGAGTGAAGCTGTTGTCATCACTAGTAAGTGAGACACAACACAGCAGACGTGTTCTATGTAGGGCTAGGGAGACTGTCAATTTGGCAATGACACTTACTGGATGAGTTCAGATAATCATTGTTTCAGCCTAATACCAGTCATGAGCTTGTTGTGAAAGCAAAGGTGTATGGGGGATTATGTACGCGTATGGGAAATCTTTGAAGGAAGGCTAAGATCCAAAGGCACATCATAGGACTACTTTGCTGATTCCATGGGGAAAGACTATAAATGTAATTCACAAATTTGGGATAAAAAGGAAGCAAATAAATATCAAACAATCAACTAATCACAAGAACTGATTCCCTTTCAGACTAGTGAGCTCACTTCCTTAACATGGGAGAGAGAGATACAGAAGAGAGGTATATCAAAAAGAGAGTCTTCTTGGTGGCTGCTCCCAGCTTCCCACCAGCAAACAAAGACCTTGTTATTTGGACAGGCCTTTCGCTTATCATTCACGTGGCAGAATGGGCTTAACAGGGCTGTGCTTTTATCTTTTTTATTATCTTTTAAAAATGTTCTAAATGGTTTTAACTTTGTATTTTTAATAGAGTTGTTTCTTCAATTGCTTTTTAACTTTTGTACAAACAGCTGGGTTTGTTTTTTTAAGCTATACCTCGTTTTAATTTCTGTATATACTCGTGCACAGGATGTCCTCAAGTATAAGTTGGAGGTAGGTTTGGAAGCCAAAATTATGGACTTTGATATAACCCATGGATAAGTCGAGGGCCATAAAAAGGGGAAAGTGCCAGCTTTGCCTCAGGGGACTGGCCACTGTCACCACCATTTTCCCAACCAGGCATTCAAAAAGGCCAGAAGCAGCTTCAGAGCAAGGAGAGTAGAGGTCAATCGATCAATAATTTGGAACCAAGAGAGAGTAGAGGTGCTTCTTTTAGGTTCTCCCCTAAAAGATCTCACCTTTTCCCACTTGCATAAGGGAATGATTCCTTTTTTGATAAAAATTAAGGTATAGTACTTACATTGACCCATAGGTAAGTCAACCCAGGTTTTGGGGGTCAATTTTTTGACTTGTGCCTGAGTATATACAGTAGATGTAAGCTACCTTGCACCCTGTGGAAGAAGAAAATCATTTGTAAAATATTTAATTAAGTCATTAAAAACATTATCTACTTGGACAACGTTCTAATGCTGCAGTAGAAAAGTTCTTCCATTTGTTTTCAAGAGTTTTTGCATTTTCTTTATTCCTGACAGTTACCTCAGCCTAAGATACTCTCTTGAAACAAAGCTGATTTGTGGGTAATTCAGGTGTAGAAATTTTTCCAATGCCATCTTTAACAATGTAGTATAACTGTGAATTGCAGTCGGATAGTTATTTGCCGGAAAGCAAATAGCTCATTTTAACAAAAGACAAATGAAAGAAAAATTCAGGGATCCCTGGGAGCAGCAAAGAATAAAAGTCCTGTCAGCTGATGGAGCAATAATCACATCATATTTATTAGATTCCAGCTCTTTATACCAACATGCCAACTTTTTACTGCATCATTTCAGAGTTAAAGCTGACAGCTTACATGGTCCACTAAGTGTATAGTAAGCACATTAATGTCACTTTCAAACAACATGTTTTGATGGGCACAGAGTGTTCTCTCCCATTCAAGTCCTTCTTTTTTAACGGCTACCCAATAACGATTAAAGATATGTCGCCTAATTGCTCGGAATAGAAGCAGGGAAAACACATATTTGTCCACTCGGCCAACACACACTTAACAACCGCTGGCTGCCACTACAGTACACACCAGTTTGTATTAAGATGTCATTGTGCTTTCCCAGTTCTAATCGCCAATTATGACTCTATTAGCCGTACTTGGCAGTTCATCTGCTCCAGCATCAGCTAAGGGGGACCAGGAATAGACCTCTGATCTCCGTCTTTCCGCTTCGGTGAGTGCTTAGTGCAGCGGCTGTCATCTGGAGACACTGAGGAGGTAAGGCATTGTCTCGGCTAAGGTAACTACACCTGACCTTACAGCAATTTACTAAGGAAATACCTGCCTAATGGAAGTGAGTGCACTTTCTTTTACCACTCACAATGGCTCTGCAAATTAGAGACAACAGGATAAATCTATGACCAGCTCACTAGACACTTCATTAAATCACTGTTCCTTTGCCTTGTAGAGCACTAATAGAATCACAGCCCTCGTTAGCTACTGAATAAAAGATCAATCACAGACTTTGAGAGCTCTTGCTACCCGTTTCCAGAGGAAACAAGAAAGGGGGAGGAGGAAAGAAGGGGGGTGGAAAAGTGTGTGCATGTGTGTGTGTGTGTGAGAGAGAGAGATTTAGGATCATCAGTAAGATTCTGAATGGCCTCTCTGCAAGTTGGTTAAATTACCTTTTCCACAACCGACTCCGAATGTAATACTCAGAGGAACTTGTTAAGTCTGCTTTCAAAAGCTGCTCTCTAATATATGACTACCAGGTCCTGGTCAAAAGTTCATAATGTGCATATGTAAAAAGGTACTAAATTGCCTGAGGGCTAAAACCAGAGGAGTTTAATTGCAGCAAAATGCTGAAAATGGTCTATAGAGGGTCCTTCTTTTGGGATACTGCTGGCATCGGCTGATTGAAGTTCAGAACATAAAAAGCCATACAACAACAGTTCCTTAAACGCAATTGACTCCAGGACCAGTCGTCCTTCCACAAATGTAGGGCTGAAAGGATGTTTAAAAAAAGGAAAAGGAAAAGAAAAAGACCCTCAGATTTTACTAAGTAAATAAAAGAGGAACTGCTACAGTTCATAATTCAAGATCAGATGAATAAACATGGAATGTTCACTAGGAGTGCATATTTTCCTAAAATCTTAGTTCTACACGGATTGTATGATACACATAAATATTTGTAATGTGGAACAGTCAAGATTTAAAAAAGCTTCACTAACTGCATTCAAACCAAGCTCCTTTTTATTTATTTTTAACTGTAATAACATGGATAAAAATCCTTCGTTTTTGGCCAGTGTTTTATTGCTGTTACTTGTTCACACAAAAAGCTTTTGATTGTTCACTTGAAATATGATTTCCCTCCAATATATCTCAATATTCATACAAAACAGCATGTCTCAAAAACATTTTTGGTGGGCACGGGGTGGGACAGGGGGCTCTATCAAGCGGACAAATCTTTGGTCCCTTTATTATGTTAACACAGTAGAAAGCCACATTAAAAGAATTTTGTTCATAAAAGGATGCTTCTTGAAGGACTTTTGTCTGAAACATTCATTTGATGAGAAAACATGAACACAGCATGAAAAGGAGAGGCCATTTGAAGAATACAGCCGACATACAACTCTAAACACATCTGATCTCTCATCTGATATAAACAGGGTTGGGTCCAGTTCCTACTTGGATAGGAGACCACTAGGGCAATAGTTCTCAAACCTTTTACCCCTGTGACCTCCTCTACATTTATATTAGGACACTGCATCCCCTGCTTCATGTCCCCCCATATCTGATCCTGTGCCTCTCTCTCTCTCCCTCTCTTCCACAGACACCTTGTGCTGCAAGCACCTTAATGCTGAATTCCCACAATCTCTACCTCCTCTCTTCACTTCACTCCCTCTCCCAAGAAATTGCTTCATGGGCACTAAGGGACATGCATCTGCTGCATTAACAACAGAATGTTCAGAGAAACTGAGTGGGAAAAACATTTAAAAAGGGAATCCAATTTTTGATATGTCCGGTTGGAGGAAGGGATCACAGTGGAAGATACTTGCATTGCTCTTTTGCAGAGAAAAGTCAATCCTCAATGGCACCTGCATGTGTGCGCACACACACAGAGGTTTGTCCTTCTTTTTCAAGTTTGTTGTACTTGCAGGCTGACTTTTCTTGTGCCTCTCCTTGAGGAATTAATACATCCTCCTTAGGGTCCCGCTTCACAGTTTGAGAACCACTGCACTAGGAATTATAGGGTTCTCTCGATAGGATACAGCTAGGAAACCTGACTGAAACCTGACTGAAAGAGCTGCCAACAGGGTTGACACAGCTGGAGTAAATGGGCTACTGGTCTGTGTTCTGAGCTAGAAAATTGGCTGCAACTCCAGGCATCTCCAATACTTAGTTTGGTATCAAAAACTGACACACACCACTGGTATAAGATAAGCTTTAGTGATAGTCAATGATTCAGCAGACTGACAACAAAGAAAGCTTCACAATCCTTTAGATGAGGGGGTTCCAGCACTCCCTCACAGTAGATTGTGGAACTGTACCCCACCTGGACCATGCCAGGGCCAGTACCGCTGAGTCCCATGGCTGGATAAAAGTTCCCTCGGCTGGGATGCACCAGTCTCCCCAAGTCAAGGCAACTAGAAAATGGATATTCACCATTCCATAGGAAAGAAGCAAACCAAGGAAACTGAACTGATCCATCTTTCATCTAGATATGAAAATGCTACAAACAAGTTGCTAACAGGAAGACTTACTCCCTGGTCTGTCCCTAGAAAGTACAAAGGCAGGTTTACCATTGAACATTAAGAAAACTAAAATAACAACCACAGATGATTTATATAACCTTAAAGCAGATGATGAAGACACTGAAATAGATCAAAATTTTCCATATCTTGGCTCAGTCATAATCAGAATGGGGACCGCAGTCAAGAAATCAGAAGAAGACTAGAATTTGGAAGGGCAGCTATAAAGGAACTAGACAAAACTCCAAAGTGTGAAGATATATCATTGAATACTAGAGATAGGATTGTCCATGCCATCATATTTCTCATTCTATGTATGGTTATGAAAGCTGGACAGTGAAGAAAGTTGATAGGTAGAAAATCAGCTGATTCAAAATGTGATGCTGGAGAAGAGTTCAAGAGATACCCTAGACAGCTAAGAAGACAAATGATTGGGTCCTAGAGCAAATCAAGCCTGAACTCTCCCTAAAAGGCAAGATGGCTAAACAGAGGCTGTCATACTTTGGCCATATCATGAGAAAGCATGGCTCACTAGAAAAAAACAATGTTGCCTGGCAAGATAGAAGGCAGTAGGAAAAGATTTGATCAAGGAAGACACATCCCTGAATCTGCAAGATCTGAGCAGGTCGGTTGATGGTGGAGTGGCTTGGATGTGTCTCATCCATAGGGTTGCCATAGGTTGAGGTCAACTTAATGGTAGTTAACAATATAACAACATCCCCAGTTGCCTGTATATCCTTGAACTGCCAGGCTAAAGCACCAATTGTTTAGCAAGACCTAACAAACATTACTTGAAAGACCGTAACTCCCTATGTCTTGTGACCTTCTGAGGAGCCCCTTCTTTCTGTCCCACCATTTTCACTGTTCCACATGGTGGGAACACAGGAGAGAATTTTCCCAACAGCTGCTACCAGTCTCCACCAGTGCCCTCTTTGCTATACTTCTGTAGACAAGTGAAAACTTTTTTGTTCTGGCAGGCCTTTGAGGGCTGAATGCTCAGGGGAAAAGGGTCTTCCACAGTATGCTATGTTGGTTATATTTCTTGTTCTTTTCAATGGTTACACATTTAACCACTTTTAATCTAACTGATAGTTCAATTAGATCTTTTAACTTTTGCATAATGTACAATTTTAGCTAACATTTGTAATTATTTACTCAAGTATTTCCTTTAGGCTGGAATGATGATGTGTGCACACACACATACACAACAGCAGCAGCAACAACAACAACAACTTCTTATGCCACTGGACAACTGTTAACATTTGATCATGATGAGACAAGGATTCTAGAACCCATATGCCTGGTGACAGAGGTCCACATCCACCACAGTCTAAGGAAGCATCTTATGTTCCCATGACAGGCAGGAAATGCCTCTTCAACTCACTGATTGTCAGCATACGTACCTTCTGCTGCACTTATCTTACATCTGGTTTCAGAAACTGAAGGAGAAAGAAAAGTTGAAAAATATCCAGAAGGGGGGACGCTTTGGAAGTGGCGGAATTAGCGGACACATGGAAACATACATCTCCCTTGCATCTGGCAAACACAGAACTGAAATATCAATTGCAGAGACATACACTAAGAAAAATAGACCTAGATCCTGAAGCTAATGTGATTCAGATATGTTTGGCTACCATTTCGATCATTCTAAGGTAGCACGGCCATTTGGGCATACTGTCTAGGGATATTGGGAGATATCTTATCTTGAGGGCACTGTGCTAAGAGACAGTCTGCTCCAAAAGAGGAACAGAGTGTGGCTTGGATGTCTATAAGTGACCCCGCTATAAAAATTCAGCATTCACTTTGGTCTGGCTATCTCATAATTTAATAAATTCATATCACTTCACACACACACACGCCGATATTAAACACTGCATCCCATGTGGTGTATTATTTCCTCACCTTGCTTTCGGCCTTGGCCTTCCAAAAATGACAGTTAACAGTACAATCTGGTGGCTTTGTTCTACAGCAAGCAAGCAAAACAAGAAAAAAATAATAATAAAAGAACAGTTCACTCAGAAGTGTCAGCAGCAAAATCCATTCAGTGGATAACTGGGATAAAGTTGATAATTCATTTACTTGACCTCGAGAGAACAGTTCTGATGGAAGTCTAAAAAAGCCGAGCTGCAGCAGTAACAGCATTTACTGCAATAAATAGAACCCGCTGAAAATGACAAACCAATAGCATCTGACAACAAAGTAAAAATATAACACACTCTTTCATCTGTTTACTCTTGACATTTGGTGCTGAAACATGGCCAGTAATTCAGGCTGGCAGAGAAATATGTGTCTCAGAAGAATATAGGGAAAAATCTTCTTTCTTTTTAGAAAGAATGTGAGAAACAGAGGAACAGACAAACAATTTCAAATTTTAGGTATTGGAATGAAAAGCCAAAAGTGTTCAAGGAATATCCATCTATCTCTATCAGTATCTTTAAATTAGAATCTATAAGCTGACCGAGCTTCTTGCTTGGAATCTAACATTTATAAATATTTACTCAAATACTTCCCTCTGTCTCCAACATAAAGAGAAAGGAATCCTAACACTGGAACTATCTCATCTTGGAGGCTCTAATTTATCCAAAAGCCCTACAGGCAGACCCCACAAGGTCAGAGGTGGGAAGGAATTTGTTGTTGTTCTTGTTATTATTATATGTATGTTGCATCCTAATTTTTCCCAAAATTGGGACTTGAAGCAGCTTACAATTTAAAATAACAACACAACTCAAAACACACAAAAAGTAAACATTAAAGTATAATCCAACTATATTATTGTTAAAACAGTTCAAACATAAAGTTAAAAGAATAAAATACAATGTTAAAAAGATAAAAAACTATTAAAAACAGTTCACTCTAAGGCCCTTTTCACATGTGTGGGGTGGAAACAAGCAAAAACACGCTAAAACGGAGATTACCCGCAACCGGGTAAGTCCGTCGCCACGCGGAGCAGCGCGAGCTCGCTGCTCCACAGTCCTCCGGTGTCCCAGATGGCGGCTTCCGGTTGGTGGAGGCTCTCCACCAACCGAAGAAGCTCGCCAGCCGGAAGCCCGCCCCCGGCAGATCTGCAGGCACACACTTGCGCGCGCCTGCAAATCCACTTTTGGAGCCGGGCGACGGAGCGGCATGGGGCTGCGCGCGCCGTGCTTTTTAAAAACCTAGAAAAAGAGGTTTTTAAAAAACACACAGCGCGGCTAGTTCCGGCCGCTCCTGAGTGGATTCTGGTGTGGAACTACAAAAAGTAGTCCACGCCAGTCCACTCTAGGGTGTAGAAGACCTCAGTGACAGGTCGCTGTGCACCGTTTCAGAAGCCCGGTATGGAAATGGCCTAAAACAATACAGCACTCTCCAGCCTGCTTTAAAAGAAAGATCTTAGCCTGCTGATGGAAGGACAACAAGGCGGGGTCCATTCTTGCCTCCTGGGAAGGGAGTTCCAGAGCCTCGAGAGCCTCCAGAGGCACCAAACAGGCCCTGTCTTATGTCCCCACCAACTGCACATGCGATGGTGGGGGAAGTGAGAGAAGGGCCTCTCCAGATCACTGGAGGAGGATGACCAGGCAGGCTCATACAGGGAGATTTGTTCACTCCCGTTTCCCCTTTGACCTCCCTTCCTTCCCTTTAAAGCAATGAAACAGAATTAGTTTAGACTGCAGTGCAGCCCCTAGGCCATTTTTCTAGCCCATGTACAACACCTTTTCAAACACCCATTAGGTCATGGGTGGGCAACATGTAGACTGTAGGCCACACATCGCCCCCAATGTAATTTTTGTGGGCCCTGGAGTCTCCAGGAAGAAAAATGCCCCCTGTTTTTTAAAACAAATTTTAAAAACTGTTTTTAAATCATGCCTTGAAAAGAAAGAGGACATGACTTCTGTTCACTTCTTGTTGTTTAAAAAAAATCCTCTCAGCCTTCAGTGGTCTGTGAGAGAGGCAAAAACATGGTACAAATGCTTCCAAACCCAAAGAAAGCAATTGGGGGCGTTTCAGACCAACTGGGGGGCTATGGGAGTGTGGGAAGTACATCCCCTAGCCCCTCACAGACGTCTACCCCTATGTTGGGGCCATCCCACATTCTGTGCCACTTTCTCCAGATGATCATGATGGTGCTGGTAGTGGTGGTGATGATGATGATGAAGCTGATACTGAAAGCCAGCACTGTGTCCATCACTTGGAATCAATGATGGCTGAAGGTGAGGAAAGGAACTCTCCTTAATACTTTTTGGTCTGCTCAAAATATATTTTCTGACCTCCCTAGGAAAATAATGGGGAGAATAGATTTGGCCAGCATGGTGTAGTGGTTTCAGCCTTGGACTATGATGCTGGAGATCAGGGTTCAATTCCCCACTCAGTCATATAAACCCACTGGATGACTTTGGACGGATCACACACTCTCAGTCTCCAGAAAACTCCACGACAGGGTTGACTCAGCGTCGCTGTAAGTTAGAAACAACTTGAAGGCACATAACAACAACAATGGTTTCATCACCATTGCCATCTGGGTGGGAAAGCAACTGAGGAAATGCAAGACTGCAGTGGACAAATAACAATGAAGAGAAAGATTTATTGTAACAAAGGTAGAGACACAGACACACCAACATGTTTTTAAAAGTAGAGGTTTAAATTTCCGAAGTGTTAGGAATGTATGGATTCACCGGTGGGGATTTCGGAGAGAGACTGCTTTTCTTTGCCTCCCTGTTGCTATACCTGCTTATTAACAGCCCACAATCTGGTGGAAGAAAAATGAGAATGTTGGGTAAGTAGTATTTAGAGCTTCCGGTGGGGGGAGGAGTTCATTACACATCCGCCTTAAACTCATAAAAATCTAGAAGCGCATGCATTAAATGCAGCACACCATGCAACACTTGCTCTGTATGAAACACATGGTAAGAGAACTAATTTGTCAACAGAAAAGAAGAAGAAGAAGAAATACAGTAGTGGATAATATATGGCATATCTAGAGTAAGGAAGAGTAAAGATTACATCTGGAATGCTTTACTGTTTCAGAAACTCACAGCACTGTTAACCATGCCATATATATCCCAGACAAATATATTCTAGTTTTCTACATGAACGATTCTTTGTGTATGTCAAAAGTGACTTATTTTAAATGCCATTTATCATCCAAGCGGTTCTATTTATCTCTTTTCTATGAAATGTTTTTCCAATTAATATAATTCCTCAAGTACTCTATATGGATTTCTGACATGCACAGAACACTTGGCTATATCAATATTGGCATTAAGGAACTACAAAACTATGGTGTCACTAAAATAATGGATAGAATCTGACTATGCTCTTTATATTTGTCACCCAGTTGCCAAGCAGAGATTGATATGATTAATCTGAAAAAACAAAGTAACTGAAAAATAAAACTATTTACAATGGATCCCTCCATTTTACCTCACCACCACCACTACGACCAAAATGCTAGTATGCGGCTTCTTCTCTTGCATTTTTAAATAACTGTTTGCAATTGTCTGGATAATTTTGCACCAGTAAACTGAACACTGATGGATGAATTTAGTAATATTTACACGTTTTCTCCCTGAAATTGCATGGAAAAACTAAATAGGATCAATCATTTCAACACACATAAAACAAAAAATAACAAATGTTGTGTCCCATTGAAGTCAATGATGCAACAGCCACACGCCAACAGCAGTTCGGGCATGTGCCCATTTTGCCCATTGAAGAGAGCTCACTGTATTTGAATGTCAATGAAATGTGTCTGACTATTTTTGTTTTCTACTATTTATTTCATTGTATTAATTTATCAAAACTCCAGTGTTTTAAAATAACAAAATAATCAATAGAGTCAAGTGCATTACAACAGGCTGAAGGTTCGTCTGCTTCACCAAAGACACCGTAGCAAAAAACAAAATGCTGAGGGCACAACCAGACTGCCTCAAAGTACTGAGAATTTCCTATTCTTTTTTGTTTTGTTTGTACCTGTATATTCACAGGTCTTCCTGCTCCTTCATCCAGTCCTTTCTTCAAGAAATATCTTGAGTTTCCCTCTCTCCCCTCTTCTCACCCTTGTGTCCTTCCTCCTCCTCTTCCCAAGGATCATGTCTCAAATCTGGTCTCATCCAAAATTTCCGAAAGCCATGTGGCTTTCCAAACAGGTGTGTGTGGCAACAGTGGAGTCAAACTGGGGCAGGAACAGGGCACAGTGGAGATGGGACACAGCTCTTGTGTAAATTCAACCCTGGAAACAATAGCTGTGTCTACATGTGGCCATCTTTACTGGCTTCAAGACAGTGCAAACACACAGACAAGTAATCAACCATTTCAGAATACAGTGGCTTAAGAACAAGCCTACCAAGGGATGAGAATAAAAAAATCCTCAACAGCACAAGAATTCACTGGACATATTGGGACATGCAAAATGTCATTTGGGTATCAGAAATAAAACTGGTTTGTAAGGGAACAAAACCTGGCACTTCCTGAGACTTTTTACGCAACCAGAGACAGCCTAAGTTGATGCACACAGTGCTATTTAATTGTTTATTCTTGCAGACTTCTGATAAAGATTTCCTCCTCGATCCATATTGACTCATATTGATCACTCTTTACTATTCATACTCATTCTACTCTTTCCTGAAATGTAGTGCTATCAGTCATTCCCCTCTCTTTTAATGTTATTGTTTTCCCTCATCGGGAGGGTTAGGTGGGTGTGACTGGGGTGGTCCGATCTCACTACATGCCACCCAATCCATCCCCTCCCCCGCCTTAACTTGGGACATCCTTTTCTACCACTCATGGTCTTTTGTTCATCTTCCCAATAATTTTTAAGCCAGAAAAAGGTGAGCAAATAATGACAGAACCTAAATACCAAGTTTGTTCAGTAAGCACAAAACAAGGTAACCGTTTGTACAGTTCAAACTGTTCCTCCTTCACCTCATACTAGCTTTTCACTTCTGCACTGCTTTCATCCTGCCATGACATCCTAGTACCTTCCAAACATACAATGGCAGTGAAAGCGCATCATAGAAATAATGATGAAAAACTGTGCAAGGTTGTCAAAGACCGTGATCCACATCTATTCTACCACTGTAACTCTAGATGAGCAGAGTAAGATGACCAGAAATGGACCTGATCAAGGCAGGAAAACAGACACAGGACAAAGACCAAGAGAGGTCCCAGTGGCTGAAGGCACACACACACACATCTTTTTGTCTTCCGCCAAAGAAGCAGTAACATAACAAAGCCCACAGGCAACTAGTAATAACACAGGAGAGAGATAAATTTAATTATCATGTTAATATCAGCATGGGAGAACCACTCTTGCATACCTTCCACCTGTCCCAGCTTCTCCTAACTTGTGTTTTCTTCCTCATTAATAAATTTTGCCATTTTGACCACATTCTGACATTGTTTGGCCACGTGCGTCCCAGTTTTCCTCTGTGAAATGTTGGAAGGTGTGCTCTTGACGTCAGCAAAATAGCTTCCTCTGATCAGAAGAAGAATTAGATATCTCAACAGGAAATAAAAAGTATGAATACATGTACATCGACAGCCAGTTCAGGTGCAGCAAAGCCTCCGTTTGAATCCACTTATTATAATGGGAAAGTTTTAGTACTTATGCCAAGGGACTCACAAGAGACAAAATCATGATATTTAATCGAATAAATCAGGATCAATCTGATTTCAGGAGCAAACAAAAGGGAGCCAATACATGACATGGCACTTGCTATGCCAATTTACGTTTGCATGCCAATTATGTGTGTAGTAGAGAGACAGCTACACAACCTAAAGCAGAAGATGTCGGCATGCAAAGCACAACCACACAGAACAAGGGCTTTGTATGGCCGTACCTCCCTCTAAACAGGGAAGCATTTACTATTATTAGAACAATGTATACCTCACATTTCCAACAACAATATTCGGAGAGCAATAAAATAATCACCAACAATTAAACCATTAAAAGAAAACAAACACGTTTCCCTGTTGGCTGGGAAATTCAGGGAACTCTGGTCCGAAAACATAAACATTCCAAGCTGTTGTTTATTGTGCCTAGCAAAAAAGAGAAAGTTGTGATGAATTATTAAAATTCTCTATCTGGTAATACGAAAAATCTCCCCCTACCTCTCTCTCTCTCTCTATAAAATGTTAAAACTACAGGGGAAAACCCAACAGTATTACAAGAATATTATGTAGCTTTAAGAGCTTTCTCCTTCCTTGGAACATGGAAAATATTAGTTATTTTGGCTTTGCTCTGAAATAAAAAAAGGAGGGCTCTCCGGCTCAGATTACTTGGACCTTCTTACTGTTTACGCACCATCCTTTAAAAAAAAAAACTTCTGTAAAGTCAGAAGAGACTTCTTTCAATACTTCAAATAAATAAAATATCCAGCTGCACAAACACTATACATTCAGCGAGATTACTTTGGTTTCTTATGGAATATTTGACTTTTCCCAGAATGTAAATGATTAAAGAGAGTCCATCATATGAAACTGATTGGGGAGATGTTTAAAGTGGTATGGTGCTCTTACGGGGGTGGCATGAAGTGAAATAAAGACCAGAAGAAAGTGGAAAAAACCAACCCAGTCATCCCAAAAGGTCAGGAAGCAGGATCACTGTTTCTATACAAAGCACCCTTTAAGCAACTTTCTATATATTAGAATTCTGTCTACTCCATTATATAGACAAAGATAGTTTGTGCACCCATGTGTGGGAAATCATTTCATGCCTCTAAGGACAATCCACTAAGAATTTCTCCTACACAATCCATACTGATAGAACTCTTATAAAATGTCGAAAATAATGTTATTTCAGTGCCAGGGCTGTGGAACGTGTGATTCACCAAATTAAAGTCACTTACCATCATGAGTTGCTGCCTATCATCTCTCTCTTTCTCTCTCTCTCTCAATCTCTCTCTCATGCACACTATACACAAACAGGTACACACATCGTCATAATCTCTTGCAACTACAATGTCAGTAAAGCCTCCCAGCAGCAGTAGCAGCGGAACAACACAGAATGGTTTTCATTTGCTTACAAATACAACATTAAAAATGGAAATAACCAAACGGTCTTTCTGAGAGGAAGGCTGACTTTTAAGGACATCCACCCTTCTTCAAATGGGTTTAAATGGTTCACTGTCTGAACCAAAAAACTATGAAGATTCAATACCATGAGATGCCATGAGATGTCTGTCAATAACTGTGTCATTGGCCCCGCATTGCAAGAGAATACATGTTTCCCAGGTTTTCCATCTGAATGACCTTTAAACTGTTGGGTTCAAGGTGATGAGCTCAAGTTAGGCAGGGCTAGCCTGGTGACATGTTACCAATGATAACAAGGAGAGCAAGGAGACATCACTCTACACTTACTGATTCTTACAGACATGATGTCAAGAGAACCCATGGACTCTGTCTCCTCCTGCAAGGTTGTGGAAGGAGATGGAGGCCAGCTAGAAGTGAAGAAACAACCTCTCTTATGCAAAAGAGGTGCATTAACAAATCAAATATAGCCCCAGTTCTTCTGAGATTTTCCATGCTTCTGAACATAACATAAATAACATGAAGGTGGGAGAAGGGATACAGTGGGAAAGAAAATAGGACAAAATGTGTGTGACTCATGAGGAAGATGGGTAGAAAACAGGTACAAGTCATATCTGCAACTGTATGTTTTACACACCCTAGGAAACAGACACTTCAAAAAGAGAGAGAAGAAAACACAAATAAAAATAAAATAAAATAAAATGAAAATTTAGCATTAATATCAATAAGAACATGTATATTTATATTACTGGTAGTAACAGAACCCTATCATCATTTGTTGTACTAGTAATACGAGCAGTTTTGGTCAACTGAGGTACGTGTGTCAGTATGGTCTATATGCATGTTTTAAAGCGAGTTCGTTCATCAACAGACAAAAATTTCAAGGAAAATGAAAAGACATAGGCTCCTGTTAAACTTAGTAAATTGCCCTAAACTTCCACTAGAGAATAAAGTAGTCTATATACCACATGAGACAATCCATTTCATGGTCAGCAAATTTCACAGTCTGCAAAAATAATCTCCTTATCTTGGGAGCTGAGCATAAGAAATTCACATTAAGTACAAATGTCTTAGAGAAGTCGTAAGTCTCCTTTGATTTTTAACATCTCAGGAAGAAAAGACTCTATGAAATTCATGGGGTCACCATACGTCAACAGGCGACTTCAAGGCACATATGCACTCATGAGAAAAGAAATCTAAAACCGCACATGGCAATAATTTTACCTATGTAATGCAGTCATTAATAAAACAATTTTATATAATTATTGCTTAATTCTTTACTACAGGAATCTGCTTTTAAAACCCCATGTCCAAATTCTGGTACATCTGGTGAGGCATCAATACTTACTTGGGGATTCCTGCTAGCAGAGTTTCTAGTTCACTTCGACATTGAGGAATGCTCAGTGAAGGAATCTGCAATTCTGAAGTGAATAGGAAATCCCATGCGCATCATCAAACACCCAAAATTTTGGCTGGCGCATTGATAAAAGACAACAAATCACCATGTGGTATCTAATTACCATGACATGTATATGTACAAGTATACACACATGCAATGTTCTCTAGCTTTATTAATTATTAACTTTGATATTCCTTTCACAATTTGCAATTATGGCACTATACATCCACCATAACTGCCACAGCAACATGCTGTGGAGTCCTGGGATTTTCAGTTTAGAGGAAGGAGGTATTTAGAATTCCTTGCCAGAGAGCTTTTGTTCTTCACAAAACTAAAGATTCCAGGATTGGCTAGGCAAACGGTACTAGGTTATTTCAATTTCAACTGATTCTTAATAAACTAACAAATGTCAAGGTAAGACATTTTAGTGACAGTGCCAATCAGGAAAGCCTAAACTACCTCCAAATCCTTTTCCAAACACACATGTTTTGGCCATACACTTTCAGTGTATTGCCCCAAGCAGGCTTTCTTTGAGAGTAGTATAATTGCAATGTGACATCTACCTCTTATTCTTAAATAAGATACTATGAACACAGATAAACTGTACCGTTTAACAATGCCTTTTGCCTGCCCTGGAAATTCTACACAATTCTCATTTAAGTCCACTAACATGGAGATGTTACATGTTTTTCACATGTTTTCCAATATTAATCCTTTCAGGCATAATTCTGACATGCTGAATTTGTTAAAACCCACTAAATGTAAATATACTGAACGACAGTGTTAAAGATATAAATATTCTCTCCCCTTTTCCACAATATCCCCCTTCCCTCTTTGAAAGAGAATAGTTTGTTTTCCATTAGAGCAGCTGATTTTTCTCTCGAAAATTCCTTTTGACTCTGTACCTGTAGACCATAACTACTTCGCAGTAACATGAGCAACCTATAACCAACATAGGTTGATATAATCAAATTTGAAATACAGTTTGAGAAATTTGGAAATGCACACCTAAGAAATGCATACATTTTCTCTCTCTTAGAAGCAGAGGCTAAAGATTGTTATTAAATGGTTGAGATTCATTTATGAGAGACTTCTCTCATTTCTGCACCCAAATTTTGATTCCAGCACAACACTGTCAATGTATCTTTTTAAAAATGTTTAAGAGTCCAGTGAATATTACATTTAGTTAAGCACTTCAATGGACAAAACATTCAAAGACCTGAACCCAGTTCTTAAGCCAATCAAGCAAAAGTTCAATTTTCCTTTGTTTCAAGATAAGCCATTATGTATCTTCTGATGCATGAATATACGATTATTCATCTCACCTTAGCCTAAAGTGTCTAATGATTAACGGTTCTAGTATTTTTATATGTATGTATGACTTGGAAAGGCCAAAAATATCATATGCTAAACAGATTGTTATTTGTGTTACTCATTTGTGAAGAAAGAGGCTAATATTGACAACTTTGAAGTTTCGCACAAGGTCTTCCATACTCAAGTGCTGCCTGCAAGTTAACTAGAACCCAAATAGCTAAAGCACATTGAAATGTATAACTCTAATTAGTGCGACATCAGCTGGCATTTGGATACCACTAGAATGCAGGCTTGAACCATTCCAGTGGTACCCTTTTTGACTTTTAAAGAGATTTTGGGAGCCCCGCCACCATTTGGACTGATCCTAGGATGGTTTTAAAAACAGAACTAAGAGCGGTTTGGCCAGCTAGCGGACTTTGTAGGAGGCTTAATAACGGAAACAGCTGTTGCAGATTAGTTGGACAATGAGGAAAAATTCAGCACTGGAAATATTTGCACTGAAAATCTAGCCTGAACACAGTCAGCTGGGGACGGAGAGACATACAACTAACTCTCCCTAGGGCAGAGGTTGGCTACTGCAAATGAGGGTGGCTTCCATCAGCTAAAGCTGTCCAAAATTATATTTTTGTAATTACTATTTTTAATTTTCTTTCCTCAGCCAGCTTTTTTTTGGGGGGGGGGGTACTGGCTCCAACTTTCCTCTTGTTCAGATACCAAGTGAAACATGGCTGTTCACAAAAGCTTTTGGGGCCTAACTGGTTTTATAAAAACCCTCAGGTGTACATGGTTTCAATTCATTTTAAACTGTTTTGCAAAAACCTTTCCTCTTAACTTGTTAAATTGTTTAATATATTTTTCAGCCTTCTAAAGTCATTTTTTAAATTATTATTCACACTGTTTGAGATTTGTCAGAGTGCATTCATTATACACCACCATGAAATCTCTGGGTAGAGGGCAGGATACACAATCGTTCAATAAATCAATCAATTCGTGATCCACCATTCCAGAAGTGGAAATTTCCAGATTTATGGTGACGGTGGAAGGCCTTGGGGATCTCACAGACCTCAAAATTCCCCATGGCCTGCGTGCAGCATTTGACCACAACTTCTCCATCCTTGCTGTCAAGGTTTGTGCCTTTTTTTTCCCCAACCCACTTTCTTTGGGTGTTCTTGTTCTTTTCTTTCTCATTTTCAATTTCTTGTGTTGCAAAGAATAATAAAGGGAGAGGGAACAATCCATCATTGAGATTTTTAAGGAAGGGCAATTCACGCTATTCCTAAGTGCAGAAATGTGTTATCCCCCCCTCAAAAAAAGAAATGCACATCTGGCACATGGGAGTGTGCTCATGGCCATCCTATATCATTTGGCACTGCCAGCTCTGACAAAAACCAACCTCTTGATGAACAGAAACAGAGTCACTGCTAGATTAACTATGAAATGATTACCAACAAGAAGAGTTTTTAAAGGATTGATTTTCAAATCCTTTTTTAAAATTTCATTTAATTATTTATTCTTCTCCATTTTTTTCTCAATCAGGACATTTCTTTGAACAGTCCAAATTATGAAATGGAAAATAATAATGCAATAAAGCCTGACTTTCTACGGCTTAAAGCCTAAGAATGTCAATTTTCTTGTACTAATTGACTGATTTGAGGTTTATCACCTCTAAATCTCAGATAAGTAGGAGTCAGGGACTAAGCAAGCATCTGTGTCGCACCACTGACAATGTGAAAATGCGTACAACTTTACATTCTTAGTATTAAGATTCTAAACCTCATCACCACTAAATTCTATTAAGGACAAAGGAAAACTCCAGAGGTAAAGGTTTCTAGTCCCTATAACAGACATTTTTGGTTCTGTCCCTCGAGCATTACCACTGCTTCTTGCCACTCTTCCAGTTCTAAAATTGTCTTTTAACACTTGGTCTCACTCTTCAAAAGCATTTTTGCAGATTCCTATGTTTCTTAGCACACACACATACACACACCAAGCTAGGCATGCTTATCCATATCTGTGCTTATTTGGTGCCCCTTCCCAATCTGATCCTAAAGAAAACCAAATTAACGGAAAAATATTTCTGACTGCAATATGAAACAGTCATCAGCAAAGCGTATAGCTGGATGCAGAATGTAGGAGAGATATGGTTTTGCGATCAGACGTACGAGCATTTAGTATTCTATTTAGCCAGCTTCTCCATGAAGCAAGAGAAACTGACTGTTTCCATGCTCAGTTCACTTTTGAGGCTAGTTTTGTCAAAAATGGGTCCAAGGGGACTTACACTTGAAGGTCTATATACATATGGCATGAACCTATAGCAAGAAAGGATGATGGCAGCCAACTACATTAAGCCAGTAATTCTGTAGTAAGACCATTGGCTGGACATTAGTAAAGTCAATTTTTATTTGCTTCAAGCCAGTGGTCACTGCAATTTAACAAATACAATACATATCAACAGACGTGACCATCATAAAAGCTTACTGATTCTAGCACTGAAACAATCCTCTTTCTAAAACCTCTGTCACTGAAACAGTGAGACTAGTGACTGAATGTGAATTTCAAGGAATTAAAGATTTGCTTTTAAATGTAAAGAACGATCAGATGAAACAGAACCGAATTATGTTTGGAATTATGAATTATGCTTTGATAAGTAGACCTGCTGACTGAAGCTCAGAAAAAGAGTCCCCTTAGGGGCCAGTCATCCTCTTAAAATTTCAAGGAACTACCCTAAAAACAGCATAACCTTTTCCATTTATCATTCAAAAATGTTAACAGTAAAAGTCCAGTGTTACTTTAAAAAAAAAAAAAAGCACGCGCACACACACACACATACACACACACACCAAAAAAGAAGACAGAGTACCTCTACATCCTTTGGGGATCTCCAAGACCTTAAAAAAAATAACAGGGCCCTAATATACCTTGAGTTTTGTCAGAAAATGGATAAGGATTCCTCTGTTGATAACAGTGTGGGAATACTTCATTCTTACCCAAATATTACTTATTTAAATATATTCAGACAAATGAATGTTCAGATAAATCCCATCCAAATGATTGCAACCAATTCAGCAACCAACACAAGCATGATTCAGTCTATTTATTTGCCTTGTCCTGCTCAGCTGGCCTGGGGCAGAGAGAGGCATGAGGGTAAAGTTATCCCATTACCCCTATCTCATGTTAAGCGTGTGATTTCTTGGCCCCTTTCGGTTATAATTTATAACTCCGCAACAGTACCGGTGTTATATTTCCAACTACTTAGTAGGGGAAAAAAAGAGCAGGACATCTGTTAAAACTCAAGCACAATGGTTTGCTCTGCACTGAAACAGGAAGCATAACCCAATCGCCTCAAATTTCCAACCACTTTTAATGCAACGGGATTCAAAACTTCAGTTGAGTGAAACATCTGCTAAGTTCTTGTAACCTTAACATACGATACTTTCTGCTACTTTCCTGCTTGCCAACGCAAACATTTTGTTTTAAGGCAGAACTATGGCAAGTATCTGATAATGGCTCCTAATTTTAGATATCATGAAAGCTGAGGAGATGTCATGGAGATAACAGTTCATGTATTTCAGAGTGGTTATTCTTGTTTTTCTTTCCAAAACATGTTCACATTCCCCCCCTCTCCTCATTCCATATTAGCCCATCTTTAACTCTCATGTCTATGGAGCACGCTACTGGCATCATCCACTGGCCTTTTAATTTCTCACATTCACGATCTGTATACCATATATAAATCTATTCAGAATGTCTCATGCAATGGTTTTTCAAAGAACAAACAAAGCAGCTAGCAAGGCAGGTTCTTTTACACAAGTTTCATGGTCTTAAAAAAACCACGAACAAAATCAGATAATATGGCAGATGCTAAAATGAGATAAATATCCAGGGATCTCTGAAAAGTTAGTGCATTTTTTAAAATAATCCAAAGAAGTACAAAACACCAGTCACCTACCATTGACTTGGTAAAAGGGCGGGCCAAAGTAAACAGCAGGGTATACACCCACCAGTTGCGATGGATGGATGAGTACATCATATTTCCTGGGTGCACTGCGTTCGACGTCACGCCATGAGAAGACAGGCGGCGGTTGAGCTCATAGGACATGAGAATATTGCAGAGCTTGGACCGATTGTAGGCCAGCATAGCCCAATAGTCCTTCTTAGGAGGAGAGAGCATGTTGAAGTCAAGTTTTCCTGAGCTGTCTTTAATTTCTGTGAACCTTTAAAAAAAAGCAAAAGTATTTTAGCCTTTTAGTAGAATTCTTCTCTTTTTAAAAGAGGTACTTACTCCTCAGATAACAGGCTCACGGGCCACATATAGTCCTTGGACCATTTTTGTGGTTCCCAGCCATCTCCTAGGGATCTTTTTTTTTTTTGCATTTTTAATTGTTTGCTTTCAAATGCCCTCTAAGGAGCATGAGAGGCACTTCTGTCACCTTCCCCCCGCCCGGGGCTGTTTTACATCTATTCATTCCCTTAAGATTTACATTGCTGGTTACTTGCAATTACTTCATTTTGCCAACAACAGGTGTATAACTGAATTGCATTACAAGTGTAATTTAATGAAGGAGTATTTCACTCCTTTGGGGGGATACAACTGTAGCTTCTTGTAACTTTTATGCTTAACAGTGTGTGACTTCACAATGAGGTTGAGAAGATTCATAAGGTTCAAGGGCTGGCCACTGCTGTGCCTCATAAGTTGTTGCGGGTGACAAAGAAGCAGAGAGGAGGAATGTGTGCTTTGTACCACAGAAACATGGCTTCTAGCAAAAATGCAAAAATGCAACATGCAACATGCAAAATGTTTACAAAAATGTTTACTTTCGGTAAGTAACAGTGACTAGTTATTCCTAAGAAACTGGTCATTATTTTAATATTGTAACTACAACTACAACTAATTGTGGAGCTGTGATTTTAATTATAAACAGTCCACAAAATTGGGGCTGCATCACTTGAATTTTCATTTTTCTCTCTCTCTCATCCCTTTTCCCTTGCAGCTCTCTCTTTCTGGTTCCCTTCCTCCATTATTATGGGCATGTGCCTTCTTAAGATACTTCTGTTCACCCTGGCTTTTCCTAATTTCCCTTCCTTCTACTTTCCTTTATTTCTTCCCTAATGTGTCTTTTTCTTGTACCGTAGATTATAAACCTATGGAGAAGGTCCATGTTTAGTGCTTGCATACTGCCTGGAGATTTTATGCACTTTAAATAAACAAACAAACATTAAAACACACATGGGAAGAATGCAGCAATCCAATACAGAAAGTAAGTAATTTTCCTTCACTGAGCCTCCATAAATCATGAATCGAAACAAGTCTTCTAGCAAGGTTTTTTTTTTTAAGAAGGAAAGTTGTTTTCCAAGACATCCTATATACCACATATTGATATATATTGTTATCAGTAGCATACATTGTTAAAAACATCACAAGGTATATCTGAATCTGATGAGAACAGAGATTAGGCAAACCAGGTAAATGGTTTGTAACTATTGTGGTTGTGATGCCTGTCTGCATGTGACCATCTTTATACTCTGCAGGATGAGTCAGTGTCTTTATGTTTTAGAAGAAAAACAAGATGACCACGAACACATCTCATCGCTCAACTGGGAGGCAAAGGATGTACCCTGACTCAGATTGAATGAAAAAGGTAGGAAAAAAAAAATGAACAGACTGAAGAGTGCCCCACTGATATTTTGAAGGAAAGCTTGGTGGAATGAAGACTGGCAGATCTTAACACAGCAGATTCAGAAATTACTAAGTACATGTCATAAGGCAGCTCAGAAGATCTAGGAAGGATTCGAGGCAGAAGGGACGTCGTGTCTCCCTTGCAATGAGGCCTACCTTTTGCTCTTCTCCCTTTCAGAACAGCAGGAACCGCTTTCCCACACTTGCTAAAATTTCATGGATGAAAACTGGAACATATGTAGCCAAGCAACATTGGAGCATGGTCAAGATGGCAGAAGCTATTAATGAGGAAGAACACGCCAAACAGGAGAGGCCGCAGCCGTTTACTTTTGCCTGAGTCTACTGTTCCTTCCTCCCCATTCTCCCTAGCTGAGTTAATTGAGTTCTTTTGCACTTGGAACTCAGGCCATTTCTACACCCTATCTGATCCCGTCATCCTCCCATCGCAATCCTGGCAGCGCCTTTGCTGGGAAAGGAGTGTGATGGGGACACTTCCCTCCGCACCCGGCGAGCTGCCTGTGGGAGAGAGCACGAGCAACATGTGCTTGCCTTCCTCAGCACAACTGGGCTTTTTCCCATGCTCCACTGGTGAGGGAAGTGCCTCCATTGCTCTTCTTGCTCTTCCACATGGCTGGGAAGGATAGGAGCATCGTGCTCCTATCTGTTAAGTGAATATCCCATGATAGCAATGCATGGGCACATGATAGCTGCAGGACTGTGACAACGTCATACAAAAGCACAACCTGTGACTGCTGACATCGCATCCCCAATGCAGGACTGCAACGTCATGTGGGAATGGCTGGTGAGATTGCAGGAGTTTAATGGATTTATTCCATTAAACAAATATCCCACAATCACGACAGGTGGGGATGGGATAGCAGTGGGACCGCAATGACATCATGCAGAATTACAATCCGCAGACTGCTGCCATCATATCTCCATAGCAGGACAGCCCCATCATGCGGAAATGGCCTCAGTTGACAGCAACTGAGGGAAGCTGAGGACAAAGAGGGGGAAAGGGAAGAGAGAGAGAATGAGGACATTTTAAAAAGCAGGATGACAGAGGATTAATTGAGATCGTCCTTGACAAATGTAGGTAGTCAAAGGATATGCTTGCTTCTAATTACCCATCAGTTCATAGACTATAAACAGCTGGTTAGTTTTAATCAAGTTGCCTATGAGTTGCTTGGTAGTGATGTAGTTATTATTTACAATTACTACCATAGATATCACTACTGTATGATGGTAAAAACCTACCCCATGAACACAATATTCTGCATCCATGCACAATCAAGAGAAAAGAAATATGAGGATGAACAGGACAATCTTTGTTATTTAATCTTCTGCCACATTGCTTTCCGGTGCACAAGTATTGCATACAATGGAGTTTAAGTTCCGAGTAACTACAGATGAGACTTGTTCCTGCTTAAATCTTTTTAGATTAAATATTGATGGCTAGAAAGGGGCTGTAACACTGGTGATATGCCATCAATAGCTTTAGAGATATAAAAGATGAATGTGAACAAAGCCAAAATGAGCTCTGGCGGAGTCTAATGTTTTTTAAGTATACCCATGGCATGACTGAGCACAAATCAAAGTAACTAGTTGACATTTTTTAATTGGGTCTGACAGAGTCATTAAACACCAGCTGTTTTCTTCCCCCCTCCCTTTAAATAATACCAAGGTAGCAAACAATTGAAGACTTCTACATGAGATGAAGGAATGTTTCTAGGTAACCATCTGCCTGCTCTTATATTTGGAATTTCTTTCACTGAGGAGTAACAGAAAATAAATACAAAAACTGTTTAATGGAGGGTTTAATGGAAGAATGCATTTATTGTTGATCAAAATAAATAAATAAATAGAAATAAAAGAATGTAGCACACTGAAGTTGCTTTCCAAAATTTATTTCCCACAATCCTGTTTCAGTGTGTGATCCATTTCCTCCTTGTTATGAAGGCCCTCAGTATCTGTGAGGGATCGGTTTCCTACACAATATTTAGTAAGAGCTTACCCTATAAGCCTTGTTTTGCATTTTCAGCGTGAGGTTTGCAGAGAGATTGCAAAACCTCAGGCAGTAAGCCCCTTATTAAAAATGGTGCCAGCTGCCTGCTTTTGCTTTGCAAAGGAACCCAGCTGCCTCAAAGGCAGATGCAAGTGTCTAGCTATTGCTCAGTCTTGGGTGGCTGAACACCACTTGGCCTTCTAAGAAGTTGGACGCTGACTGTGCGCTCCCCTTCATAAATTTAAAAGTACAGTACTGTGTAAATTTGAATTCGCAGTGGGTTAAATTCACAGCAGGCCCACTGTAATTCTGATTTTTTAGTTAATGGGGTTAGGAATTGTTATTCTTGTTATTTGGGTTTGTGGTTTTGCTCTCAGTACCTTGTCAATGGAAAAGAAGTTTTCAAATAATATTGATTTCATGTTTTCACGAGCCAGGAGTATGTGCTCAGATTCATACACATTTTATCTCCTCTGACCTGTACATATTCCTTGTAAATCCCGCTCAGCCCATAGTGAGACTATGTTCCTACTTAGGCAGCAATCTTTAAATCAGTCCTTTTCAGCCTTTTCATACAGGAGGAGCCCTTGAAATAATGCTCAGGTCTCAAGGAACCTCTACATAGAAGTTATTGTATCTATAGGTCAAAAAAATATGTTTTTCCCTAATCACAATCTCTTGAAGAGCCACTAGTGAAGTCTCATGGGAACCACGGTTGAGAAACTCTGTCGAAAAGAAAGTCATAAATTTGTAGGCCCTACAATAGTCCTTAAAAATAACATGTGGAGTGGAGACAATGTGCTGATCCAATTTTTTCTCCCCTGTCCCAATTCATTCCTAGAATAATTTCAAATAATAGAAAAGCATTCATCAGAACCTGTGGTTCTTGAGATATTATGGGCTCCAGGACTCATGGGCCCTATGTAGCCACAGTCTGGAGGATCATGTCTTTTTTCTCCACAGCACTGTGGTCTCACACTTCTACGAGAAGAAGGCTGAAGATACCATTTGAAGAAGAAAATTTCCTCTCTGGGAGCAGAAGAGGAAGAGGAGGAAGAAAAGGGGAAAGGAAAGGAAAGGAAAGGAAAGGAAAGGAAAGGAAAGGAAAGGAAAGGAAAGGAAAGGAAAGGAAAGGAAAGGAAAGGAAAGGAAAGGAAAGGATAACCCATGGATTCTCAAATAGCATGCAAAGTATTCTCATGTAATAAGATATAGTGGGTAACAAGCTGTCTCGGCTAAATCCCAGCAATCCAGCACAGTAAAACCAGCACACAATTACAGCTATTATTTATATATTTATATAGCATGATTTAATGCATGGCAACCTCACCTAGAGACAGCAAAAGACAATTACTTGTTAGGTCTGGACACATATCATTTACTTATGCGGTAATATGTTTCCATAAACCTTGGTCGATCTTGCACAATGAAGCAACAAACACTGCAATGTTTTGCTGTCTTTTTCTTTTTTCAATCAAAGTTTAAATTCTGCAAAGAATATATTCATATGACACCAAGGAATTTGAGGAGGAGGGAATGAAACCTCTCCAGATGTAAAGATGCTATTTGACAAACTATCAAAGATCAGCATTAAATAGAGAAACAAGCAGCTGACAATTCAGCATAATCTCCAATTAAATAACAGCTCATTTATACATATCCCATTGTGCCCTCACATCTGGTAAGTGACTGGAGCTGGCAGATTTATTTCTACGGCTAAACTCACCCACCCTGCAGTAGCCTGCCTCCCTTGTAATGGGACTCCACCACTTGCTTTCACAAACCTGGTGTGATTTGCAAAGATAAGAGTATCCAAGATTTATTGGAGTTTTTTAATGTTGATTTTGATTTTTCTTTCTTTTACCACCACCTAATTACTAGAAGTTTCATAGCTGGGAGAGGGAAGGATTATACCAGACTTTTTCAATTGCCTCCTTTCATTTCTGCAGTCGTAAATTTTAAAGCGGTTAAAGTAAATCTATCTGCAGTATGTCATTTATACCATAAGCCCTCAAGTTGCAAAGTGATAAAAGGGCTCAGCCTGACCCTTGGCTGCCACTCAGACAGGTCCCAGGGGTTATATTTTGGGGAAAATGTTTTTAAAAAGCAAGCTCCAAGCTTCATAGCCAATTATGAAAGGGGGTGAGGACAACATCTGTATCTACATTCCTCCTACTCACACCTTGCTTAGCATACACACACACAGAGGAACTTTTGAACATCTAGTGGGTGTGGGGTTTTTAAAGAGTTGGTGGAGGAAGGTGCTAGTTTTGCCTTTCTCTCTCTCTCTCTCTCTCTCTCTTCCTGTAGCAGCAAATGCCAATAATCACAGACCTTGGAAAAGTGTTAGAACTATGATTCCCAGAATTTGTACTTGTTGATTGGAGTTGGAGTCCAAAAAGTAATTTTTTCCAGTATATCAGACGTACCAAGGCCCTTGCTCTATGCTCATGGGAAATGTGTTATCCATTTTATATTTCAGTTATTCAGGGCTTTGCTATTAAGGATGGATGAAAGGAGATGGAATTTTTACATACTCTTGCCCAATGCACTCTTCCTAGCAACTACTACTACTACTACTACTACTACTACTAGTCGTCGTCGTCGTCGTCATCATCATCATCATCACCATCATTTCTATTATGCCTTTCTCCCAACAGTGGGATTCAAGGCAGTTGGCGACCTTAAAACAGAACAAATTAAAACGTCTGTAAAAGTATAAATATACAAGTTAAAAAACAATTAAACCATTTATAGTATTAAAAACATTGCATGTTAAAAATATTAATATTAAAAACATAAAATATACTAAAATATATTAAAAACTATACCAGCCTTAAAAGAAACCCACACAGCATCGCAAGCCCACATCCAGTCAATTTATAAAAGCCTGCCAGCACAAAAATGTCTTAGCCTGTCGTCAGCAGGAGAAAAAGGATGGTGGCATGGTAACTGAAATATGAACTCAAAAGGTTAGCTTTCCAAAGTACGTACTGGAACCATAACTTGTCTTCTCACACAGATAGGACTACTTTCTACACTTTGCTGCTGTGTGTCTTCAAGCCACTTCTGACTTACGGTAACCCTGAGTCAACCCAACCACAGCGTTTGCCTGGCAAGATTTGCTCAGAGGTTGCTTGCCCTTGCCCTCCCTTGAGGCTGCCCAGGGTCACCCAGTGAGTTTCCACATCCGAGGAAGTATTTGAATCCTAGTATCCTGGAGTCCTAGACCAGCACTAAAACCACTACACACTGCCCCTACTTTCTGTAGATTGTTCTTACATTTCTCATTTAAAACAAAACAAAAACTGGATTTAATCTATAAGCCTGTAATCACATTGTTTCTCCAGTTAGAATAGCTGTAGTCTAGTTTTCTTTGTATGACAGCGAAGTTGCTGAATGATAAACAGATAAAGGTCACACCATTTAGATTTAATCACTATTCTATCTCCTGGCAAAGTCAATGGATCAAAAAGGCAAGAAAACTTGCATTCATACCAAGATTGTCCAAAACGATAGACTTTCCTATGTTACAAAAGGCACATGCTAGTGCAACAGTCCTTCCATTGCCTCATTAGTTAATTCCACACTCACATTTGTAGGATGTCAAGGTGACATCCATCAACATTCATGGAGAGTCCTGTGCATAAGTAGAAAGCATCCCTTCCTATGCTTATAGCAGTTTGCTCTAGAATGGTTGCACAGCAGTCAGAAATGAATCTTTCTGTAATATTTTGCAGCAGCAAGTGACTATAAAAAAAACCCCAAAAAAACAACCCAGCTCTCACACAAAGCATGCCAGATCTCCCTCCAGATATTATCCCTGGTCCATCTCTCACGTTTTCAATCCCATCAACCCTATGGTTAGGGCTGAGAAACAGTGACTGAACCAAGGTCAATAAATAAAACTCATGGGTGAGCAGAGATGAGCTTAGGGCCCTGTGGATCAAATTCAATGCCCTATTGCTATATCAATAGGTCTCAAACCTTGGTCTTCAACTCCCAGAAGTCATGGTATGTTGAAGTCCAAAATCTAGGGATCCAAGTTTGAAAAGCACTGCACTAAACTATATGTGGTGGTGGTGGTGGTGGTGGTGGTGGTGGTGGTGTGCCTTCAAGTAGTTTCCAACTTATGGAGACCTGAAGGCTAACTGAAGGGTTTTCTGGGACCGAGAGCGCATAATGCACAAGGCCACCCAGTGGATTTCCATGGCCAAGCGGGAAACTGAACCCTGGCCTCCAGGGTTGTAGTCCAACTTTCAAAGCACTATACCACTCTGACTCTCAAACCATACATACTAATTTTAAAACAGTGATATCCTCACCCTGACCTTTTATTTAAAAAGAATAAATTCATTCCCTTTTTTTAAAAAAATGACTACTAGTGGTTGCCACACGTTTCCCTTCCAGAGCTAGAGAAGAGGAGTTTTTCTTTTCCAAACATAAAACTGAAATGTTCTGGCATGATTACCTCTGGATGAACTCAAGTTTCCACGTGACGACTGGGAAAATGCTTAAGTGATTTTCAAGAAAAGTTGACACAGTCTAAACGACAACTCACCTGTGAGATTCAGAGGAAACCATCACCACTCTTGCAGGAATGGAGCGACAAAGAACATCTCTGAGGAGCTGAATGAGATAAAAATGCCCCAAGTGGTTCACCTGGAAGGTGGACTCCAGACCATCCTCAGTCAGTTGCCAGGGAACACCAAAAACAGCAGCATTGCAGATCAGCACATGGAGAGACCTTTAAAAAAGGCAATTCTCATTAAGCATTGTGCAAAAGGAGCTAAACAGGTCTGGTTCTGTTAGGGGACATTAATAGAAAGGCACATACTTTCATTTTATAAAAAATATTGTACATCGCAAAGACTATGGGTGCATCCAGGCTGACTAAAAAAGCCAGAAACACCCAGATTTTGTTCTTTCCTATTTTATTTTGGAGAGCCACACACCTTTTCTTTATCCTAAATATTTTCTGCCTGATCCCAGGATGATCAGAAATTTTGTATGCCAGCTCCCCAAATGGGATTATTTCAATCCAGGATAAAATCAGAAAGAACAGGAACAAAATCTGAGACTTTTCAGTCAGTCTTGATGTGCCTTCAGACACAGCTTACAGCATCTAAGGCCATACGCAGACTTTGGAGTTAACAAACTCATTAGCCATCTGACATATTTAAGTCCACAATGCATGTTTAGTACTCAGGGGTGAAAAAAACAGGATACATTTTAGAGAACATGTCTGAAATGGTTGTTTTAGGTAACTGGGGAAAGTCTTGCCACTAAAAAGCAACTGTTTTTCAGCAATGGGATATCTGTAAATGTATGTTACAATATAGAGGCACTACTCAACTTCTCACTTTTACATCACAAGTCACTTGTGAGCTAATGTGAACTGCTAATTTGCCAAAGTCATCAGCATGTGATATTGCCAATGCATGTTTGGCTACTTGAATAATTTGACATATTACAACATGTGCTGCCTCATTTATTTGAATAACACAGTTCAGAAAGGCCAGGATCGCACTGATCAAATTTATCAGATATATTATCTATAAAGTGCTCGTACCCATATACAATATTTGATAAGTCTATGATGTGAGCCCTGTGCTTTGCACAATTTTGGACTTGACCACTACAGCACCAAGTGTGCACTCATGGAAAAGTGACTTTTCTGTGAAAGTACACAGCAGTTAATGTCACTGCACTGCTACAGCACAAGGTTCAGTTGAGGAGAGCAATAGTTTAGATTTCTCCTTTCATTGTTGGCCTGGTATACCCATTGAAAACAGGCCTTTCTGTGCTTCTGAGGATAATGCCCTTTATTGTTTGGTTTTGTTCTGTCCCCTTCACTGCCTGAAGAAAGAAACATGCACACAGAAAGTTAAAAGGTAATTGAGTAGCAAATTGCCACAGGAGATTTAGCTTTCTTTGAAGCTGCTTTTTATTGAAGAAACAGGATTCTTGGTTCTTCACCTACAGGACCGCAGTACAGTGGCTGAGTCTATGTTTTGCTTGCAGAAGGTCCCAAATTCAATCTTGGAAGTTCAATTATGGTTCGCTAATACGAGTCCATGCTTTCAAGTCACCTGTTGACTTATGGCAACCTCATAAATATCATAGAGTTTTCTTGGGCAAGGAATACTCAGATGTGGTTTTATCAGTTCCTTCCTCTAAAATATAGCTCACAACACCTGGTATTCACTGGCAGTCTTCTATCCAAGTATAACCAGAGCTGAACCTGATTGGCTTCCAAGATCAGAAGGGATCTGGTGCTCTTAGAGTATTTAGGGCTGCATGGCTTGCTAATACTCTCATGTAAAAACCAAAGAACTATTACAAGAGAACACAGATAATGCTGAGCTAAAAGGATCAATGATGTAAAGCAGTTTCCTATTTTCTTCCTTCTTCTTACAATTTTCCTCTTCTCCTTGTCAATAGCTTTTCCAGACTCACTCAGTACAACGCTATATACACCCTTTGATTCCCATTCTTGTTGTTTCTTCACCGTTTGTCACATATGGACTTATTCCCTCTAACTTCTTAAGATGAGGGTAACACTTATTATCCAACCCATTAGAAGCAAGGTTTCATCTCCACAGCAGGCAATCACAAATTACTTCATGATATACGAGTATCATTGCACTCATTTTAACATGATAGATCTTTATTTAATGGAAAATACGGTTACCACAACTGAGTCAAACTCCTAAAAAACAGGTTGTTCATGTCTGCTCATGACCTGGTTTTGATATCATTCACATACCATCCCTTATACAGTTAAGAAGTTACAACCAACCTAATTTTATAGCTCCTTCTTCCTCACTGTTCTTTTTAAAATAAAAAGGTACCATTTGTCCAATTTAAACTGTACGTGTTAGGTTAGCCTAAAAAGCAAATGTGTTTTTCAACTAAGGTATATTGTATACTTGATGGTTAAAAATTATATGTTCTATTCACACAGAGATTGTTTCAAATCAACGTATAAAACTTTTTGAAAATTTTCATCCCATGCACTATCAGCCTCCGAAAATGTATGACAGTTCATTAAAATGCTATCTTCTAGATATCACTGAAGATTTGGTATGTTAGTAAAAAGCAGGGAGCTGGTTTTGTAACTGCTCTGTTTTGTCATCAAGTCAACTTCTGGGGGAACAGGAAGAGTGCAAGAGGCAAGAAGAGCAGAAGTGGTTGCCATGGGCCCTACTTTGTTATTCATATTCTTATAGCCAGTGGGCCAAAACCAGACACTACTTCCTTTCTGACAGAGCAACTTCTCTGGTTTCAATGTCACGGGAATGTTGAGGTGTCACTCCAGGCAGAAACTTTGGCCACAATGCGATGCATTCTTGCTGGAGAGCAAGACCCATGGAACTGAACTGAACCTATATCTGAGTAGAAATCATAGAATAAAACTGCAACTGTTTACTAGAGAATCATAATTTCTCTTAGAATGGTAGAACTTATCTCTACTGTGGAACACTGTGTACCACTTCCTATCTCATTGGAGTTCTGAAAAAAAAAACACCATAATCATCTAACATGCCCCTTTAATATCAAGGTTGTGCTTTATGGCTGGTGGAATCTGAGTGGATAAGAAGGGTTTCATGACCTAGAATACTTCAGGTTATTAAAACCTAAGCTATGTCACACAACTAGGTTATGACCCTTAGAAAAATATCCTGTATCCTATAAAAACAGTCCACAATGATAACACCACAAAAGGCCAGTGGTAAATAGAAACATTAATATGACTTTTGAAATCTGCTTCAAAGCAAGCCTCCTTCATGTCTTTACCTCTTCTACTGACCTTGAAAAGCAGCTCTCTTCTCAAACCCTCCTCCACTTGCTTGTTCCATAAGCACCTAACAACATCGAAACAAACTATGCACATCCTATGTGCATAAAACCTAAAGGCTTTTAAAGAGGTTGATGGGAAAATTCCTGATGTGCTTCAAACAGTGTCCATTTCAATCAGGGGTCCACATTCCCTTCAGTGCCACAGAGTGTGTACAGATATCCTATCATGCCAGTCTTAAAAGCATCGCATTGGCTGACAATACACTTCCGGGCTGAATTCAAGGTGCTTGTGATGATATTTACAGCCCTAAATGGCCTGGGTCCTTGATGCCTGAGAGAATTCCTCTTCTTACATGTGCCCACTCAAGGACTGAGACTTGTTGGGAAGGTCCTCCTCTGTGTCTCTCCAGTGAGGTCAATAAACAGGACGCAGAAAAGAGATTTCTCATCCCAAGTGTGGAATGACCTCCCCTTGGAGGCCCACCTGTGATCATCACTGATTTTATTTAGGTGTCAAGTAAAAACATGGCAGTTTGTTAAAGCCTTTACACCTCACTGATTTATCTCAAAATGTTAACGCATGTGGTTTAAACAAATTTTAACCTTTTAAACCTGTTTTTTAACCTGTTAGTCATGTCTTACATGATTTTAGTATATTTAAATTGTTTTATTGTTCCTAATTGTTTTCATGTGTTTACATTGATTTTACTTGACCTTGCATTGATTTTACTTTATCTGAGATCTTTTCATATAGGGCAGGACAGAAATATTGTTAATATATAAATAAAATAACAAATAAAAATGTGCCTTCAAGTCAACTCTGACTTATGGCAACCCTATCCTAGGGTTTTCTTTGCAGGATTTATTCAGAGAGGGTTAGTCATTGCCTTCCTTTTAAGCTGGGAGAGTGTGACCTGCCTAACGTCACCTAGGGAGTTTGCATGCCTGAGCAGGGATTTGAACCCTGGGATTTGAATCCAACCATAGCGCAACATTGGATCTCCACATATTACCTATACAGTGTCCCTTTGAAAATGATTATGAAGTTCTCACACTCTGGTTTACTGAAAACCTGACAAATCACTGTGAGGCATCACAATCCAGTTCTTAGTATCACTATAAATTAGGATTACCAATGAAAGGACAGCCTGTCTTCCTTGCTTTCTGCTGCTTACTTCAGAAGCGTCTTCTTTGTACCTAATCAAAGTGCCTGATTCCCCCGAGTTTTGCCAGATCTTTTATAGAGGACCATTTTCACTTTTTGGAGAATGGTGTCTACTGTCTTCCAGCCATCATGTTGGCCTCTTTCCTTATCAGTTCTTCCTACAGATTTGTTTTCAGAAGAGAACTGTGACTTGTATACACAACAAAAATAAGCTGGATTCCAAATACTGGGGTTTGCTTGGAAGAGGTTAATGATGCAACACAAGTGTTTCAGTGTAAAGCGTGAGTTTATAAACTGCAGGACTATAATAACCTTTATTTCAAGTCTGTCCCAGATAAAATACAAACCAATTATACAGATTAACCCAAAGAGTACCATCTAGTTTTTAATTTTTTTTTTTAGTTTGCTGTTTAGTACTTTTAATCAATGCATTTTTGTTTAAAATTCCAAGCCATTATATTGATTGCTCTTGCTCTTTCTAATATTCTCTGTGTTTTTATTATTTTAAATTGAATTTTTAATTAAAATACTGTACACACATACCCTTTAAAAATTCTCTCATTAACCATTAAGGCTATAAAACTGCAAAATGCTTACTACTTTATTTGCAGCAAAAGATATTTTAAGTGTACATATTAAATCATAAATATTTTACATGGTTATCTTCCCAATATGTCCCTCATGGCTGGTTAGGCCCTGCATAGAAGCAGAAGAGTCTTATCTGAGTAGAAAGTGAGTCTCTCTTTTTCCTTTTCGGACCAGATTGTATACACATTCATGAAATTTCAAAAGACAAACAGAAAGACTGTCGAGAGCATTTTCATTGTTTGCTCTAGCCTTTGGGGAAGAAGAAAGAAAAGTTTAATCGGCAGGTCTCTAAACACTGGCTGTCCATGCTAACTTAAGGAGACAAAAAAGTGAATCAGAGCAACTGAATCAGAGCAAATGTGAGGCCAGCAAATAGGCCAACTCTTCCATACCCTCCCCTTGTCATGATTTGGCAGGGACAGTCCCAATAAGTTTTCTGCTGTCCTACTTTTTTAGCCGCTTTTAAAATGTCTCAATTTCTCTCTCCTTCTTCCACTTTCCCCCTTTCTCTTTAATTTACTTCCATTGTTGCAAACTGAATTCAAATCATAAAAGTAATTTGCATGTGACTAACTCAGAGCAGGGGGTCAAGGAGAAGAGAGGATGGGATCTTGCCCTTCCCAGCAGGTTCAGGCAAAACCAAACTGTCGCTGCCTCTCCTAGCTTGTGCATTCTATCTCATTAATAACTTTGGCCATCCTGACCACACTCTGACCATTTCTGCACTACACTCTTATAGCGTGATTATTCCACTTTCGACATCCTATGGAATCCTGGGGTTTGCAGTTTCCGGAGGCGCCAGCTGGCCCCTCCGGAAACTGCAAACCCCAGGATTCCATAGGATGTCGAAAGTGGAATAATCACGCTATAAGAGTGTAGTGCAGAAATGGGCTCTGACATTGCTTGGCCAAACGTCTCCCAATTTTAATCTCTGAAACGTTGGACGGTACGCTAACCCGCTCCCCAGCTTTTCACATTCACTGAAGAATATTCAGTCTCCATTTTCCAATTATTCCCTCTGACAGAGAACACTGGGATATTTTAAAATCAAATGAAAGAGTGGGACAGGATAGGATTATTTGGGACTGTCTTTGCCAGACTGGGACAGTTGGAAGGTATGTAATATCATCCGTGGGAGATCTTAAATTCATTCACAAGACTTCAAAGCACTTCCGCTGCCAGCATGAAAGTCTAAATAGACACAAAACCCCCCAAACGGGGCAGCAGGGAGTAATCACTTAACCAGGGATCAAAGAGTCCTGGCCTTGCTTGCAGTGTCCATTATTATTCGGGGGAAGGGGATGAGAATAAAGCATAGATCATGCATATAGACATTTACAGAAATTTGTTCCCTTGTATCTACGTAGTACGAATGTCCCTATATGGGCTGTAGGAGTGTTTGGGGTTTAGTTTGTTTTGTTTTGTTTAAGGGTTGATTTAAAAAAAAAACTGGGGCCGAGGGAGGCATGGTGTAGGGCACTCCAGGTCCTGCTGGGATCAACGCATCTCTTGACCCCCGATACTTGTTCAGCCCTGGTTTAATATGAATGACACAGTAAATTAAAATCTATGTACAGGACGTAAATCAGCATCATGTATTGAAATATTCATGTATTCAAGATAAAATGACAAAACCTACTGACTCTATGTTATGACTGTATATTACACCTCATATATCTCACCAACAAAAAAGAAGAAAAGATTGAAAACAATTCTTATATTTGGAAAAACTTTCCTACGTGCATCACTAGTGATTATGAATTCAGATTTAAGCATCTGGGTAAATAAAAAGAGCCAGTACAAACACAAGTTAGGTCATATTTGAAAAGGTGCCTGATACGTTTGAGCAACTTCCCACAAGTAAAAGTTATGGAGAGGACCTTTCACTTTCTACTATTTAAAGGACAGCCTGCATCCCCCCTTCCTTTTTTTTTCAAAGTAGAAAATTCTCACTCGCTTGTTATTTATATACAGCCAAAGTGGTCTCTCACTGTTCTCTTTGCTGAATCATATGTTTCTTTAAAAAGACGCCTTTGTTAAGTTCTTGTTCAGGCATGGGAGCAGTCTGTCATTCTTCAGCTTGCAACCTTCATACTCTTATAAATCAGCTGGCTGATCAATGCAGCATATTTAGTACTTACAGAACTGTCTGACTGATCTCATTACAATCCCTTCAAGGTAATTTCATCTTTTTTTTCAGTTGGCTCAAATTCCACCATTCCCCCCACCCACCCCGACACGCACGCGCATGAAACAAGAACCAGTCGTATCCTCTTTACCATGCAGGAACAATGTCTTCCCCAAAATTTCACCCTCCCCAAGTTGCAAAAGTTCAAATTCTGATATGAATTTGGAGGGAGAAAACTTGTATGAAGCACTCTAGTCCTGCCTTGTCTACACTTCTGGTCCTATCTGATTCATGGTCAACTTCTATTTCTGGAAGTTTGCAGGACATCCCAGAATCCTCCTGCTGTAGCTCTACACTAAATGGATGAACAGACCTAACAAAGAGGTTGGGGAAACTATGGAGAAGTTATGGCTTCTAAAACAATGCTTCTCAGCTATTCAATGTGATGGACCAACATTTCCCCCTCCATCCCAGGAACCAGCATCATATTTGTGCCCGTTGACTACAGCAGTTTCTTTTTTCTTTACAGAAAACTCTTCATAAACCAGCAGCCAATGGCTTGCAAACCAGTACTGGTCCAAGCACCACTGCTCTCACTAGAACTTCTTTAGATGATCTTGGATACTGCAACAGTCATGGAGATGACATCTAGCAGTTTTCTGTCTTTTCTGTCCATTTCAGATTGGAACAATCCTAACAGCATTTTTCCTACTTGCAGGGTTCAAATGTTTTCTCAGGTTGTATGGAGGGAAACTATAGCAGAAAACTGTGGTGCACGATCACTACAGACACCCTTTCTCAAACCTGCTTTTTAATGAAATACAGACTTTTCGGCTCCCTTACTCGTGAACTTACACATAATCTATAACTGCATCCTTACATGACTAACAGTAACACTAAGGGAGTATTTACTAACAGTAAACAGACTTATTCAGGGGTAACCACGCTGGATATGCAGCAAAATATAACTCAAATCCAAAATTCACAAAACAGTGATACCTGTATTGGGCCAACTAAAATGCGCAAAACATATCGTGCAAGCTTCTGAAGCTTCACTGACGGCATCATCAGGCAAAGATGTTAAAAATCATGAGATGTTAAAAATCATGAGTGAACAGACTTTTGATACTCATATGCAGTTTATAATTCTGTAGCTATGATGACTTTCTTTTGCTGAGAAATATAGAAAAAATAATTATAATAGCCAAGCAAAAATAATCAACAACATAATAATATATCTTCTGCCTGAGTACTTACAAATTCTTAGATCTGAATGCTTCGGCAAAGTCCTGAACACTCTGAAGAGATGCAAGGTCTAAGGTCATTGCTTCTACCTTGGCTTTGTGCTAAAACAGAGAAAAAGGAGTGGGGTTAAACAAAGCAAGAGGTTTAGTTTACAGGATCGTGTTGCCCCAATGAGCAGGGGCACATATTTAAATTCCCTTGTTTAACATCAGAACACTCTGGTGAATATAAATCAAGCTGGAAAAACACAAAATATAGTGCCAAATGCTGTATTCTAAATCTGCAACACTTCTGAAGACAAACAATCAGGAGCAACACGTCCTCAAACAATTTAATTTATCGGGTCGATTTATTAGGCTGCGATACAGGGCTAGAGTGGTATGTACAACTGAAATAGACACTGAAGTCTGACAGGTCTGTGGTAATTCACTAAGTTGTTTCTTACTCCAAATAACTACACAGTAAATAAAACTTAGCTGCTTTGGCAGCATTCTTATTATTTTGATTCTTTGCAGACATTTGTAGAATCCAAGCAAATCTATGCCAAAACAATTACCCAGAAATTCAAGAAGGGCAAATTGAAATAATAATATTTAGCAGAAGACCACAGACAGGCATCCCTCGGTTAAGAAAGCCTCTAATAAAGAAGCTCCTTTTTACAAAATCTTTTCCCACCTGCCCAGCTCCTCATTTTCCTTCTTCCCCCTCTGTCCAGTTATTTTTTTTTTTTTTTTAGCAGCATCATTATCAGAAGAATGGTGAAAGAGGGCTAGAGAAATGCAGATTTCCAGCGTCAGGGTACAACAGTGTGTAATTCTGACCTTCAAGAAAAGGGTAGATGGTTATATGTTTTCCGTTCTAGAGCACGGAAGGTTTACACAAGGTGGATTATCATCACCAGTTAGAATCTGCACTTGGATGAACAAAAATGTAAGAAAGAAAAACGGTGACCACAGATAGGGGTCTTCTACCTGTCACCTTTCAGCTGGAGCAAAGGTTATCCTTTCTGTCTCTCCTTCTTTCTGTTTTAAAGCTATAATGCTCTGTTCTCACTTCCAGAGGGAAAATTAAAAAAGAGAGAGGGAGAGTGCTACAAACACAAGGACAGTGAGGGGTCAAAAAACATCAAGTAGTTCAACAGACTAAACCACAAGCTGTTGGTTACTATGCTCTTGGGAACAGTGATTCAAGTCCACACGCTATTACTCAGGTAATGCTTTCACTCTTGGTGTCAGGTTGCAAATTTCTGCAACGGGCTCCAAGAACGAGGAGGAAGCATTTGCAACGCTGCATAGATGAAGGCGGGAGGGGGATGGAATATCTCCACTATTCCTCCACAAGGCGGAAATCTTTGTGAAAGAATAAGTAAGACGTGCCTGTGGGTAAAATAAAAATATTAAAAAATGATAAATGGACAATTATGAGATATAGATGACAAATCCAAGCTATGAATATGGGTTTCTACTCTGCCAGTTCAGCCAGTGAACTGAAACCACCCATCTAATAACAATACATTCCCCACTGCCAGGATAATCAATGTCCCTTTACTTCCAACAGTTAAAACTCATTTGTACTTCTGCAGCTTTTCAGACTTGTCATCCCAAAGGTTATTGGGAACACTAAGACTGGGTGGAAGCATTTTTTGAGTAGCTCAAGGAGAAGTCTTTATAAGGTCATGACTGCAAAAAAAAAATTTAAAAAAAAACACAAAAGTAATCTTACCGCACCAGCCAAATTATGTGGGAGGCTTTATGCACATGCAATCACCATGGAACTTTAAGTAAGCCATTAAAATGTTGTTAAAACCTTGCCAAGCCTGACTTTTTATATTTATATTTATATGCTTTGCTCTCTGTGCTGAAGACTAGGAAGTATTTTTTTTTCCCCTTGTGTTTTAATTGTTTCAAAGTTTAACTTCATTTGACCATGATCTGGATCATGGCAAAAGGTTACAAAAGCTGTGAAGCGCATAACAAACAGTGCAGACAGGCTATTCTCTGAACTCACAGGTCTAAAACGATAAGCCAGCATGGCCTGTACTATATCAACTCAGCACATATGTTTGCATGAGGGTCTTTTTCCACAGGTCACAGAAAAGTGACTTTATCCAAAAGAAAAAGGAAAGCACAGAATTTTGAGATTATGATGGATTTTTCTCTCATGACTGTAAGCAGTACTTTGCAACCAGTTGAATACTAGACCACTTCCCGGTCTTCTGACAACCAAGCTATATCTTTTTTGTCATTTACTGTCACCAGGTTGGCTTCAACTTACGGCAGCCTACAAAAGAGGGACCTCTAAGTCACTCTATCATCAACAGCCCTCTCAGGTCTTGCAGACTCTTGCAGATGTGGCTTTCTGGAATGAATCCATCTGTAATGCAGTCTTCCTCTTTTCCTCTTCCCACACCAACCATTATGGTCTTTCCCAAATTTCAAATATATTTATTAATACAATTTTGCTGTATATATAAAACTACATAACAGGATTACAACAAAACCATACATAGAACAAAGCACAATAAAAAAAATCTAACACAATGCAAACTAAAAAGGGGGAACAAAGACAAAATACAACACCAAAATAAACTACAACTACAGTCCTACTTACTTCCAACCCTTCTTGAGATAGGAATAATAACAAACATAATAATGCTTCTTTTAATCCATTCTAAATATCACATTAATACATGTTGCTTATAAAATCTCTAACCAAAAACTCTCCTCCTTCATAAACCTATTTTCATAACCTTACCCTATCACTTCTATTTCGTCTATTGTCTAAACAAATGCACTGTTAACATCTATATTTTTTTCCACCATTTTCTTTTTAATAAAAGCCCATTGTTTCCACCTTTCTCCCATATTCTTTCAATATATAACATCAGTAACCTCCAATCTTTCTTTTTTTTATGTTATTTTTATTAATTTCTGTATATAATCACATGAAACAGACACATAACATGAAGTTGAAGAAAGAACAACATAGAAACAATAATTAGAAAAATAGTACAACTTTTCCAAGCTTCTCTCTTTTGTCAACAAATTTAATTTGTCAATTTCTGCAAACTCTAAGATTTTTAATAGCCATTCTTCTCTCAATCAGATTGTACCTCCTTCCATTTCTGTGCATAAAACACTCTTGCTGCAGTAGTCATATATAAAAATAGCCTTTTAAAATTATTATCCAGATCACTTTCCATCAGTCCCAGTAAAAACAATTCAGGGTCTACCCTTAGTTTTATCTTCAAAATATCTTCAATGGCATGACGAATCATTATTCAATATTTTCTTACTTTTTCACAAATTCATCACATACGAAAAAGTCCTCTCCCTCTTTTTTTTTTTAATTTCCAACACAGATTTGAAGATCCTTATCCATTTTAGACAGTTTTTCTGGTGTTAAGTACCCTCTATATATCATTTTACAAAAAATTTCTCTGATATCATAACTCAATGTAAAGTTAGTATCTTTAGACCACATTCTTTCCCATTGGTCCAAATGTATATGATTGTTCACATTCTGTGCCAATTTAATCATACAGTCTTTAATTATCTCATCCTCCATCTCTAACGTTAACCATTTCTTATATATTTTTGACAATAAATGTTCATCATCCAAACATAACTCTTTTTCAAAATCAGATATTTTCTTTTTCAAAGTCATATAATTTTTAATTCATTTAAAATCTCTCTGACAGTTGTCTACATGCAAACCAACCAATATTATAGCCTTCTTGTTTTAATTACTCAGCTGATGTCATTGAGGCTCTTTCTGTCTCCACAAATATTAAATCCTTACATTTTATCCAACAATCCTAGGATAAATCCTTGGATAATCCTCTTGTGTATATGTGCTTCCAAGTCACTTGTTGACTTATTGCAACCACATGAATTTCCTAGGGGTTTCTTAAGAAATAGAGTTGATTTGCCATTGCCATCCTCTGAAATTTAGGTTACGGAACTTGGTATTCTTTGGTGGTCTTCTATCCAAATACTAGCCAGGGCTGACCCCGATTAGCTTCCAAAAACCACCAGGATTGGGCGCCTTTGGGGTATTTAGTCCCACTCTAGTTACATTTCTATCCTGTCTTTCTTCCAATGAGTTCAAGGTGGTATACATGTCTACTCCACATTTTATCATCACAACAACTCTGCAGGTCAGGGCAGGCTGAGAAAGAGTGATCAGGTGGTGAGTGTCTCAGCTCACTAGCTGAACCATAACCTTGCTTCCACAAGTTCCAGTCCAACATTTTCACTACTGCACTATACATGCTCTCATAGTAACCTTTATAGTGCTCTCACCATTTTTTTTCATAACTTATAAAACCAGTTCAAGCAAAGGTTTTACAAGACATCACACGAACAGATGCATAAGTCATGGAAGATTTTGTTTTGTTTTGTTGTTCAGCAGCTACACTTTACCTATACCCTAAATCCCTCTGTAAAAGACGGATTTGTATATATGGAATACTTCATGGATGGAAAGACATTTTGTTGCAGAGTGCTTCCTAGAAATAAGATGAGCAAAACAACAAATATATTTTAACATGGGAGCAATTAAAATTTGCATAATTGGGAAATGTATGCAGAAACATGCTTTTATCAAATAGGGGAAAATGCAAACAATTAAGTAAACTGAATATGCCAAAGTGCAAATAGGGACAAATGTACACAAATCGTGCAAATTTCCATGTGTGAAGAAAACACAAGGTCTCACAATCTAAAGAAAAAGCAGGCAGAAAGGATTTGGAATTGGGAGTTGAGATTTGGAAAAACTTGGTGAAATTGCATCACCACACCCCAACAAACCTGCACATTTATTTAAATTTACCTGTTATATTATAAATATACATGCTAGCACTGCAAACCAAGAAGAAAGGGAAATTATAACAATGGTGGACTAAAAACGGAGTCAGCTGCTAAGAACATCTTGTAAATTCTGATCTAATGTTTCATAATTTTATTCTGCTGATGTCTCTTCCTGTCTCACTTCATATATTTTCAGTACTGAGTTACACCTCATGGTATGAAATCTTAAATTAATTCTTGTCAGTTTTCTCAATAGAAGACATGTCATAGCCAAAATCTACCAGGACGGTTTCCTGTGAAAACTCTATAGACGTGACTTCATTTGAGTGTGCCTTTCTACCAGAGATATTCCTAAGCTTTCTCTCTCTTTTTCTCTCTCTGTTTATTCCTTCAGGTCAGGAGCCCAGATTCATGAGTTGGCAAGTTGATTTCTTCCCTCAAAGAGATTTTCAGACCTTCCATCACACAGTGACTATTACAGGAATTACTATTTCAGGGGGACAATGCCTGGCTCATAATTAGAACACATTTAGTTATATAAAGCCGTTAGCAGACATAGCATTGCGTACCACGTGCCTTGGTTTGGAAGATTCAACATTCAGTCTAGTTGTATAATTAGCTTTTACATAAGGAATCTTACTGAAGGCATGAACAATTTTATCCGAATCAGGCAGCAAACCATTTCTGCTGTCTATAGTTCCAACAACAGCTATGAATGTATGTGTGTATATATATCTTCAAGTCCTCTACAGATTTATGGCAATACCCATGAATTGCATACAGTTTCTTAGCCAAGGAATATACAGGTGGTTTTCCCAGTTCCTTCTTCTGAAATATAGCCTACAGCACCAGGTATTTGCTGGTGGTCTCCCATCCAAATACTAACCAGCAGTGACCCCGCTTAGCTTCCAAGATCAGATGGGATTTGGTGCCTTTAGTGATCTGTACCTGGTGGCATTACCATAGCAAAGGCAAAAGGAAAAACTAGCTTTATTTGTATGTTAAATTGATATTACATCTTTCAATATAAAATGGACAAAAAAGGTACAGAAAAAGCATACTGGAAAAGCATAATAATGAAGGTGCATGTGTTTATGTATTTTTCGTACATTTCAGTATATGATGATATATTTCCAGTACCACTTGATATTTAAATAATGCTAAAAGAAAATTAACAGCACAGTTGATTCAGTTTGTTTTATGGAAAAAGTTATATAAAACACAATTTAATTTGCTTTTGATCTCAAAGAATTTACAGTCTCTTTTTAAAGAGTGAGCGCTTTGTTCCTGAGATTCTCCTCTTTTCCTATGCCATGGCCACAAAGAGAATATCAAAAGTATCATTTTGAATAAGTTGAAAATTATGTGTCTCTCCATTCCTCACCATGGGCTACATACCATCCAACATTTCATGGATGAAAACTGTGTGGCCAAGTAACATCAGAGTGTGGTCAAGTTGGCAAAAGTTATTAACAAAGAAGCACACACAAGCTAGAAGAGGCCGTAGGAGTTTGCTTTCTCCCATGGCTATCAGGAAGGACAAGATTCTGTCTCCTCCTCTCCACCCTTCTGAGTTAACTGAGTGTAAATTATTTTTGCAGTCTGAACTCAGTTTGCAGAAACTGAAGTAAGCTGAGAACAAAGGAGGTTAATGGGGGGGGGGGGAATGGGACATTTTAAAAGCAGCTGAAAAAAACAAGAAAAGAAGAAGACTAATTGATACTGTCCATGCCAAACTGGGATAGCTGAAAGACATGAAGCTATGCTAGATATGGTTTCTGGGAGTTTTGTGGTGAAGTCCAGTGATATCCAATGGCTGCAATGATTCTTACACCTTATTTAGGCCAACCAGAGTCCATTTACTCCACCCTAAGTTTGGACTGTGGAGGAATTAGTTTAAAAGCAGGAGAAGATGCTTCTAGTTAATGCATCAGCATAGGAAAATCAAGAAGGAGTACATGAAGTCAAGACAAAATGGTCCACCTTCAGACCATGTTCCTCACAGAGACAGGATGCTGGAAACAAAGCTAATGCTTTGACTGCATAGTTTGATCTCAATAAACTGGGCAAAACAGCTAGGTGACGTGCACAGATGGGTGCTTCCACATAAAAGCTGAGATGGTAAAGTTGCTTAAACATCTTGTCCTACTCCTGTTACAAGTGCTGTGGTGTAATTCTTTGTTTATTGCTGAAAATGCTACAGTGTCCCACAGTTCTTTCTCCAGCTCTCATTATAGATGCCAGGTGCTGTAAGACTTCATCAGCATGAGGAACTGTCCTGTCTCAGTCCCAGCAGCACAGCTGATAATTCAAACAAGACAAACGGAATAGCTCCCAGCTCATTACTTACTTCCAGTAAGCACAAGGTCAAAATAAAGTCCAACAGAATTCAAAGGCATCAAGTCCAAAGGCAGTCAGGGTAATCCGCAGTCAGGGTAATCCAGAGTCAGGTATGTTCAGTAAGACATCCAGCAAACAGAAGGGTCAGATAAGCTCTGACAACTTCTGAAGGGGACAGGTGGCAGCTATATAGGTCAGCCACCTAACACAGCTGTCATCTGATTAATTGCTGCTGGTTATATGTTCTCTGGGATTGGTGTAGGCTCTCTCTTTGTGGTCTGTGCTCAGCAAAGGTAGGTACTGTTAAGTTATCTTCTGTGTCTGAAGGGGCAGGACTCTCTACTGGAGCTGGCACTGCCCCCTGTTCTGCTTGTAGAACTGTAACCTCTTCCTGTACAGCAGGTCCTGATATGCTCCCTGTTTCAGGCTCTGAGTCAAAGTCCTGTTCTGGAGGCAAGGTATGACAGGAACCTTGGGTGCACTTGAGAAGATGAGAATGGTTTTCCACCACACTATCCATTTCCTGCCCTCCAGTTTTTCCAAGTCCTGTGAGATCTTCACAGCATTGCTGGTACATATAGAAGTTATGCAAGGATCAGACTTTCCCCCCCTAAATTATAATAGATTCCATGTACTGCATCCAGTGTTCTGTGGTCTCCAAGTATTTTAAAGTTCCAGAGAAGTTGCTGTGCTATAGTGTTAGCAATAAAGGGTCAGTCTTGAACCACTTTAAAGATGGACAAATTAATTACAATACAAGCTTCTGTGGACTTAAGAGACCATTTAGTAGGATGAAACTCATTTTTAATATGTTCATATTAAGGGGTTATTCTCAATCACAATCTTTAATCACGATAAAATTTTGTCTTTTTTAATATATAAAAACAGAAGGTTGCTTGTTTGCTCACACTAGCAAGGTTCTCATGTCACAACAAGACAGAATTCTGCTAAATTCTGGCTTGTCGAGGAGCAGCTAAACAAACCATGGAATTTGGATGTGTTATTTTTAGCAAGATAGGTGAATGCAGCAGGAGATAACTGTCTAATTTGTCTCTCTGTCCAAAGAACCCTGGTTTATTCTTATCTCCAAATAAATCTTCTATGGTTGCTAATTGTCAAGATCTGAGTTGTTTCCACACACGCTCCATAAGCACTGAATTAAACAGAACTATTCTCTCTCCCACCCCAGGAGAAACTGAGCTTGAAAACACTCTTATTTAATACCAGAAATGTTGCCTGTTAGCATTGACCAAATCCATTAAAAGTGCTTAGAATATAATTGGCAATATTTTGCACTCACACTTAGAAAAATGCTTATCAAGTCGGAAGTTTAACCAAAAAGTGAAAACACTCAGAAAGCTACCGATTCCACAGTATGCAATGCACTCACTTTACAGCTTAAAAACTGTTTAAATTGAACAGCGCATGGTACAGTAGTTTGGCAGTAAACATGATTGTGCATTTATGTCTCAGTCCTGAAGAAGGAACCTTTTTTCAATAGAGGATTTTTCATTCTAATGCAAGTGATGATTTACATTAAATATAGGTAAAGTGTGGTTACATTTTCCTGAAGGATTGCAAGGAAGTGAAGAGAAGTACAATAAGTAGAAGCATAAAAGCTTTCTCTGTCATAATATTTATTATAATGGCATATAAAAGAGCTGAAATAAATAATAGATGACTAAAGGTAAATTCACATGATAAAGAATCCTTCAGCAAATACCATTACTTGTGGCTGCTCTGGTTTTATACACAGTTGAAGACTCTTAATAAATAAATTCTAGTCTCCATAACTTATATAAGTGCTGGGGAGGGGCAGAGTGTAAGACGTGCTTTAAAAGGCAGAGAATGGACACTAGCTAAATTATTACATAATTATATTCTCCATGCATATAACATTATACATTTTGGGATTTTTTAAAACCTTTATTTCAACCCCCAAAATATCATAAGCAGCACAGGGCTAAAAACATTTCACTTTTTGACAAGTTGAGAAGACAAAATGGACTCCAGTTTAATACAGAAAATCCCAGTTGTCCACACTTGGGAAGCAGAGCAGTCTGAGAAGACAAGACATACTTTTACACAGAAGAAACTATATTTATAGTTGAAGGGTAAAATGTATTGTGGAAGGGGTGGAGAAGCCAAATGGAACTTTGTGCAGAAAATCTTCTCCTCTGTCTACAGTATGTAAATTCATAAGAATCAAAGTTCTGTTGACACTAGCCTGAAAGGCTAGGAAGCACAGACAAATTAAGTCCAGATCAGAGTGTGCCATTAGGATAAAGCACGGCAATTTTGATGCATGGGTTTTGACATTCAACAACGTCCAGCAATAGCTGGTAATCATGATCTCCATGCAAGATGGATGAAAACAAGGAAATGCTTTTATTCTAGTTCCAGGCTGTAAATATTATAGTCCCTAATGCATGAACTCGGTGCAGAAGAGTATTTATGTTAGGTAGGCTTTATAAAGTCATGCATGTATTTTGAATGCTATGAGATTACCTTTCAGCCAACTGAACGGGGCAAATCAATCACATGGTGCAAAGCTTTAAGGCCAACTGAAGATATGTTGTCTGTTTTCAGAATTGGTTCCTTTACAGCATTTGAGATAACTTACGGAAGGCCATTAGAGGACCTAGTGGATGGAATAATTTTACCCTCATTTTTCTTCTTTTTCTCTCTGCCTCAGCTGTTTCCCTAAAAGACATTTCATGTTTTGCATCTAGAAGTTTTAAAAGGTGCATGACTTAAGAACAACAGCTCGGTGGGCATTTTCTCTAGTTATCTTGCTAACATCTTTACATGCATTTGATTGAGAAGGGGTAGAAAGTCAGCCACTATATCAGAAGGCATGTGCATTATGGGCAGGGCTGTCATTCCTTTTCCCTTCAGTCTAAAACATGAAAATAGCTCTTCTGTTGCATACTTTGCACAAATTCCTAAGCACTGCTCCCAAGGACAGTTTCAACCATGCACATTCGAGTCAGAATCCAAAAGGCTATATGAGTGCACACGGAGAGGCTTAGCAAGATCCTTCTTTAATTGCTTTCCTGTCTGAACAGCAGAATTGCTTTTCCTCTAGCTTAAAAAAATATTTAGCATGATGTGGTGGTTGGAGTTCTGGACTAAGATTCTGGGAGAACAGGGTGTGAATCTCTGCTCAGCCACAGAAACCCACTGTGTAAGTCACACTTTCTCAGCCTCTGAGGAAGGCAATGGCAACCTTCACACAACAAATCTTGGCAAGAAAACCCCATGATAGGGTTGCCTTAGGGTTCTTACAAGTCAGGAATGACTTGAAGACACAAAACAACAAATATTAGGGATGGGGCATGGATATGCGGAACCCAAGATCCAAGTTTTCTTAGAGATGCAAGATGATCTTCTCCCCCGCTCCCCGACCTTGGGGCCTTTGGAGGTCTTGTGATTTCTGTGATTCAGAGATATTCTGTGATTCAGAGATATCTGGAAAGTGGTCCATTTAGGAAGGATTTTGAGGGGAAAATCCAAACATGATCCCAGATTTGCAGCTGTTAACATTAATAAGTGTTTCTCCTATTTTCTGTGCTACAAGCAGAATTGCAACAGTCTTTCCACACTATTTGAGGATGTTGTACATTTTCTCTATGAGCATCACATGATGTTCGCACCAGACCAGTGGCCTTAGCATTGCCCTTCCATCTTTCTGTGTGTGAAATAGCATGAAGTTGAACCTAGCACAGCTCTATAAACATTTGTTATATCTTTTGCAGGACACACTACTTAAATCAATCTTTTAAAATCAGTCTTCTAAGTAGCGCTACAATATGTTTTCAAGTTCTGCTGGTTGGAAACAGCAGAAATTGAGATATATCCACAAACTCCAGTCCATCAACAGTGGTTGAACAGAGGCAATGGTTTCTTGGCATACTACATATCACACTAGTGGAACCCCAGCCTCATAAGGGCACCTTTGCTCATTTTACTACATTTCTACTACATTCCAAGAATTCCTTCTACCATTCACATGGTTCTCTACTCATCTTGGCAGTAGAAAATATTTTTCGTCTCAACTTTGTCCCTCAACTACCATCAACCATAGCTAAAATGGAACTTGTCATCTCCTCAGAAAAACCACAAGTTTTGCATTTCTATTTCTACACACACACACACACACACACACACACACACACCCCTGCTCATTCATGGGCATAGATCTCTGTCTATAAACACTTCACTCCATGCATCTGATGACATACACCCAGTCTATGAAAGCTTATGCTACAAACTTCTTTCAATTAGTTTCAAAGGTGCTACAATATCCATTTGCAAGTTGAGACTGTTACACCCTGGACATATTACAAGAAGACATGAGACATTAGAAAAGACAATGCTGCTGGGTAAGGTAGAAGGCAGTAGGAAAAGAGGAAGACTGCATTACAGATGGATAGACTCAGTCAAGAAGGCCATGCTCCGACATCTGGAAGATCTGAACGGGGTGTAGATAAGTAGCCATACCACCAGCTAGTACAGGATGTGTAAACAGAGAATGTCATTTGTACAGATAAGAAGTATGGACACGAAGACAGAAATGTGGATAGAATTCAAAGACATAGCTATGTTAGTCTGAATTAGTATGCAAAGGGATTTTGTAGATGTTGCCTAAACATCTTTGTTCCTGCCTTTGTCTCCCAATTAAAACCAAATTTGTCACCTCATCACCATCCCCACAAGTTTTGCATTTCTACTGCTGTTCACACATACAACCTGCTCAATCATAGCCATAAATGTCTGTCCCTACGGCACTCCATTCCACGCATCTGGTGAAGGAGACTTAAGTCTACAAACGCTTAGGCTACCAACTTCTTTCTCTCAGTCAGTCACAAAGGTGCGACAAGATCCCTCTGCATACAGAAGCGTGGATAGAAAGACAGAAGTGTTCAAGCAAATATGAAAAGACCCTCCATCTCTTTTCCCCCCAAGGAAAACACAGGCATACACTGCACTGTGCATTAATCCTTCAAACCGTAACAGATCCTGGCAGGGATTTAGTCTGGAATGTATTTACAAAGTGACAAATTATGTTCTATATTATACACATGGAAAGAAAGAGCACCCACAAATAGGCTGATAAATGTCAGCTTGCAGTCATGACAAGTGGTTTACTTTTATTATACAGTAACCACAATTTTTCCCTCCCAGAGAGGCCCAAAGATTTATTTGTTGCAGGAAAAAAAAAACCCCAAGATTATATATGACACAAAGTAATAACTGCAAGATCACTGATGTTCTGGGCAGGCTGCCCTGCCGGAAGACGGGTTCACATAGGAAGACAGCATTGCTTTAAAAATTACGTCGTGCATAGTAAATATTTTGTAACACTCTACCGGCCCATCAATATCTGATCATTATGTTTGTAAGTTACATAGCATACAAGCAAAACATAACGGACTATTTCACAGAAAAAAAAATCTGAGACTATGCACTATAACAGGCAACCTTTGGCAAAGGATGGCGTAGATAAGAAGATTGCAGACAAGAGTTTTACGCTCTCGTCAATTAAGCCAGAAATGGAGAATCATCATTCTCCATTTATACAGCACCATCTCTGTACATGCAAACATATATACATAGATTCTCACACAAAGCTCAATAAAATAAATAGATCTCTTTTTTTAAGAATATGAAGCCAAATAATTTAAAATGGCTTTGCACCAGGCTAACAAAAAATGAAGCAAAATAAAGAAAAATACACAGCTAACCTAGACATCATGCATTTCCTTTGTTCCTCTGGTCTAGAACCAATGAGGAGATCCAAAGCTTTACCCTTTTTTTTTTTAACCAAATCCAGCTTATCATTTCACCCAACCTCCCCCATATAGCTAATCTTAACTTTGTTTGAAACAAGCCAACATCAAGCCGCACTTAATGAAGCTGACTTGCTTTAACAAAGCATAATTAAAATAAACTGCAGTATAAGGCTTAGACTCAGCGCTAACTTGCTGTTAATTCCTGATAGAAGCAAGTGCTTCCTGTGTGACAGCCAGGAAGGACCGTAGAATGCGAATACATGAGGGTAAAGTTTTGCTGGAGATCATTCCCATTACAAGAAACCATGGTGGGACAATTTAATGTGATCTCCAAACTGGTCTCTGAGATACAGACAGACAGGCAGACACAAAGCACCATACTAAGAACTGCTAAAATAAAGACTCTTCCAACAAGATCGCTGTAGTATGTATATTTGATGTTGTGCAGCCTTTTGGGCTCATGACTTTTTTGAGAACAAAAATGACCTCTCTTATTAACAAGATACATATTTACAGACTGCCCGAAAAGCACAGCTATCCATTAAACCTTTCTCTTGTTTGTATAACTGTTTTAGGTTCCAAGGAAAGAAAGGAATATTTTCAAACTTTCATACATTTGCAGGGGCCTCTGCAGCCAACTTAAATTTGATGTTGCCAGGACATGAGTGGACCCTGGATTCACGCTGTATATACCCAACATTCTGCTGCATTTCAAACAGACTGCTATTCCTCTTCAGACTGGAGCTGATGGGGGGGTGGCGGGTGATGCTCCGTGTACATTTCTAATCCTTACAACCATCCAATAAGGCAAATCACTGCTATCATCTATATTAGAGATGAGGGGTGGGTGGGAATAAACCCGTGTGAGAGGGTAACTTACTTAACACCAACCATGTTCTCCAGCGTTTCACAGAGGAAAACCAGGACGGGTATGGCCAATCAACAAGACTGCGGTCGAGATGGCAAAAATTATTAAGGAGGAAGAAAACCCAAGCTAGTAGAGGCTGCGGAAGTTTGCTTTTGCCTGAGCCTACTGAAAAGGGTGTAATTTGGCTCCTTCTTCTCCTCTCCTCTCTCTCACAGCTGAGGCCCTTTTCACATGTGGGGGAAGAAACGGGCGAAAACACGCTAAAACGGAGCTTACCGGCAGCCGGGTAAGTCTATCGCCACGCGGAGCAGCACGAGCTCGCTGCTCCACAGTCCTCCGGCGACCCAGATGGCGGCTTCCGGTTGGTGGAGGCTCTCCACCAACCGGAGAAGCTCGCCAGCCGGAAGCCCGCCCCTGGCAGATCTGCAGGCACGCACTTGCGCGCGCCTGCAAATCCACTTTGGAGCCAGGCGATGGAGCGGCACGGGGCTGCGCGCTCCATGCTTTTTAAAAACCTCGAAAAATAGGTTTTTAAAAAACACGCAGCGCAGCTAGTTCCAGCCGCTCCTGCGTGGATTCTGGTGTGGAACTACAAAAAGTAGTCCACGCCAGTCCACTCTATGGTGTAGAAGACCTCCGTCAGAGGTCGCTCTGCACCGTTTCAGAAGCCCGGTGTGGAAATGGCCTGAGTTAATCTGGGCACAAAATACCCTTGCACTTTGAATTCGGGGCCTTTCCACACTACACTGGTACAGTGCTATTATTCTACTTTCAACATCCTAGGGAATTCTGGGGTTTGTAGTTTACAGAGGCCCAAGAGCTCTCTGGTTGAAAATTCCAAAGGCCCCTCCCTAAACTGCAAACCCCAGGATTCCATGGGATGTTGAAAGTGGAATGATCACACTATAACAGTGTAGTGTGGAAAGGCCCTCAGTTTGCAGCCACTGAAGAAAGCTGAGGACAAAGAAGGACCGCGGGAAGGGGAGAAAGAAAGCAAGCTGATTTAAAGGTGGACGAAAAAGCAGGATAGCAGAGGATTAATGGGACTGTCCATGCCAAATTAGGACAGCTGGAAGATATGTACCACCTAGTGAGTTCATGACAAGTGGGATTCTTCCTGGGAACTTCCTGGTTTAGTGTTCACTCTTTTAGCTACTGGCCCACACCAGCTCCTGCCAGCAACTAGTTTTACCATCCCCCTATCCCCCCAACTATATATTGTTCTCCGTTAATTGCATCTACCATTTCACCTTACAAATATTCCAGTTATGTTACATTTTCTTTCTCATGCATCCACATATATACAGAACTCAGAAAGGAAAAGCTAAGTAAATCAGAAACATTTTCCAGACAGATGTTTATAAACAGAAGGTAACTCATTAAGGAAAAAAAGTCTGAACCCAGCGCCGTGCTATGTTGCATGATTCAGTGATGAACCCATTGGAACCACCACAAAAAAAACCAAAACAAAACAAAGCAAAAAGTCTTCCTGGAAAACTTCCAGAATTTAAAAGGTGCAAACAAGCTGCCTAATACCCTTGCGTAAACTGAATTCTTATGAAGAAAATAAAGTTTATTGTCTGGAAACAGAGAAAGCATGAGGAAAGCACTAAAGCAATGGAGGTGAACAATTAGACAGATGTTCACTTAAGGAAATAAAGAGAACAGAAGAAGCCATCGCAGAGGAAATTTTATGAGAATACCGACAACTCTGCACCTCATCAAGGGCATTGGTAAAGTTAAAGCTGCTAAAAACTGCTGATGCTACAAAACGCCACATTCAGGTAACATGGCTTATAGCAAAGTAGCATTATACCCAACCAATTTCAATTTCCACTCTCTTATGTGCAGTCCCCCCCTGCCCCCAGTTTCACATTTTCCCCTTCCCAAGTACCACTCTAGTCAAAAACAGTATCCACAGCCTGTGTTGCAATTCAAGAAAATGAAATGCATTTCCTCGTGGGGTATGATAACATCCCAATGTTTTTTGGTGGGTTGTTTTTTTGAATTTTATTTTTCTCTCTACCTGATAAACTGCTTCACTATAAGCAAAATGCACATTCCAGCTCCTTGCATTTGCTAAGTGACATGAACCAGCTAATGCTTCTCAGCGTTTAGGGAGGAAAAAATGCAGGAATACGTATTGGGACAGGATTGTTCTTGAATGACTTTATTTACCCCCCCCCCCCCAGAGATAAAGCAATACATACATGGCCCTCTCCCAATAAATGTATCTGACTTTTGTAGGATTTTCTTTTCTTTTCTGGACAATATTACACATCTGTTTTTTCTGTTCCGTGTTTTGACTTTGTGTTGCCATTCTGCTGATATATTCACTTTAGCTTGAACAGCACAATTTATAGTTTCTCTGAAGTCAGAAATAAGTCTTTAGCTAAGGTCAATACACTCTGCTTCCTTGTGCCTGTAAGCCAAACAAATAAATAGAAGGGTTTTCCAAATGTCATTTCAAAAACCGATTATTTAGTCTAAGAGATTGAGCATTTTCATTGGTTGCAACAATGAGACCCTCCTGTCCTCTTAAAAACATAACACATTTCAAAAACAGTGGAATGTGGGTTTTTAAAAACACCTTCCTCTGGACATACATGTTCACAACGTAGAACAAGAATTAAAAAACTACAATATTGTCAAATGGTTTTAGTTTATTTTTAAATTTAGTTTAAAAATGTTTTAGTTTGAAATGGAAATAGTTTATTTTACCATAAAAGCAGAGCTGAATATGTAATAACATTAGCCAATATGTTTCATAATATTGAAATGTTCACCACTAAAATGCTTTTAGAACATTTTAAGCAAGTTCTTTCTTAAAAAAAAAAATATTTCATTTCTTTCAAGAACTGGAAAAGCCTTATTCAGTCAGAAGCCTTGTGCAGACATCACAATAAACTGAAATTATGGTTAACAATATATTAGGGTGGGAATTATTTAGCCTTCCAGACAGGTGACTGTAAGTCTCAGAAAACCTAGCCAACCTAGCTAATGGCGAGGAATGATGGGAGCTGAAGTTCAACATTGTCTGGAGAGCTGCATAGCATACTGTCCAACATTGCACAGATAAAAAATGGGACTTGTGTGGCCAAACAACATCAATCTGTGGTCAAGATGGCTACAATTTTTAAGAACGAACAAGATACAAGTTAGGAAAGACTGCAGCAGTTTGCTTTTGCCTGAGTCTACAGGGAAGGACAAGTCTCCACTTCTTCTTCTCCTCTCCATCCTGCTGAGTTAACAGAGTACAAACTACTTTTACACTTTGAACTCAATAGGAAATACTCTGAGCACAAAGGGAAAGGTGGGAGCTGGAGAGAGAAACTGGGACATCTTAAAATTGGCTGTAAAAGTGGTTATGACAGAGGGTCAATGCAGATTGTCCCATCTAAATTGGACATTTGGCAGGTATGGCATGATTCCCACTCCTGCGTTCCCTCTATGAGCCTCAGGCCTAGAATCAGCATGGGTGGCAGAGGGCAGACAAGTGCCCCTGCCCCAAAGGAGTTCAAAATCTCATCCATCAAGTGAATTCTATGCTCTCAAATTTTAAAAACTAATCCTTTGAAATAAGGCAGAGAATAAAATTTAAAAGCATAAACTAAGGGCCTTTCAGCTCTACATTGTTATAGTGCTTTTATTCCACTTTCAAAATCCTGTGGATTTCTGGGGTTTCTAGTTTCCTGAGGCCAAAACGCTCTCTGGCTGAGAATTCTAAAGTCCCCTCCCTACACTGCAAAGCCCAGAATTCCACCAGATGTTGAAAGTGGAATAATCACACTATAACAGGGCAGTGCAGAAAGGCCCCAAAATAGTTAAACTGTCAGTGCCCTGTTACTGAACCCACTTCTACTTCCAAAGCACACTGCATATGTAAAAGATGCCTAAAATCTGTAGGAGAAATAAAAAGGGAATCAGCAAAATGGCTAAATATAAATGCCAAATATGTACTCCGTCTGCAATCAGAACAAGGAACAACCCCATGCAGATTCCATCCAGTTTATTTTCTTGGTTTATCTTTATCTCTGGTGAATGACAAGCCAAATTTGTGCCTGACCTTATCACAAACCACAGGGCTCAGGACTGACTAGACCACACAACTATTCCCCTCACAGAGTTGACCAAGAGCAGGCATGTTAATTCATCATCCTGTCAAAATAATGACATTCATTCATAAATACTGACCTGGCTGGGTATTCTGTTCAGCCCAGCGAAAAATACTAATTATACACTTCTTCCTTCTGGACTTTGGACAATATACCTCCCCAGATTTGAAGACAGTAATGACAGAAAGCAAGGAATGATATGCATGCACACATCAACACACATAAACAACTTGAACAAGCTTCAAAGGGCTGAATGACAATGGTGTGAGAAGAGAGAAGGTGCTACAACAGCCTGGCTTAACACTGAAAACCTGCATCTTGGATAAGACCTCTTTCAACAGAAACATAGTGCAAGGTGTGTGAATGATTTAGCACACAATTCCCTGCCACTAAAATTTAGAAATCAACCAAGTCTTCTTCTGTGGATGCTCCCCGTTATTTTCCAGTGAGGCCATAAACCCCCACACCTTAATAAGGTTTAAATGGTGAAATATGATTCAATTGGCAGAATATATTAATTGGCTGTAATAGAAAATGTACCCTGATGTGACTGAATGGCCATGCTGGGCAAGAGGAAGAAGCCGGCCAAACATGTGCACTACAAATTAGGTCAGAAACTGCCTCCAGGAAATCACCAGGTAACTCTAGAGATAATAGGCTTAAGCTAGCCTTAATGACTCTGCATGTTGAGACAATAGTGACTGGGAGATTCCCACCAAACCACTGATTGTCCTATCCCCTTTTCCTCTGATCAAGCAACCTTTCCTTTATCCTAAAAACCTGTCCGATAAGCTATCAGACAACCATTAGCCCTTTGTCACCTAATGCTAAGACCATTAGCACCCCATTGTCCACTCTGCAAACTCCATTGTTTACTCGGCCAGAGAGTGATTCACACCTTTGCCCTCCAGGCAGAAATTGTGTACAAAACTCCCCAGTTTTGGCCAGCTAACTCACAGTACACCGATTGCTGGTTGCCGCTCTGCTACTCCGATTGCCGATAGTGTAGTGTCCTTAGACATGAGTCTAAGCCACATCACTGCTTCTTCGCTGCTCTTCAAGACCAGTAAATATCACCCACTAAACCAAAGTGAAATCTTACTATCTAAAATCTTTCCTCCCTTTTCCTTCAGTTTGCCTTGTGTGATGGTGTGACAATTTGGATCTTGTGTGTGTGATTAACTCCCCTAATAAAACACGATTAAGTTTACTTTTTGAATCTCTGGCTGGTTCTTCCCTATATGGTACCCTGGAAACATTGGTGTCAAAGATCTCACAGGCCTCATAATACTGAGCTAATAATTCCCCACCTTTTCACAGAGGTCCTGAAATTGCTGGTGAACCCCTGAGTCACCCACATTTTGGGGTAACATCTATCACAGCTTTTAAAAACACTGCCTATAAAAACCTCAGGCATAGTCCGGTAGTCCATGACAGAAGGGACTTATTGAAGGTAAGAATGACTGACACAGGGGCTCCCAGTAGTTAGCTCCTCCTAGACTGCCAAGAACTATCTAGAAGCCACCAGTGATATCAGGCCCAGGCCTCCACAGATGAGACTAGGGACCTATTCACACTCTACAATCATAGCACTATGATTCCACTTTAACTGTTATGGTTCCAGCCTATAGATTCCTGGGATTTGCAGTTTAGGAAGGGGCTCAAGTGCCTCACCAAACTACAAATGATAGGATTCCATGGGCTGCAGCCATGGCAGTTAAAGTGGCACCATAGTGCTATAACTGCAGAGTATGAAGGACCCTGGGACTGTGAGCCAACCAACATTCTAAATTACCACAGTTCCCCAAGGAATTGTTGGGTCAAATTAAAATGGCAGGAATTCACTGTTTATTATACAGGCTTCCTCCACTTATCTGAGAGGTTAGGAGCACTGTCAGAAAAGGGAATTGGTTGAACAGCAGAACCCATGCACTGTACTCTAGACAGCATGAAGAAGTTATGGAGGTTCCCAAGCTACTGACCACCTGCACACTGCTTGCAGAGTCTCTCAGCTGGCTTAGTGCCGTTTTCCCCCTCCGCTAGCTTTGCAAGCAGCCCGTGTGCATGAGCAGTCTCCAGTGAAGACATAGACAAGAAGAACTGATGAAAGAGCGGAACTGCCCTTGAATTAAGGGAACTTGTCCTCGATTTGGAAATGTCAAAAGAGTGAGTTTAATCTAACGGGGCAAAGGTGGAGGCTTTCTGTACTCGACCTTTATTATAAATTATAAACATTACAAACAATGGCAGGATAACACTCTGAGTGGCCCTTCAGAAACTGCTTGTCTAGGCTACTTTGGATTTAAAATAAAACAATTTTTTTTAAAAATGCAACCCTCCAAATGGTATCGACCTGCAGTTCTCAGTGTTCCTGCTCCCTGGCTACATTGTTTAGGATTGATGGAAGTTGCAGGCTAAGAACATCTGGAGAACTACATATTCTGCACTGCTGGATTACTGAAATTCTATCTAATGTATTGTGTGGTCCTGTGGAAGGGATGAAACTAATGTAAGGTTACCACTGCTGTAGCTGTGTACCTGCAAGTCATTTCTGACTTACGGTGATCCTAGGGTGAAATTATTACCTTAGGTGTTTTCTGGGGCTGAGAGTGTGTGATCCGCCCAAGGTTACCCAGTGGGTTTGTTTCTGTGGCTGAGCAGGGAATTGAACCTTGGTCTCTAGGTTCATAATTCAATGCTCAAACCACTAAGCCCCCCTGGCTTTTACAGTCACCATACCTCTTCCTTTTTCCCAGACATCCTTTTTCCCAGACATGATTTGAGCATCTTTTTTCTTTTCCTTTTACCAACCCTAAACTAATGACCATTAGTGTTCAGGCCTTTGGGGGAAGAAGAGATAAACAAGGAGTGGCAGGCATGGGATTGGGATCGCTGGGGAAAGGGGAAGCAGCCAGGACTTTTCCCACCCTCAGCCTAAGTAATAAGACAGTAGCACCCATTATGTTAGATACCTTGAGGCTGAACTGGCTATGGAAAGAATAAAGCTATGCTTTGTGAATAGACCAGATGCTTAATATTCCTGTCATCAAATTTTCTACAACATCAAATTTTGAAACCGTTCATTATGAAGATGCTCACTGAATTGCTTTAGAAACATTGGATTAATAATCGTTTGAGAGCAAAGACACTGAAAGGCAAAAGTATGAAAATAAACTTGCTGGATTAGCCACGGAGGGAAAAGAAGCAGCGGTGTGAAGATCTCGGGTATAAGCAAAAGAAGATCACTTCAGCCCGGCTTTATCCCACCAGTTTTCAAAGTGTTTTTCATTAGGAACTTAGGGTTCCTCTGAAGCTTGTCAGAAATTCTGTGATGGGATTGGGTTACAGTAGCCCTCCAACTCTTGTTGGACTGCAGATCCCAGCATCATGGGAGATACTTCCAACAACATCAGGAGGCTGTAATTGCCCTCACTCGCTCTAAAGAAACTACCATTCTGTAAGTTGTGTAAGAGTTATGAGAAAGCAACATTGGCCTATATTTCCATATTTTGCATAGTTCATTCCACATCTACTTGTTAGTAGAAGATATCCAAGTACCACACACTGCTCTGACATTGAAGCTTGCTCTGTTGTCTACTAGAAATCATGCTCAGTTGTTCCTCTACTTTCTGTCCGGTGTTGTCAGCACAACTTTAAGTCTGTCTTAATGGATCAACAGCTGTCCTCTCTTCTTCACTGTAAGTAGAGGTTGAACTTGGCTCTCTGTTCAATGTTATGCTTAGAAAAAATGTGCTGGTTTGCATGATGTCATTGTTAACTACATACCACCGTGAGCAAAAACCTGCACATTTTAAAGGTGAGGAGAGACACCAAGGATATTTGTTTTGGTAATATACTGTAGATTTAACCCATTTATTTATTTATTATGTTCATACGCCACCTTTCTCCCAGCATGCTTACATGCTGGGAGGCGGCTTACAACAACAAATTAGAACATCAAAAGATTTAAAAACAATTAAAAATATTAAAAAGATATACAGTTATAAAAAACCTAAGGACGGATGAGATACAGATTCTTCTCAAATGGTGTACTTCACTCTGCTGCAGAAAAAAACATGGTGCTCAAGAATGACAGCCCTCCGTATCTTAGGATGTAACTATACATATATAAAAATGAGATGTAAAAGGCAATGCAAATCAAGAGCTAATTGATGCACAAGGTAGGAAGCTCAGTGTTAGTAAAGGTGAGGAATTATAACATTTATAAGAATGTCAGCGATGTCTTCTGTAATTGAAAAGGCAACATGGATCTTATCCATAGGCAGTATAAGGCTGCAACTTCTTTAATTAGGAAACTCAAGATTTTCTCTACCAGACTAGAAAGCCAGAGCACATCTCAGCACTGTTGATTACACTCTGTGCTCTACGGATGCCAATGATCCAATTACAGTCACGTAAACAAAGCATTTTGCTATGCTTAGCCCAAATTGTGGCATTCAGTGCTTAAAGTTATTAGAGATTCTAAATTAGTTTTTAATTCCAAATTGCCCCAGTAGACTTCTTTTGAATATAGCTTTTTCCCCTAATTAGCTGCACCAGCACTACCACTTATTTTAATGCTTCAGTTATGCTCTTTGCAAAGAACTTAAGGAAGTGCAAGCACTTTTCCAAGCTAAGACACCTCTCCTAATATGACAATTTAGAAAGACAAAATCCGGAGCACATTTCCCAAATATCTTATTTCTCAAATACTACACATGGGTCAAGTAATCCTGATATTTATAGGGCAGTGCCTTTATTCTCTGACAATTAAAACTGGAGGCTTTATTTTCAGTGTTGTACATATGCACGTGTTTTTAATCGGTGGCCCCTCCCTGCCTCCACCTACCTGATGACCCAACTGGGCAATAAATACGAAAACTACAAAACAAATGTCTATGTCCCAATGTTGGAAGATTCTACTACCAGCATATACAGATGTCAGAATCTTTTACCTGCAGGTGTTAAAATACCACTGCCTACATGCCTACCAGTAGAGAACAGCTGTTGGAAAATTGAGTTGGCTCTTTCTAAAGGTGTAAGAAAAAAAATGAAGCAAATAAATAAATAAATAAATAACTGGAGACAATGATGCTGCTGAAGTTAAATGTAGGAGACATTATTAACAAAGAACGAGCAGCAGAAAACAGGGAAAAGTAATACAAGTCAATTCCATTTGTGATAGGGCCAAAAAGCTAAGTATAATGACAGACTGCATGTGATCAACATATGGCACGATGCTGAAGTTGTTCTGACATTGAGGAAAAAAAAAACAAGATGCAACAAATGAGAGAGAAGGTTTGCACCAGAGTGTAAAATTTAAAGAGCTGCTTTGTTGTTATTCTGTGCCTTCAAGTTGTTTCCAACTTATGGTGACCCTATCACAGGGTTTTCTGGGCTGAGAATGTGTGATGTGCCCAGGGTCACCCAGGGGTTTCCATGGCTGAGTGTCTTGGTTTTCAACTGGGAAATGTTGAAGGGTATGCCAACTAAATAATTTGTGCTGGTGGTTACTCTTTGTGTAGCATGTCCATTTACATATTTCAGCTCCTATGTGAACACACTTGACATTGTGCTGCAAGCATGTTCCTTGCCTTTATCTTCCTTGCCCAGATTACATGGTGAGCTGGTGATCAAAACTCCAGTCCCATCTTCCTGTGATTATGGAGCTAGAAGGCTAGCGTGTTAAGCTTAACTTTATTACTGTTTTCTGTTCTGATGCATGCTGCATTTCTGCGAATGGGATGAAAATAGGGGAATACTGAATCACAACATATACAGTCCTCCCTCCACATTCATAGGTTTGACCTTTGTGAATTTGATTATTTACAAAGCATGTGCTTGCCTACCCCCTCCACATTTTCCTCCTCCAATCCCTTGTGTTCCTCACACCAGGCTTGCAAGGCTTCTGTTTTAAATGAACTTTTTTCTTTCTTCTTGGGCGAGCAAAGCCCCCTCCCACTGCTGAAGGCATGGCCCCTTTGCCATGTGGTTGTATATTCTGCTGCTGATTGGTCAGCTGCTCCTTTCTCAAGATGGCCACCAGAAGTAATTAGAACTACAGAACTCCCCTCTTCTCTCATCTGAGGGGAAAGTACCAGTAAGTTTCTTAGCTTGTCTTTTTTCTCTCCCCTCCTAACACCGGACCAGAGCAAAAGAATGCAAGGGGGGAAAGCTCCGGAGGGGAATGGGAGGGGAATTGTGGGGGCAGTTATTCACATTTTTTCCACTTTCATGAGGGTTCTGTGCCCAAACCCCTCATGAATGTGGAGGGGCTACTGTATTTAGTAACATATATGAAGAAAAGCAGAAGTTGAAAGAAAACAGACAGTAACTGCTCATGGGAAAACTCTTAGCATGGCTCATACCTGTGTTGCTGCTGCTGCTGCTGCTGCTGCTGTTGGGTGCATTCAAGCCATTTCCAACTTACGGTGACCCTAAGGCAAATCTACCATGGGGTTTGCTTGAAAAGGTATGTTCCAGAGAGAAGGTTGCCCTTGCCTTCTTTTGAGGGTCAGAGTGTGAAACTTGCCCAAAGTCACCCAGCGGACTTTCATGGCTGAACCCTGGTTTCCCAGAGTTCTAGTGCAACTCTCCAACCACTACACCACACTGGCACCAATACCTGTGCATTTAGCCAAAGCAGATAGCCAGAGGCAACAAGACAGACTTTTCAAAAGAGCATTTCTGTGACCCAAATGCCATACTTCATGGAGTCACATAAAGCAAGGCATTGGCCATGAAATTAAGTATCTTATATGTCCATGACACAACCAGGAAATGATTCTAAATTGTTACACTACTCTTAACGGCAGAGTCCTCATGCGCTTTGCATACCACAAATGTGTGTCTTTCAACAACTGTCAAAATTGCTTTCAGAGAAGAAAGTAAAATGCTTGCTCTCAAACAAACCCTTTTTTTTGTTCACAGTTAAGAAATCAGAGTTAAAGAAGCTTCACATATAAGAGTTTTTTTTTTTAAAAAAAGTTCATCCATAGTTCAAAATAAAGCCACAACCCCTTGTTGTTACTTTCCAGTTCCAAGGTTCGTAATTTGAAAATTGACTTTGGGGACTTTTTGCTTGGTCTATTAAAATGATTCATGTTGCATTCAACATAAATTGTGCATACACAGAGGAGGGTTCCCTTCACGTATTCACAGTATAATAACTAAAGTGAATTTTGTACGAGCTGCAGTTTGTGGCAGGGACGCGGTATCATTTGTCTTAATTTTTCTTTGGCATTACATTAGGCCGAGTGCATTTACATTTCCAGGTATGGCTAAACTTTACTCTGGCTGTAAAAAGAAAAAAGGGAATCAAATCTGCATGTTTATGCAGCATAACATCAAGTATGCCTTTTTACTGTCTTAAAGTACACATGGATTTACTTCTCATTTACTTCTCTGTACAAAGGCAAGTAAAGTGCATGAAATATTTACCACGCATGAATCATATCATGTCCTGAATTAAAACGGTAACAACAGGCCCTTTGCTTTTCCAAAGCAAAGATACAGTAACAGTCACATACTCTAAGAATTCCTGTCACTCAACGCTGCAAGGCTAATGAAAGTAAAGGAAAGCTCAGTCCCTTTCTTAAAAACTTTTAGAGGGTGTCGATACGTGGCATGTAAATTAACAAAGTGGAGCTGACACTAGAATGCAGGAACAGCCTCATATAATATTTATTTGGAGGTAAAAATACAGGGCATATAGAAAGCCCAGTAACCAACGTCTTAAAATATTTTTTCAGTACATAAAAGACAACTGTAGGAGTAGATTAAACAGAAATTCCAGTGTATATTTTCTGTTCTTCTCATTCTATGCAATACCCACCTATCCAGCCAACTCACTTCAGGATGTGGTCACTTACTGCTGCAGAAATACTTTCTATTTAATGGACCACAAAACATCTTACAAGAAGATTAACATAAACCACATGGACACAGTCCTGAAACTATTCTGAATGTACAGATTTGGGTATGACTACCATCGTATTCACATTAGCTTGGATCTAGAAAACTACAAATCTTTCCTATAATCTCCTTTCTACTTATGCTTCTCAGGGGTGGGGTGGGCAAAAATTGAGTCATGGGAAAATAGAAACACAGGCCATTTCTGCACTGTTCTGCACTTCTGCACTGTTCTGCACTTCTAGTGCTATCATTCCACTTTCAGCATCCTGCGGAATTCTGGCGTTGGCAGTTTCCTGAGGCCAAAGAACTGCAAACCCCAGGATTCCACAGGATGTTGAAAGTCGAATAATAGCACTAGAACAGTGTAGTGCAGAAACGGCCACAGAGAGCTATCTCATTCCACATGTCAGAATGTATTGATTGAGACCAGTTTGACTGAGAGCAGTTTGCAGTGAGCTCTCCTTAACTTTTAGCATTACGAGAATGAAGCTTGTATCCCCTCAGATTTCTGAGTTTCCACTTCTCCCCATGAAGAGGAAGCATCACATTAATAATTACAGCATTTTGTATTATCTGAACCAAAATATGATTAATCTTAAGCAGGGTGGCTAAAAACAAATCAACTTCAAGCCACAGTTTGTGAAGCTGCTTTGTTTCCACTAATTGTAGTCAAGATTAACCACAGTTTTGGGTTCAGATGACATGCTAAATTGTGGTTAAACAGACACAGAAACATTCAATCTTCTCTTCATGATCGTGCTAGAAAGGAAATAGGGGAGAGCAGCAAACGATCCAATGAGAAAATGAGGATTGTTTTCCCAGCAGTAAACCAAGGCTGGAGAGCCTACAGCTTAGGGGCCATATCCAGCTTAGGGGCCATATCCAGCTCTCATGCTACTTTCATGTGGTCCATAAAGACAGAGTGAATGAGGAGAGGAGGAGGAGGAAGAGAGAGAAAGAGAGAGAGAGAGAGAAGGACTTTCCTATAATATTGAGAACAGCATCCACATTTGGCTTTGACTACACTCCTGGTGAACATGCAGCCTCTGACAACACACCCAAGGAAACATCTCCCTATGAATTCGAAAGACTCCACCAGAGCACTAATATTTTTTAGTGTTACTCCCATGTTATGTAGCTGACAATGGGAGGCTATCGTCAGAAGCTGAAGTCTTTTTCCATAGCTAGCTACCAGAATTGCAGATGCCAAACCGAAGTGCCTCCCTTTGCACACAGAATGGGCTTTATTCATTGTGTGAATGGCAGTGCTTCTCTTTGTAGAAGGGGGACTTCTGGATTGCTCCTGGAGTCTTTTGCTTAACCTGAAAACAGGTGTCCTCTGAAGTTGGTGGGTCAGATTGCACCGAGGAACAGATAGAGGAAGATGTATTGTGTGTGTGTGTGTGTGGGGGGAATCTTCATACTACATCCTGCGCCATTGCCACTCATAGAAACAATTCCATCAAAGGCAACATACCATCAGAACTTTGTACATATTATATAAGATAGGAGGAATGAATGAATTGTATTAATAACAGGGTTTCTAGGATGCCTCTCATTTATAAAAGCATGAGTCAAAGTTAATAATGAATAGGATTTCCTTATATTTATACTCTTGGTTTAAAATTGAAAACAAACAAACAAAATTTAAAACTTGAATTATATGGAATATATTAGAAGCTGCAACACAATTTTAACAACAGATGGAAAGGTGGTATCTAAGCTGTACCCTTACCACGGAGCCAGCATGACGTACTGATTTAAACATTGAACTATGACTGTGGAGATCAAGATTCAAAAGCTTGCTTAGCCATGGAACCCCCCCTGGGTGACCTTGGCCAAATCATAGTCTCTCAGCTTCAATGGAAAGCAAAGATAAACCCCCTCTGAAGAAATCTTGCCAAGAAAATCCTGTGATAAGGTTCACCTTAGGCTCACCATGAACCAGAAATGACTTGAAGGCACACAACACAACAACAACAACAACAACAACAACCCTTATTATATCTGTTGAAATTTTGTTTCTTTTGCAAAACTCCCAAACAGACTGGGGGGGGGGGGATCACCACACATATACAACATTTCAATTGCTTTAAAAATATGACCGGAAAATTGAGTCGAAGAAGAAAATGCAGTGTTGAAATACTACACTTAAAGAAAATCTATATTTTAATCTTTAGGGGTGGAAGCAAATTAACTTATTTACTACATGAATGGTTTCCTCAATTTAATGTCAGTCTTTGGAAGGAATACCAACCCGTCTACACTGAAAAGGAAGGCAAATAAAAGATTAGATAAATATAAATTAAAATTAGAAGAGTAGGAAGAAAGCTGCCTTAAACTAAGAGATACCACTAACCTATCTGTGCTAATTATTTTTAACTCAAACTAGTAATGGAAATCCTGGTGCTCTTCTATTTGCATGTGGACCAGAGTTGACCATGCTTAACTTCTGAAATCAATTAAGGTGGGTGTATTTTACTACTGTGGTAAAATTGACCATGTTTAAGGGGAAAAAAAATCCTGTTTCCTGGAAATAGTTTGGTTTAGCATGTTGCTCAGGATAAATGTGTGCATGGTCTTTAATGTATATATATATGTGGTCTTTACTGTTTATATCATGGGTGCTGCAGTTAATATAACATGACAAGACATCTGGTATACAACACAGGAGAATTCTTTCTCACAGCTTTCATACATATCATCATTCTTGTCTAGACAGAAACCCTCAAATAGCAAAGATCAAATAATGAGCGATAAGCAAATAATAAGCAATAATAATATTATTATCTTTTTCCTTAATTGTTAAGGAAATTGTTCCTTAATTGACATTAACATGAAAGTGAAAAGGACAGGTGTTTTACTTGTCAATGATGGGGAGGATAGCTGCAATAAAGATGAATGTTTTGCCAAAAATGAACTTTTTGTTCCAAAATCTTCCCATAATAACGAACATGAATCCTTTCATACAATGGAAGACAGAACTAACTAAGTTTATATGGCAAGGGAAAAAATCTAGGATAAAATGGAATACTATGACAGACTTAAAAAGTAGAGGAGGAATGGGACTACCAGACTTTCAAATATACTATAAGGCCGCGGCTTTTACGTGGATAAAAGACTGGGTAGACCTACAAGACACGAGAATGTTGGCACTGGAGGGAGCAGACCTGAGGATGGGGTGGCATGCCTACATGTTTTATGATAAAGCAAAAATAGATAAAGACTTCACACATCACTATATCAGAAAATCACTTCTGAAAATTTGGGAGGATTACAAAACTAAAAACATACGGCAGCTCCCCACCTGCGTCTCACCGCAAGAGGCTTTTTTTGGCAGATGGACGGACACAGATAAATGGTTGTGATATGATGATATAATTGAGAGATCAACATCCAACAACTTTAAGATTAAAACAAGAGAAAAACTAGAACAAGAGGAAATAACATTAAGTTGGTTCCCTTACAGACAGTTAGCAGAAAGGTTTCAGATGGATATAAAAACATATGGAATTGAACTAAAAGAGAAAACTGGAGTAATTAAATGGCTGTTCGAAAATCCGCCTCATTTACTTGCCCAAATGTATCAAGAAATACTACATCAGGAGAGGCAAGAAGAAACAATAACGGCAACAATGATTGCATGGGCACAGAATATCGGACATTCAATACAATTAGAGTCTTGGGAGCAGAGCTGGAAAAAAACACAGAAATTTACAGTAGCACAGAATTTGAAAGAGAATTATTACAAGCTATTTCACAGATGGTACATGACACCAGATAAATTAAAAAAGATTTATAATACAGGTACTGGACAATGTTGGAAATGTCAGAGTGAGGTCGGTATGATATATCATATGTGGTGGACATGTCCTAAAGCTAAGAAATATTGGACTGAAATACATAACAAAATATGTGCATTAATGAAAGTACAGTTTGCTAAGTTACCAGAATTGTATTTGTTAAATATGACTGATGTATTAGAAGGTACTGGTACAAAGAAGTACTGGAAAATATTACTGTACATGATAACAACGCTCGTATTGAATATGTAAAGATGTGGAAAACTCAGCAAATACCCACATTAGAACAATGGTGGGGTACGCTGATTGAAAACAAAAATGCTGATATGGTCTCTCAGAGATTAAAAGGGAAATCAGACAAAGAGATACAAAAAGAATGCAAATTGTAATGGGTAATTGCTGGGTACCATCAGATGGAAATCTGTGATTCATGATTTAAGATAAATTATGAAGGGGCTACAGGAAATATATCATGAAGCGGGAATATGGAGACGGAAATGCAAGAATCAACAAGTAATAACAGCACTAAAATGTAGTACAATATTTTAAGCATGTTAAGAAATACTGATAATGAAATCTAGATCAGTGTGGAAGATCAGAAATATTTCAAATAAGTTGACAGTTACAATTGTTTGTTTTATATCTGAATCTGAATAAAATGATAAAAAAAAAGACAGGTGTTTTACTATTAAGGCCATGAAAAATGTGCTAGCTTCCTAGAACTCCAGATCCCTTTATCAGACAAAGGATCTCATTTTTTTGAGGGGGAGGAAGAGGGACTGTCCTGCTTCAGTAGCCACAGATAATGAGACGACAACAAAAACAAAAACACTAGTTATAGTCCCAACCCACTGTTAGTCCTACCAAGAGAAGGCCAAATGACTTAATTTTGTTGCAATTTATTGTGTATAAATATCCTCATAGTGAAAATACGTGTAGGGCTGAGACAGTGGTTTGCATAATGCTACTCTATGAGTTCAAAGAATCTACTACATCTGTGATTCCCAACCTTTTTTCACTTCCATACCCGTTGGCAAATATATTTGCATATATTTACTCCCCCAACCAACAACCACACCTTTTCTTTGAGGAGGAAAAAAGTCCCATCATAAAGCTTCTGTGAGCTCTGAGGAGACATCCCCATGCCAGCATAAGGAAAGGCAGCCAGCCTGCCTGGGCCTATCCATCCCATTATGCCCTGCCTTTCTCCGTTGTCTCAGGTTCTAGTTTGCTCCTGGTCGAAGGCATGGGGATGAGCAACAAGTACTGCATGTCCTGCCCTCAGATGGATTCAGGGTGGAACTGGATGTCTCCACTGGGTACACTTTCTCCTCATGGAGAGGGACACAAGGAAGAGGGAGAGAAGAGTGTGTGTGTGCACAAGGCTTGGCAAGCCATCTAGTGTGGGAGGGGCTAGGGTTGTGGCAATTCAAATAGAAGCTGTGTGTGCACACTGCTGGGAGGCTTTGGAGGCCACAAAAACGGGGTCCGGGACCACAGGCAGCCCATGCTTCAGATCAGTATCTTCAGCACAATGAGGATCTCCAGGAACTGAGACAGAAATATTCCAGCCCTATCTGGAGATGCTCTGTCAAACTTGGAACATTTCCTAAATAAAATTATGCCCACCCCCTTTGCTATGGTTAAGGCTAACCCAGTTTGCTAAGGTCAGACAACACAGCAAACTGTTGCCAATCAAAAGTGAAAGTGAAAGTGAAAGCTACCAAACTTCTTTCATATCTGCATAGAATGGAGAGAAGGGGAAGTGCACAAGTTGATGGGAGCTTGGGCTTATTCTCATCTTCACATCTTAGTTTGATCAAATAGAGCCAATATATAAGTATGTAGCATGCCAAGTGAATGAACATGATTTGTACATGAAAGACTAATACAAGCAACCAGTGGGATTAGAATCCCATGAAAAAGTATTGGGTGTCAAAAGCCCCTTACAGCAATCTGCAAGAGAGAAATAAATTAATCAAACTGTCAAACCAAGAAGGCTGGGTTTGACCTCCTTCTGATCTCATTACTTCTCTATTACCCTTTTTAAAAACATCTTCCTACAAAGATCACTAATTGAAGATTATGTGGAAAAGAATCACACCTCTCCATCACTGTGGTAACTTTGACTCATTTGTCATTCTAATAATTCATTTCTATCCTTTTCTGCACAGACAAAGACACTAATGGACTATCATCAGTTAAAAAGGCAATTTTTCCATCTAATTGCACTCATTAAATACTCCAATTGGTCAAGTGGAAAAGCAATAGTTTCAATATTTAATCATATCAAAGTAATAATGAAACTGCTTCTAAAGACAACTAGTAACATACACAGCGCTCTGCAATATCTCATTCACAACAGGCATCATTCATATCCTATTAAAATCAACAGCAAGAATCCCACCAGTTTCAGTGGCCTTTGAGTGTACCCCACTGACAATGTGTTTTGAACTAATGAACTCGTAATACCTCTAGAAATTCACAGATCCTAAAGTGAGCAAAATGAGCAAAATACATTAAATTAATCAGATACAGAAATCAGATCTGAAAGGGAATCAGAGTGACAAAGTAGTGAATCATACAGTGGTATGTATTTAAATACATACATACATGTTTTCGATTATATCTTTTTTTAAAAAAAAACTTTAAGAGAGAAATCAGTGGTTCTCCAAAAGTAAAAATGGCTAAGATGTACAAGATATATTTTATCTTGGTGGGCTGAGAGACAATATACAAATGCTTCACATAAGCAGGTAGGTAAATAAATAAATAAATCCACAACCATCTCGAGGAGAATAAAGAAATTCTTCCATGTTCGTAATGAGGAAGCAGATGATTGTACAGCTCAAAGACTGATGTTGACTGATAGCAATTTGGATGGATGAAGAGAAATGGCAGAAGCGAGCAGAAAGACATGACTAGGAGGAGAAGAATAGTTTGCAGGAAAACATAAGTTTGGAAGAAAACAGAAATTCAATAAATTCCCTAAACTGTGAAATTCAGATCTGTAGGCCATGCAAAGGCACCGCTAGAATCCTGAGGCATAAGCAACTGTAAAGTTTTTAATACTCATTCTCTCAACAATTACACTACTCAGTATTGTGCAATACTCAGTACTCAATAATATAGTTATCGTATTGGCCCAGCTCAGACTTTGTAGCCATCTCAGCCCCAGAGGTAGCCCCAACACAGATAATTAGTATAATAAACATTAGTTTATCATATTAATCCAACTGCAGACTAAATTACGATTTATGGCTCAGACATGAGAAACTACACCTCTATGCTGAAACTACTTTTAAGAAATTCTATGTTGAATTGCCCTAAAAAAAAAACGTAGCTGAGAGAGAGTAGGAAGGAATCATGCTGTCACAACTTTTGTTTTTGGTCTCATAAAGTATTGCTTTCTGGATTAAGGTTGCTACATATGGTCAGGACCATGGTGTTAGAACCGAGGTTTTCTTTATCCAGAGTAAAGTAGACATTGTGATGGGGTCAGAGAATTCTATCCAAGAAAGAACAGAGGGAAAACGTGTATGTGCTATTCATGTTAATTTTATTGAAGTGATAATACTTTAGTCAATTCTGACAGTGTTAATTCCTTTATCAATAAGCTTTCAGTGATTAGTAGCATCTTAATGAGACCCTCTCATTAGTGTTGCTTATTATGATACACTAGCAAAATAATTCCTATTAAGATATATGGGGTGGGCATAGAACATGAGCTTGTACCCCATGGAGGTGTGCAATTCAATGGATTCCTTCACATTCCATTATCATGTAAGGAAGGGAACTCCATCCCCATCAGAAGAATCTTTCCAGCAAAACATTTGCCGCCTTCCAACAGCTGCCATATCAAAAGAACAGCACACGGCAGGGGAAGGACTCAGGTAGGCCCAGGGAGAGAGGTCCTTGATAACCCCAACCGTTGAGAGTCAAGAATGCTCCACTTATCACAGTATGTGTTAAATTTTGGCCCATTCATATCCTTCGCCCTTTCTGCACCCTACCTTTTCCCATAGTTGTCCAGTGGGGAAACTGGAAGCAGTTCTGCTGGGAGGGGAGCCCGACCGGAGTGCTCCCCTATGCTCCCTATGGAAGGGAGCACGATGGCCATGCCTCTTTGTTCCACAGTGCAGCCGGGTACTTTCCCAGACCTCGCTAGGGCAGGAAGCGCAGCCATTGTGCTTCTGCAGCTTCTGCAGAACAGCTATATCCAGGATGGTGGCATGATCGTATGTCATTGACGGGGAAAACCCGTCAATGATTTAATCTGCAATCGCACTGCTTGGGGACGGGAGAAGGATGACAACATCATACACAAGCATCATTGCAGTCCCATCTTAAAGTCTATTCTTCCCACTCTTTTCTTGGAGTCTCTGTCATGAAGGCTGTTTGGGAAGTGCTTCCTCCTCCCTGCTTTCCCAGAAGCCACTGCAAACACATTTTTAGGCTAAGAAGGAAGCTTCCATCACCTAACACACAGTCATTACTTTTCAGAATGGGAGAAAAGGTAGATTCAGGTGGCTTGTTCAGGCAGACATGGAATGGATCTGAAAACCCCTCTCACCAATACAATGGTTATAATATGAAGTTGCAAGAGAAGGGACAAAGATGTGCAAAAGGAACCAGTGTGGTATAGGAACTCAAATGTTGGACCAGCAATGCGAAGAACCAGACAGATATTCCCACTCATTGCTGAATCTCATTGGGTGGCTCGAAGTCAATCATTTCTCATCCTTCACCTGCTTCAAAAGATCACTGTTGAAAATTCAATAATTTATTACGGTCACAGACCAGCATAATTGTTCAAAATAACATGTGTGGAGAAGTCATGTCAACCATACTGAGCTCTTTAGGCAAAGGTGCGAAATAAATTTAATCAACTAAATAAAGAAATAAACTAGCTTCTTCAGGATGTAGAGCTTTGAGTTGCTTATCTCCTCAGATATTCTGATTCTGCTTTTTAAAAGAAACCTTTTCCTAGGATTTGTTCCTTAAACCTGAGTCAAGCACACACAATCAGCCGGTGGTGTAACATCATGGCTATTTAAAATTGATGGCTCCCTTTGAGGTCTTGAATAAGGACCAGAATGAGGAGACTGGATGAAATTCTAAAGGATGTGTGGTACTCTGTAGGAGCACAGAGGAGTTTATAAATTAACTCTTCCTTACGATATGTTGAAACTAAGGCCCGCACCAAAAAGAAAAAAGAAAAAAAAGGAAACCCTGCTGTTTGGTCAATTAAGCAGGAAAATCCAAAACCTGGAAGGTGCCTTTGGGCTAGTGATAATCTTTTAGAATAATCCATCTCATGAGGATAAATGTGGAAAGGTGCATCACATGAGTTTCTTGGAGGAAGGGCAGGCAAAAAAAAGTAAGCTTCTGCACAATACAGCTCAAATTGCTGGCCACAGCCCCACACACACACACACACACACACACACACATATATATATATATGGATATGGATATGGATATGGATATGGATATGGATGTGGATATATCTTTACCTGAAGTACCAGTAATTTCGAAACTTCCATCAAGGCTGAAAGAACTTAGTTATTACCTACCGCAACACTTTTAAGAGGTCCTTCAAAATAGCTTAAATCACCTCAGATTCAGCCATATGTTCTGCAAAAGCGTCCCTAGCCAAATATAAAGGAAGTGCCGTGAGAGTTTCTCCATTCTGGGGTAATTAGCCCAGTCTGCAGGTTGTGCAGCTTATGAGGAAACAGTAAGTCAGACAAAAGGTAATCAGCTCAGAACGGAGAAGAGCACTGCCCAAGCGTCAAAGACTCTGCCTAAAGCATCTGATAGCACATGATGCTGTAGATCAAAAGTGTAAGCCCACAACAAACAAATTTGAGATGGCAGATAAGGATTCTATGATTTGAGATGAGAGGTCATTGATGATTCTTTTAACACTGTAAAGTTTAAGAGATAAAGCAAATTTACGGCTTGGACAGAGCATGGATATTGATAGGGTACCAAGAAAATTTAAAAACCAACATTTTCATGATCTTTTCATGATGATTCTATAATCACTCACACCAAAATCCAAATGTAGGTATACCTTGTTAATATTTTTTTAATTTTATTTTATTTTGTAATATCACACCAAAACATACATACATACAAACACACACACACACACACACACACACACACATATATTCACCTTCAACTTTTTCCATATATTGACATTCCATACCATGAAATTACCATCTTGCCATTTATATATAACAGAAGAGTTTAAACAAAGACTAATCTGACGCCATAAAGCAAAAAAACTGCCCTAAAGCAAATCACAGTCTTTTTTTCATAATCGTGAACTAACATTTATTAAGTGCGCAGTTAAATAAAAATCTTGCCAGAATATCACACTGATAAAGTGCACAAATGCAGCAATCAAGGACGAGCGCAGGTAACAACATGGCGCTGTTGTGTATAATCGAAAAGTGCCGTGTTATTGAAGCACTCTAAAGCCTGCACACACACACACACACACACACACCTTTTAAAAGAATTAAAAGCATTTTTCTGATCATCACTCCCTTTTCTCAGCATCCTAAAGGTAAGACCCAAACATAAAAGTCAAGATTAAAACCATCCAAAGAGAATATAAAGTTTAATGAACATAAAAAGTAGGGGCCGGACAAATTTTAATCTATCTGACCATGTGAACTCCCAGTTGAATCTTAAACTGTTTGTACACAGTCTTCCGAGACGCAATATATTGCATGAATTGTACCCAAGGCTCCTACATTCATTTGAGTGCATAAACTCCTGAACTAAATCATAGTAAAGTAATATACTGTTATTGTATTTCCAAATGTGCCCGGCAACCACATTGCACAAACAATGCTTAGTTCATTGGTATCATTTACGTACATTAAAAATAAAACATTCTCATCAGTCTATGAACGCTGATTTTTGAGTTGCAAACACTCCTATTTCCCATGTGTGAGGAAAAAGATATAATTTCTTTTCTTGGATGTACTCACTGCTCCAAATTTCATACATATTTAGAGAATGAAAATAAAACGGAAGATTCTTTATTTCTTGTATTAGGAAATAATACGTTTTGCTCATTAAAGCCTCAAATATAAATGCCATAAACCATGAAATTACCTTTGAGCCTTCACTGAAATAACCAGTTCACAAATAAATGATCCATGCAGAAAGAAAATAGAAGATTAAAATAATAAGACAAAGTTACATTTTTATTTCAAGAATCTGGGAAGAAAAAAAACATGCATCAGAAAATCATCAGGGCTCTCATCCACACAGAGATTCTATTTAATCTTACAACCTGATTATTATTACTTTTCCTGTGTTATTTGAAAGCATTGCTTGCTTTGTTTGCTAGGTCACATTTCCGTGGTATCATCGTCCCAAGAAATAAAACTCTAAGAAGAACTATCTTTAACTAAGTGAGCCCCCCTTACAAAGCAATGAAAGTGTTCTTCTCAATGATGCTAATATCTTGAAATGGAGTTTATTTTTGAGGGGGGGGGGGAGGTTAGGGTAAATCCCCAGATAAGCTGAGCATGTCTGCTTGTACCATTATGGCTTGCAACTGCATAGCAACTGAGATTTGGAATTTGATTTTTTTTTTTTTACTGTTCTGTTTCATGATTATGATTTTTTTGTAAGATGCTCTGATAACTTTGATCACCTTTTTCATCATAGCTGCACATTCTGAGATTGCTAGGTGTTGCAAAACTGGAGAGCTTGCAGTGAATAATTGGTCGGGAAGAATTTGGGATTCTTGGCTCAGAGGCAAGCTTTCAGACAGCACAAGATCTTCCCAAGGACATAAAGGACAAGACACCTTTATTTAAAAAAAGGTTGCCTTTTATTGAGTTCATTAATACAAATTCGTATGAACTGAGAACATGTCTGCACCACACTGAGCTCTGGAACGACTTTTTCTATGCTGATATATCCACATCTCCTAGGGAAGATTTTGTTCTTTCCCTGGTCTCTTAGCGTTACAGTCCACTGATTGCTGACACTTGAAGACACATGTATTGCTGTGTATTCTCTGCTGACTGTATCCATTTTGTTAACTTGTTTATGACTTTTATTGTTAACTTATACTGAAATATAGAAATAAACATTACTTTAAAATCAAGAGGGTGTAACATACATTTTAAGAAATAAAGAACACATATATTAAGGTCAATACTGAGCCATGATATGACTGTGGGGACCATGGGTCATGCAACTATTTCCCAATCATCACTTTCAGTTTCACTCGGCATTCAACAATATGGCAGCTTGGAATGAAAGAAATGTCGCCCAACACAGATGGGGGACAGCAGATTGGAGTAAGTTGATTTAACTGAGTTACAATGATCCAAACAGTCAAACCTGTGCAGTAAATCACAACAGCTGACTGCTCACACACAGCAGTTTTGTAGATACCAGGAAGCAGACATGCTGACACACAAGCGGCATGTACACTTGAACCACAACATGAGTTAAGAAAGTTTTAACATTTATACCCACCAAGTAAAGCATACCATGCACATGTGGACCTTTCCCGGCACCCCACATTGAAGTCAAATACAAATTAAATACATCCAACCACCACTTCATTTATTCCCAGTGCTTTTTCCCAGACTGGGACTCAATGTGGCTTACAACAGACAGGTAATTACACAAATTATACAGTAATGGTGGTGTCACTAGGGTTGGTGTCACCCCTTCTGATGGTGTCAGCCTGGTGCGGTTCACTTGTCCCGCAACCCCCTAATGACACCACTGCATAGTAAGAACATACTTAATTGAAAACATAACAAAGTTGAGATTAAAACAGTAACAACAGGATTAAAGAAATTCCAAAATATTACTTTAAAACAAAGCTCAGAGCAATACAACACTGGTAAAGGCCCTTCTTATGTACAGTCAGCCCTCCACATTTGTGGGTTTCACTTTTGCGGATTTGATTATTCATGGATTATTTGCTGTCACGGCTGCTGCCTCCCTATGCCATTTTTAATAGGGACTGCAAGCCTCGTGAGTCTGAGAAACTGCAAATGAGGCTTGTAAGTTCCTATTAAAAATGGTATGGGGCAGTAGTGGACGGGGCAGTAAGCCCTACCAGTCACCCACTTCTGCCTTGTGAAGGAACCCTGAGGCCTCAAAGGGATCTGTGGTGGGTTGAATAGGGTGATCATACTTTTTTTTAAATCTGTGTTAAATATGGTTTGGGAGGGCCGAGAGTTATTCACGGTTTTTCCACTTTCAGAGGGGTCCTGTGCCCCTAACTCTAGCAAATGTGGAGGGATGACTGTAAAACAATTCTCAAATATTTCCTAGAATAGAACAGTTTTCACCCACTGCTGAAAAAGGAGCAAAGAAAGAGCCACCCTAATCTCCCTAGGAAGGAGCTCCAAAATCAAGGAGCCACATAGAAAGCCTTCTCCTTTATTGGCGATCCTTTGTGGAGCTATTTTCCTACCACCAAGCTGATTCCATATAGAAAAGGGGGATCAAAATTAAATCCTTACTCCTTTCCATCTCATTTTCTCAGATACATCTGAAACTTATCGTAGACATAGAATATTCTCTAAAACATAACGTTACTCTGCATCTTCGACTTCTCAGCTAAATACAACCTGATGCGCTGTATCTCCAAGCTTCTCTCAACCAGAGACGAGTGCTGGGTATGTTCTAAATGGCTTGACAGCTGACCATCATGAGTTGTCCTTAACCATGATCCCAAACTGGCAGGAGATTCTGCAACTGGCAGGAGATTCTATGATGAATCAGTGTGAAGGTGTTCCCTTCTTAGAGGGAAGCTCTTTTTTTCTCGGTACCGGCCATGAAAAAAGCTCCATTAAAAAGGCTATTGTAACAACCTGAAATGGATAAACATTCAAGACAATTTAAGGATTGCCTAATTGAGTTGTAACCACTGGCTGTGCTCAACAGATTAACCACAAATATGCTGCGCTCCTGAACTGCTGCCAAAATCTGTGAGCTGCAGTTTAAACAATACAGCTCTGCAGCCATAAACAAAAATGAGAAGGAACAGAGATAAAAATCAGGTATGAGCATCTCAAAAAATTATCAGAGAGAAATCTTCAAATACCACATTTTTTTTTGAAAAAAGGTAACTGATGCAAATATCTGTTTCCCATATGTTAAGTTTGTAATTTCCAGTTTAAAATAAAAATTTCCAGAGAGGCATTCATGTTAGCTTCTTAGCAAAAACAATGAATTCTTGTGATACCTTTAAGATTAACAAATCTATTATGTCACATAGGCTTTCACAGACCAGTGGGTCCGTAAAACATTATGCCACAATAAATTTGTTAGTTTTTCAGGTATTACAAGTTTCTACATGGTTTTTTTCCCCACTTACAGCTCAAATCAACAATTTCAGTCCCTTTTTCTCTCTCTGTCTTAAATCTGCCTCAGTTGTTTAAAATTCCACTATGAAAAGCACGACACAAACAGACGGAACTATCCATAAAGGTCACTGCATGTTTCACTTATAAAATGAAATTTCATTTAATTTGATTACCTGTATCATGTTGTAATTGCACTGCTATATAATACTGAAACAGATTTTGAGTAAGCAAAAATAGTGCCCCAATAATTTGACTATAAGAAAAAAAAAAAGCTTTCCCACCTGACGACTCTAGCTTATACAATTTGCAGTGCTGTAAAAGCATTTTTTTCTAGATATGGTCCCTAAATAATTAAGCTGTTCCTTTTACCATACTTCCTATATTATAGAAGTCATTTTCCCACAATGAATCAATAACTCATTCCTTATGTCAGTCATTTTTCTCCATTTAACTGAATGGACTGAAGTCGGACACTGCAAGTTACATTACCTTTGAATTATATGAGCAATTTAGAATTCAAAGTACTGCACTAAGGAGTTTTTCTGACTGATACCTCTACAGCCATTCTCTCTCTCTGTCTCTCTCTGAGCGTGTGTGTACTCTCAGCAAAACTATTTTAAAACATGTTAGCACTATAAAAAGTAAAGTCAATTCCTACAAAAGGGAAAAAAAACACACAGCTATTTCCATTATTTTAAAAAATACAAACTATTTTTCACAACATAGACTAATTTAACCACACATTGTTTCAGAGTGTAAATTGCATCTTATGATTTGAAGAAGCCAGCAATACAACAATTTAAAAATTTATTTCTAACTCGCATTAAACAACTCGCATTAAAAAAGGAATTCATTTATTTCTTTGAAATGGCCCAAAATAAAAATGTTTGAGTGTTTGTCTTCCATCACATTTTAGATCTACATAGCATATCAACGTGCTTTCAAGTAAGATGGCACTAGGGTACTTCTTAGTTTTAACCAAGTGTTCTTTTGCATTAATAGTAATAATGAAAGCAATAATCTAGGAAGCAAAACAGTTCTTTTAATAGCAATGTTCAGATATTAGCCTAAATTGAATTGAATACTGGAAAAAGTTGAAGTTAGTCTTCAAGCAATAAAAGTCTGCATAACTGATATCACTTTAATTAATTGTCCTATCTCGAAAGAATGAAACCCTTTGGCCAGATTGCCAAGGCTTTTAGAATGTGTTGGTTGCTTGCACAATTTACAACTCATATGACACCAACATAGTTTTAAAACATTAAAAATGTAACAATGAAGAGAAAAGTACAGTGCTTTACATTCAGAGACTCTTGCACAGCAACCAATCCATAGCCAAACACCTGTCCAGAACAGCGGAAGTAGAGAGAAAGTCAGCATAGCTTCCTGTGGAGGGAGGGTTCTCAGCTCTGGAGCAGCCAAAGCCCTCTGATGTGTCTTTACCAAACGTGCTTTTGATGGTGACAAGCCCAAGAGAAAGCCGGGGACAGTGGCCACCAAAGCTATTGTAACATGGGAATTGTATGTTACCTACATCCAGAGAGACCTATCTCAAATGTTTAAGAACAGAGCCTCTGCCCAATGGTTTAAGCTGATCAGCAGTTGGGCTGCAGCATTTTGGACCTACTGAAGTTTCCAAAGAGCCTCCAAAGGCAACCTCACACAGAAACCATCACAGTGGGTTTTCAAGGAATGCTTCCCTATGGCCAGATCACAGCAGGCAGTAAACGCAGCAGGCACACTGGTTTTAATGTGCAAATGCACTCCTGGTCACTGCTCACATCCAAGATGAGTCCAGGAGTCCGCAAAACTGAGATCTCAAGGGTAGTGCAACCCCATCCAGCAGCAGATGGTATGATTTCCTGATCTACCTTTTGACTGAACAGGAATACCTCCATCTTGCATGGACTATCTGGGTTCTCAGAACTGTTTAGAGCTCTGTAAGGAGCAATACACTCAGAGCTGTTCCCCACAAAGTCATTCTGCAAGGGAGATGGGGAAAGCAGAAGCTGCTGTGGCAAGGGGGGAAAAGGAAATGAAGGCAGTGGCAGCAACGCAACAGGAGGTAGGGAAGTAGTGGGAAAGGTGATGCAGCCAAGAGGTGGCACTTCTGCTCCCACTTCAGACGTTGGGAGAGCTTGGGCCACTCGTTGGACTGCGACAGTTCTCTAAATTTTATGGGACCCTCTTTTTGAAGGGCCATCCAATCCGTGTGTGGTTTAAAGATATAGAACACTGGAAAAGAAAAGCAGGGCCACCAAGTTATACACCAACAGTCGCCACCTGAACAATGAAGTGAGCACATACATGTGTCACCTGGTCCCAGTATTTGTCACTATCTTGAGAGGTAACATTTTGGTACAAACTGTAGTGATTTCTTCTTAATCACCATCTCTGCAGATCAGCCAGTAAATGGTATGTAGATTTGTGACCTCTTTTCCATGATATATAAATGGTCAGCCTATCCATAACAGCCAGCATGGTATAGTTTTAACATTGGACTATGATCTTGGAGACCAGGATTCTATTCCCCGCTCAGCCATGGAAACTCGCTGGGTACCCCTGGGAACGTCACACACTCTCAGCCCCAGGTTTGCCTTAGGGACACCATAAGTCAGAATGACTGGAAGGCACACAACAACAACAACAGCCTATCCAAAGCTTATTCCGACTCTTACATATTTATTTTCATCTTTTCATCTCTTTATAAACTCTGTTAATTACAGTGTTGGGCTTGAACTCTTTCCTGGAACTGAGGAGTCAGACACATAGCTATCAATCAAAAACAAAAAAAATCTGCTTCTTTTGTTTGTTGATTAAAGTTAGAAATTTTACCTATAAACTTTGCATTTCATAAGACCCTGGTAGTCACCCTTTTCCATACCCCACTTTTTCTCATTTAGTAAGGCACAGCTTTATCTAGAAACATACACAACATTTGAAGTCCATAAACTGACTTCTAAATTGACCGTCTCTTAGTGTTGGTGAAAATGATGATTTGTGAAAAAGTAAAACTTCCTGCTGAATATTAGCTCTGCATGAGAAAACACTGAATCAACTCATTGTACTCGTATGTTCCTTCTGTTGTGTGAACATATTTCATTGCTATTATTTTTTAAACTACATACTGTTCCAAAATGCATAGCTTGGAATAATTATTGGATAATATTGCCCAACAGCTTTCCCCTCCCTTTTTGAAATTGGCACACTGAACAGAAATATGTTCTTCATCTCATTCATTGACTGATATATTACCATAAATCAATGTATTTTGTACTGCCCAAATATTTCTCTATATACAACTCAGCTTAAAAAAAATACTACAGGAAAGACATGAAATTATTCAAATTACTATTGAATTCTTTGATATAATACTACAATGTTGAAATGGCATTTCAAACTAACTTTTTTTGTTTTGTTTTCAAAGAAGTGATTGTGAGAAGACTTGTAAACAAAAGATGTATTTTTCCCCCAAACAGTAGAACTGTCGTTCTTTTTTCATGCAGACTTCCCTAGATCAAAATATTATTTAGCTTTAAATCAAAGAATATGTTATCATAGTTAGGACCAACAGTACTAGAAAGTAAAAATTCCTCATCTGGGGCTGTATTATTTGGTGAAAAAAATCTACTTCAAAACATTAATCAAATTTTTCGCCTACTGGGCAGCCATATGGTAAAGCAGCATGTGAATCTCGCAAACTTGCTGATCTCCTGTAACTGGGTGCTATTAATTACGCTTGCTGCATCCATCTCTTGGATTTCGCTTTGTGAAGAAAGTATTTATTGCAACAGCTTTTACAAAACAAGGGAATGAAAATCACAATTGATTAATGAGCTGAATGGAAATATTTCCGTTAGCAGATTTTTAAAATGAATCAGGATTAATACCATGGGTAAGAAACAAAGCTTTAGCTAGTGCTTCACACAGACGGTTTTATATAGCCCTCCCTTCCCACTACTGCATGCACATCATTAGTTAAGGAAAGGGTTTAAAGGAAATGTGCCCCATTCAAAATGATTGACTCTCCCCTCTTCATGTCCACAATGCAAAGCAAAAGCAGGTGAAGGTTATGGCTTTTCTGGTCTGCTCAAAGCTGCATTTTCATTTATTTGTCAGATTGCTAGACTGCCTTTGTGATTATGAGCTTGAGGCAACACACAAGGTTCTCCTCCTCCCCACAACAAACCTGTGAGGGAGACCAGACTAAGAGAGAAGGATCTACTCAAGCTTAGCCCCTGAGATATCATAGCTGAGTAGCCAATGGGACTTGGGTCTCCTAATTATTAGCCTGACACTCTAACCATTAGACCACTATGACGCATTGCTTCTTCCAACGATAACACAGTCACTTGCGCATCCAGTCAGCCACAATGGGAAACAAAATGCTGGACTGCTGGAACTAGTTCAGCTCCTCAGCAGGATTCTTCCTATGAAAACGCTGTCATTCCTGTGTTCTGCTATGTTAACACTCAGTCACAAAGACTGAATCAGTCCACAAACAATAGGAATGGCTTTTGCTATAATATGTGAAGCAACCTGCATTTCACCATCTTCCAGAAGATAGAAACTTATTTCCTTAGGGCATGAACAACAGAGACAAACTTATTACCAGGGAAGCCTCTGGTTGGAGATTCTTGTAACCTACACTGATTTTGTTGAGGAGTCCTCTTCTTTCTCCTGCACTATCTTTTTCGCTTGTAGGTGTCATTTGATCTGGCTTTAACATACACTGTGGATAAGACCTGAACTCTCAAACCACAGATGCAAAAAACACCAACTCTAAATACAAAGAGAGATTGAGAAGGAGAATATTCCACAATTCTTTTTGCTGCGTGCCTTTCAAGTTGTCTCCAACTTAAGGTGACCCCAAGGCAAACTCATCACATGGTTTTCCAGGGCTGAGAGTATGTGACATGCCCAAGGTCAGCCAGTGAGTTTCACAGCCAAACAGAGAATCGAACCCTGGTCTCCGAGACCATAACCCAACACTCAAACCACTACCCCACATGGTTTCTTACCAGGAGCTAAACACTAAAAGGATGATAGGATTTACTCCTAAGCCAATGTGGTAGAAGGTGATGTTGGTGGAATGAAGGGAAACAGTATTTGTGTGTATACTTGCATGTGAGAGAATGAGAGGCAAGAGGGATATCACCCCAGCAACATCTGCCGGAGGATCCATAACAAGCATATGGAGCCCTGACTTTCCACCTATAGCCACATGTGCTACAATTGTGGTAGAGATATTTAAGAAGAAGAACAACAAAGATGGTTTTCTGACTTTGAAAGCCAACATTCCAACCACTGTACTACCCTGGTTCTCAAACGCAATGTTAAGTTTTCCAAAATATATATGGGACACTCTAGAGCAAGAGTGGGCAAAGTGTGGTCTGAGGGAACATATGCAACTCTCAGGGCCATTGTTGTGGGTCATAAATATATTTTTTGCAATGTTTTGATGGGGGGGGCTCCCTAATGGAGGATAGAAAGAATTCCCACCACTTGCTGGCCCCCACCTCCAGGTCAAAAATATTTTTGCCCTCCAGGTCAAAAATGTATTTTTTTCAAGAAATCTTTTTCCCCCAAATGGTCCAAAGTGCCCACTAGGGTATGTGGAGTGCATGACCCCACCACAATTTTTTTGGGCCCCCTGGAACAACTTAGGCCCAGGAGGGGCATTTTTTGGAAACCCAAAATGCCTTCATAACCCCTAGAGGTCCTTGGTAACAAAAAATTTTGGTTTACTTATTGTGTGTGTGTGTGTGTGTGTGTGTGCGTGCAAGGAGTAATTGTGGCCCTACGTGGTCTTCTAGGATGCTAATGGATTCCCCCTAGCCTTCCACAGTTGCCTATCCTTGCTCTAGAATGTCTGCAGTAATACCTTTTAAGAAAAACTGTTTTCAGTAATGTGGCTTGTCTTGGATATTAAACTCTGGAGCCAGATTGTAAAAATGTTCCATTAGTGCTTTAATCTGAAAAATTGCATCTTGGTGTTCTACCAAGTGATGCTCAAGGAAACAAATATGATGGCCACGATCTAGTTTTGTACGTCTGTAAAATCCTTCTGGAAATGGACTGAAGCAGATTTTTGGCACTGCAGAGAATTCCATGTAAAAGGGTAGAGGAACAATGTCCCAGATCTCTTGGCAATGGATACAGAAATACACCAATGAATCTTGGCCGCAGAAATACAAAGAGCAATAAAATACAAATAAAACTATGTATTTTTTTTTTTAAAAAAAGGTCAGGTAAGACATCCATAGAACAATCCATTTAAACCAAGTTCCAAAACCTAGATAAAGCAACCACTGAGAAAGACCCAGTGGATAATGAAGTCCAAATTGTCTGATCTGAAAGTTCTCAAACTGATCAGCATGAAACCTTTGGCCCATTCATACTACACAATCATAGCACCAAATTCCACTTTATTTGCTATGGCAACATACTTTGGAATCCAGTAGTCTGAAGCTTGGGGAGAAATTAGAACTCCGTGGCTGAGAATTTTAAATACCCCTCCCTAAAATGCCAACCTCAGGATTCCATAGTGTGGAATCACGGCAGTTAAAATGGAATCAAAGTGCTATAACTGTGCAGTGTGAAAAGGTCCCTCAAGAAGCCTTCCTCAAAACACAAAGAACGAGGTTAGCCAATTTTGTTCTCACACACACCAAATTTAAGATCCTTTGGAAAGAGAACAAAAGAAGAGGAAAAGCCTGTCCAGAAAAGTGGCTCATCTCATTCACCTCCAGCTATCCCAAGCTCTCAAGCACTATTGGTCAAATTTGATATTGAAAGCAATGCAGCTCCTTAGAGAGAATCACCTCAAACTTTTAAGAACTGCGCATCTGTCAAAAGGTTTGAACTGTTGCCTAACCTCTGGGTTTGGCCTGCTGAGTAGCGGAGGAGAACAAAGTATTAGAAGCTGACTCAAAGACCGTTCTTTGTCTTCCAGGTACAGGCTGGAAGGAGACACTGATGAAAAAGGAGCCAGTTAGAAAGAAAATAAGGAAAAACAGAAAGAGCAGGTGTGTGGGCATCTCTTCCCTTGTTAGCTTAGATGAGAACTTGGCAGCATTACTCTTTTGGACTAGTACTCCCATTTCCTTTGGACTACAACACACAGCTGTGGATTCTGGGAGTCGTTGACTGAAGAGTAACCTTTTACAGCTAGCTTAGACTTCCTGGAATCATCTTAATTTGTAGATTAAAACTGCCTTCTCTAAACAACCCTTACTGAAGAAATATCATTTTTGTTAAAAATCTTTTGTATTCAGAAATAACCAACATGAAGAGTCCTCGCTCCTTCTAGATAATTATATCAGACATATTTGTTTCTTTCCACAAATTCAGTTTCTTGGGCTATGTAATTACAAAACAACTTTAACATTATTCCTATAACCTGAATGTAAGAATCCCTTCTTGTTCTCTCCCCCCCCCCCCTTTTAACAATAGACATTTTACATTTGAAGCGGAAACTGTCAAGGTCAATATTGAAAATGTTTTAAAATGTAAGTATAATGTAAGTTGACTTATACGAAATGTTTTAAAAAGTGGCACTGATAATGTTTCTTTATGATTAGGTACTATAAACCAAGGACATCTTAGAAAATAGGTGTCTCTAGTTTGCTTGATCCAGGTCTGTCTACACTTTTCTTCAATAATTTGAAACTAATGCATGGAAAATTGACAACATGGGGACTTTACTAAGCTTAGACCTGGAAAAGACTGATTGGTTATACTTTCATTATTATTTTTTCTCACTCTTTCTTTAAAGTCCGTGCATAGTTTGCAAACTCTAATTTAGAAATTTGTATGCCACTGCACAAAATTCAGAAAGAAATTTCAAAATAAATGAAAATACATATCTAAGTTGGAAAATACATACATACATTAGCATTCCCATAATGAAGTAGAGTACCATACCAATACATATACATATACCAGATGTATTAATTCTATATTGATTTTGTGTTTTAAAGCAGGAAGCCACGTTGTTTCATGAATGAGTCTGAGGAACAAATCTTTTAAATAAAGACACATAAAATAAGAAACTTCAAGGACTAGATCAGTAACAGCCATACCACTATCAATAACAGAGTCAATAACTAGACTTCAATCATCTGATTTTTCAAAGACAGAGATGGTGAATGTTAATTTCAACAAGATACCCGATCTCATAGTTCCAACAAATAGCACTTGATTATACGCGTAACAAAAACTGTCAAGAAGTTTTAATGGGCACGCCAAAAATGTATCCCATAGACCCCTCTGTTCCCTTTCAAGGGACACACCTACACCCCTCTCTCACACAGTGGCTGTCTGCTTAAAAGTTTAAAGAGATAGCAAAATGTTTAACAAGATACAAACCTCAGCGATCATTAATCAATATGTTCAATGTTATTTGTGATAATTCATCATGACATGATATTAATGACTTACTGTACCCTTCAGAGGTGAGATTAATGCAAATGAGCAGCCACAATTAACTTTACTGCTCCCAACTCACAGGAATGGACAGATGATTATAAATGACAACTATATGTCAATTACAATATCCAATAAAGTGAAGCTTAGAGGGCTATCTATCTATTTTTATAGCTCTTCCTTGATAGAACTGAATTTAGCTCAGCCCACTGTTGTCAGAGTAACATCATTGTTTTCAAGGAGGATTTTTTTTAAAAAAATCTGGTCTCTTAAAAGAGGGTCTTGAAAAATATGTATGTCCAAGTATATTGTCTGAAGGGTGAAAACGGCAGGAAATCAAGAGCAGATATCGCATTCTTCCTAAGCAAAAGAAAATTATGTCTGTTTTCAAATTGAAACTCTAAGGCTGCGAGTAACCTGCCCTGCTGTGTAATATATTTATTCAATTAAACAAAAACACATTAGCAGAACATTCTGAAAGACCTTTCATTTGGTAGTTTGGTTTGTTTCAATGTAAGCCCCAGAGAGGTTAGAAATATGGAAGCAACACTCTGAAGTTCCTTTCCATCTCTGATACATTCTTGAATTAGAAACCAATAAAATGTAAGTGTGCAGAGGCCAAATAGGAGAATTTACAGTCCCAAGAATAAGAATTTCTATCTTTTAAATTTATTTATTTATTTATTCAAAGTATTCTGTATTGCCTCCTAGCCTATAAGGAGATAAATACAGATACAGATACAGATTTAAATATAGATAATAGAAATGTAAATAAAAATCAATTAAAACAATACCAACATAAAAGCAGTTTAAAAACAATGCTAGAATCCAGTTTTGAAACAGTTAAAATATTATGCTATGCCAGTTTACATCTGTAACATGAATGCTGCTTTTACTGTGAATACACTTTGACCAATAAAATAAAATGACTTGCATTTGTTAAGCAAATTAAATATTTAATATCTAATATCTAAATATCTAATATTTAACAAAGAAAAAAAATTGTTGAGGAAAACATGCTACAACAAAGCACAATGTGTTTGTTTGTTTTTGATGATTTCAATCATGTTTCCAATAATCAGATCTCTTTATTTCCAGAAGAAGAATACATCCTGATAGCTACAGCTATTAAACCTGTATGTTTGCAACTAGATAAATGAATGCGTAGGTCAAGTATCTCTGGTCAGACATCCCCCATCATATGCCTCGCAAGCTCTATTTGATTAAAACAGAGGGAAATATTTTTGGAAGGAGTGATACCTGATAAGAGCCCTTTGTTGTACTCATGTATCACAACCAAGTGAGAACACTTACTTGAAGACTGAGCCAAACTAGGTGAGACCAGTCTCCTAACAACCTTTTAAAAATTAAATACAGACATTATTGTTGGGTACCTTCAAGTTGTTTCTGACATATGGTGACGCTATCATGAGGTTTGCTTGGAAAGATCTGTTCTATTCAGCAGGTCACTGGAGCATGGACTACTGTCCAAGAATCGACACAGTCCCAGAATTGACATACTCAGAGAGCTAAGCTGAGCTGGCCATGAACATTCATCAACAGTAAAGCCCCTCGGGGCCCATTCACACTGCAGAATTATAGCACTGTTATTCCACTTTAAGTGAAATGGTTCTATCCTATGGAATCATGGGGTTTGTAGTTCTCTGAAGCACTGGAGCACTTTGGTTGAGAATGCTCAAGTTCCTCTAAACAAACTGCCAGTCCCAGGATTCCATAGGACAGAACCATGGCAGTTAAAGTGGAATAATAGCACTATAATTCTTTAATGTGAATGAGCCCCAGTTCCTTCTGTGACCGTTTTGAACTGAGGAGTACTCTCAGAATGTGCATTGCTCCATCACCCACACCAGGTCATCCACCTACTGGTCCTAAAAGAAATGTCATCTGCAGGCTTCAAATCCCCATGTGAGATAAGCTATAATCTCAGTTTCAGCTATTACCCTAAAATAGCCAATCCTAGGCTTGTTTCCACCAGAAATATGGGCAGTCCCGACGTAGCAAACTCCAGTTCCTATCTGGCTTAGCAAGTATAACCAACTGTAAGGAATGATGGGAGATATAGCCCAACATGGTCCTCAGCCCTGTGTGTGTTTGCTTTCCTGGGAGGGTTTTCTTTTTGTCCTTAAGACAATGGGTCTTTCTTGGAATCATACCTTATATATATTTCTAAAATGCACCAAACTATAGAGAAAGAAGGCTTTTCCAGAACATATTGTTTTCCTTAAAATGTGTTAAAATGGGTATCTGTATTTTCAAGTTGCTAAATTTAGAACACCTGAATCCAAATAACTTCGAGTTCAATGAACTCTGAAGGCATTGAGCATGACACCGTGCGTCAATAAGAATAAGACACATCATTAACTGGAGGTAAAAATTAATAAGGTCTAAATATAATTGCATTGAACAATATGTGTGAATTAATAACCTGCCAAGTTTGCTGTAACTTAACAAAAATAGATTTTACTAATTATTCAACGCATTCAAATTGAGTAAATAAGTTTTTTTTTTCAAAATGCCTCCTGTTTAATTGCAGTTTGGCACCAACAAATATATATCAAAATTATAGTATTTCCCTTGACAGGAAGCTCCTTGCTTCTACACATTGTTATGGCTCTCTGCAGAGTAACCCAGAACTGCTGACAACCTTGAACACTGCTACAACAATATTAAGATACTTGGCACAGAAGTACCCTCGCGGCAAAAGAAAAGCTGTAATTTTGACTGTCACTTCATATTACACTGGATATTATTTCACTGTATACACATGCACACACTCATAAACTCTTAATAGGCCAGCATTTTCACACTGCCCAGTTCTTTTATAATAAATAAATAGCTTCATAAAACAACTAAACCAATCGTTAGATTCCCCCCTTTTTTCCCCAAATAATCATTATGCATATAAGCACAACAAAAACAACTATGCATATACATAAAACATCAGTATTCAACTATATTTTCATGGCCAGAGCTAATACTCTTCATGCTGAAAAGCTTTCTGTTGTAAAACGAAACAATACTAAACCCAGAGGTAGGAATAGTATTCGACATTTTTTGCATCCTACCCAAAAAATGGGTTTTCACATTACTTTAGAGACCGTACAGTCATGAAAATTTTGTGCAGTTTTTGCCCAGCATCCACACATCTGAAAATATTTCAAAATATTCTGAGTAATAATACATGTGGGTCTTGGCAGGAATATTGTGGGCTTTGCACCAGAACAACTCTACTGTTTAAGAGATAGCCATGAGTATTTTTTCGTCTATGATGACTGTTACCTATTAAAAAAAAAAAAAAACAGGCAAGAAAAATCTTACCCAAAAATTCTTCCACAAAAAACAATCTTGCATAACAAAAATCTTGTGCAAAAATCAGCAGTCTTGCACAAAATAAGCACTTGGGGGATTGTACAAAACCACTGTTTTGTGTGCAAGGTTTTTCTTGTGCAAGATTTTTGTGGTGTAAGATTGCTGTCTTGCATTAAGAAATATCAATCTGGCATAAAAAAAAAAGAGACACAACTGCCTGAAAAATGAGTTTTTGTATAAAGACATTACAACATGTTTTTCTGCACAGAAGAATTTCTTGAAACACTTTGGGATGTGTGAATAGTAGGAGTGAATTGTGCAGAAATACTCATTTTCTCTCCAGCAAGGAGAAAACTGTGAAACTCATTCACCCTCACTTGCAGGAATGAAATACTTCAATATTAACAACCCTAATTGAAAATGCCTAAAATCAAAATATTCAACTGAATTATATTGAGGAGGAGAAAATGCATGCTGTTTGGTCGGTTAACCGCATATTCATATTTTAAACTCTTCATTTACAAATGTTCTGAGTAACCCAAATATTGTGTATCTTCTCTCTCTCTCTCTCTCTCTCCCTCTCTTTTTATGTCATTAAGGGAATGCAGTTTAGGAACTGTGGAATTCCTATTGTGTTAGCATAGCTATAATTCATGGTCAGTACACTGTGAACTTGTAACTTCTATAAATTCTATTATTTGACTGTCCCGTTTAATGCCAAACATGCAGGCCTTGATGGCTGATGGCAGCAATTTGTGAGCCAATTAAGTACAAATTTAAATTCAAATCCAACTTGACAAGTACATATATCCACATTTCCAAAATAAATAAAACATGGACCTCCCAAGTACTCTTATTTTTCCGTTAAAAAAGGAAAAGGATTGGAGTCAAAATGAGATTACTGAGGACCAAAAAGGGTGTGGAGTGAGACATTATCAGACCATGGAAGCCCAGTATTTAGTGAAGAACGGAATGACAGAACCTATGGATACCCAGTAAATAAACAAACTAACCCCCAAGTAAATTGAATATTCTCAGTAACTGCAGAATGGCAAGAAAAAAAATATAATGTAACTTCCTGTTTGAGGAATCTTGAAAAGCAGAATTACAGCTAAGAGGGGGGAAAAAAAGGTAACGTTTTTGATACAGTTTCCACTTCCTCCTGCAAAACGAATCCCTATTAAATGTGGATTTTCAGAAGCAACCTTCTTCCAGCACCTGATCACCATATTACTACTGTCCCTGATGTAAAATAGTTTAATATTATGTTATTAAAACAGGGTGAGAACTGCAGTCTCTCTCTCCTTGCAGCTGAACCAACGTACTCCCAGCTGCCTGAGACCATCCCGGTCCCAACAGTGCTTGCAGAAGAGCCAGCTATCTGGCAGCTAGTCTTGCTTGACTTCCACAGTTACTATCAATGTATGAGTACAAGCTCTTTTACCATGCTACCGCTTCAGAAAGGATGGGAGATGAAACAGCAAAGACCTGGCTGAACTTCAGTTCTGCTGGAATCAATTGCCATTTATGAATTCAAGATGATGGTTTAAAGTACTAGAACCTCAGTACTAGAAGGCACGCCTCTCCATAAACATATCTGCCCCAAGACTGAGGTGTGCTGGAGAGGTCTTTTGTGTCCCATCAATGGGGACAGTATACTATGTGAGAATCTGTGAAAGAACTTTTGCTACTGTGTATCTCAGCTACCCTGGGTACTCCCCTTGGAGGCCCAACTGACACTCAGTAGTGTCACTAAGATTGGTGTCACCAGTGAAGTAACTCATGGTATCATTCCCATGATGCCTTTTCCATCCAAAAGATGGAATTCCAGGAGTCCCAGTTTACTGCCATGAGGACAGGCCCTCTGGGCATCCTGATCCACCTGGTTCCACATTTGCAAAAGCACTGAAGATCTCATCCAGTCACATGAAGAAAGGGGGTGGTCATCCTATATGAAGCTGTTTGGGCTCTTGGGGACAGTGGGGGAAAAAGAAAGGGCAGACAGTCATTTTGGTGTCACTCTTCTCTGACGGAGTCACCTGGGACAGTCCGCACTCTCCGAGTGACATCACTGCTGACACTGACATTGGCTGCATTTTGGAAATCTGTTAAAGCATGCTTTTTTATTAAAATCTTCGGGGATCTAAAGATATTGTTCAGTTTGTGCTTGTACATGTATTTTGCTGTGTGCCTTCAAATAGTTTCTGTCTTATAGTGACCCAAAGGCAAATCTATCACTGGGTTTTCTACGGGCTGAGAATGTATGTGATGCACCCAAGGTCACCCACTGAGTTTCCATGGCTGAATGGGAACTGAACCCTGTTCTCCATGGTCATAGTTGAATGTTCAAACCACTACACCACACCAGCTCTCATAATCTATTTAACTTTTTTCAAACTTTTTAAAATATGTTAAACAGGGTTTAGACTTATTTCTTCCTGCTTCATTTTAAAACTTCCTTTAAATTGTTTAACTTGACTATCTTCTATGCTGCGCTGGGATCTTTGGATATACAGAAGGAAATAAGCAAATAAATTTCACATCCCACACCCAGACTGGGTCAGTTTATGCCTAATATTAAACTGTGACATTTAATTATAATTTAAATTATATGCATGAACAGGAATGAACCCATTCTAAGTGTTAGACCTGCATTGCTTCTTATCTCCCATGTGATTCAAGGAGTACCACAGAATTTAGCTTAGCAACCCTGATTCTGAGTTTGATGTTACTTGTAATCCAGGAACTATGGTTTTAAAAAAATCTAGCTTGTGTAACAAAAGGAAAAGGAAAAAAAAATCCAGGATCAGAGTTTGGCTTGATCAGTAAGAACTGGAGTTTCTTCTGAAACAGTTTCTGGCTTCCATATAACAACAAGCCAGGAATCTGCTGAAGTGAAATTAAATTTTGCTTTAACCCTTCTCCTCAGTCAGGAGGGGGAAAGGAGAGGAGTGGGTGCTAAAGTAAAGTAGGCACCTTCCAAGTTACACACATAGTTCCAATACTGGCTTATTGTTAGGTGCAACACAGATCAGCACGTTAGGTTTTGTTTTCTCTTTCTGCAATTAATTGCTATTGTTACTTATGAACTGTTCTGGTTGGATTAAGAAAGGTAAGATCTAAAGGTAATAAGTTAAACAATGAACACAGAAAGAAAGCCTTTCTCCATATTTTGATGTGTTCAGAGATGTATACGGTGACTGTCTTTAAACTTCATAAATGCTGAGTCTCATTTTTACATAAACTGTTTATTTATACAATAAAATGTACAATGCAACAGTTAAAAAATACAGTCAGAATAAACAGACAATGGACATTAAACCACAGAAGCAGCAGCAGTTCTTCTAAAAGAAACCCACAGAATGGGTCACCTTAGAGTAAAAGAATATTTGAAGAGTGCTATCATGCTCCCATACCCTGGCTCCAGAATAACCAAAGACCCTTCAACCGAAGATTGGTGGCAGTTAGAAGCAGGTAGATGTCTAGGTGAGTACATGCATGTGTATCTACACGTACACACACACACACACACACACACACACAGAAGAGAGAGAGAGAAAAAAACATTCTTAAGCCTGAAAGGTACAGAGTTGAGAGTTGGACAGGGCATTTTGACAGTGCCATGATTGTCTCCAGATGGCCATCCAACAAAGAACTGCCAACATCTCATGATGCATCCATTTCCCATGGCTACGCAGGACATAAAGCTTTATAGAATGCAAGGCAAACACTCTCAGGGACAGGTTTCTTCCCTGAAGTTTGCTACTGTTCAAAGTAATTGTGGAAACTCCAACAGACTGATATGTTCCACAACAGCTTAGAGATTGTGCTAATTGTGTAGAATCTGTGACAATATTATGACAGCTAGGTGGCAACCTTCTGCTTACACCAAACTAAATAGTATTCTTCCTTCAATAGTCTCCGTCCCCCACTTGCCAAAACATTGAAAATGCATTAAGAAACTATCAGACTTTTTTTGTTTAGACAAGGAAACAATCACTGACCCTTTTTGGCTTCTGCAATGAAACATTATCGAAAAATTTCAGCAGTGTCTGCTGACCGCACCAAATTTAACAAGGTTCTCAAATGAACCTGGAGTAACTTTCCCACTGTGACATATTAATAATAAGTTCCTTTCCCCATCTATCCCAAGCCATGAATATGTAATGTTAGAAAATGAGCCCTTTTCAAGCAACAGAATCTCAGATGTGAATAAATAAAAACTATCCATCACAAGCCTGTGAAAAATTAATGAGAGTTCTGAGACACCAAGAAAAAAGAATGGTTACTGGAAAGATAAAGTCCACTATGTAAAATCCTTCAGTGATTCAACAACTGTAAATATATATATTTAAATGCACAACAATAGATTCCAGAAACACACATCAATCTGAATAACTCCTGAAAAATAAATTGCTCCATCAATGTGAGAAGGGGATGGGGGAGAGATCTAAAAATGAAAGGAGATACATACTAAAATGCCTGTATATAGTGGGTAATATCTGGGGAACCAGAATCTGAATTTTTCAAGTACAGTTGGGCTTTCCCATTTCTCCCTTTCCACTTTTGATAGGTTGGAGACCCCCCACAATGAATTGGGCTGCAGTATAGATGCAGTGCTACTGGAGAGGTGGAAAGATGGAGAATGGAGATGGACACCTTGCTTGACAAGAAGTTCCTTCTATTCACTCAAAGGCCTTGCTAAGATGCTGCAGATTCCCCAGTACATCCAATGGAGTACACCTTTCATAAACAAAGCCAAGTTGCTGAAGAAGCAAAAGGAAAGGGAGGACAATGGGGTGACACGTACCAACTTTACAGCTACATATGTTACCGTGTTGGCATATAATGTACAACACTTTCAGTTTCAGGATGTAAATGGAATATAGTTAGGTCAAATTCATGGGGCAGGAGGAAAATATCTTAAAGAATTTGATCTGTTCCAGCGATGTTTTACGATGTTACATGGATTACAATCTTGTAGATGTTTACTTGGGAAAAAGTTCAACTGAACTCAATGAAGCTTACTTCTGAGTAAATGCATGAATGCATTGGTAAGAAAGAACTATAGAGGAAGTTCTACGATCCTCTCTTTCTCTGTCTCTCAGGCCATTTCTGCACAAGACTGTTATAGCACTATTATTCCACTTGCAACATCCTATGGAATCCTGGGGTTTGCAGTTTCGGGAGGGGCCAGTCGGCCCCTCCCGAAACTGCAAACCCCAGGATTCCATAGGATGTTGCAAGTGGAATAATAACGCTATAACAGTCTAGTGTAGAAATGGCCTCATTCCCTCTGTCTACCTTCCATACACATACACACACAATAGTCCTCTCACAAAAGATACACTCCCTCTCCGCCTCTTGCACAAGTGCCCACAACTGATCTCTCTCTCACACGCAAGGATAAATAAGCTTCCCTACATGTTCTTAAATGGACACACAGGCTGGAAGACAAACTGTGAACAGTTCCTTGCCTCCTGCCACTCTCCCCGTCTCTGTGTTTGTCCTTGTTCAGTCAGCTGCTGCCGATGAGGCTACAGGAAACAGAGAGATGCTCCAACAATTTTTTTTTACTGCCTGTTAGGGCATTTTCCCTCCCCAAGACTTCCTCCCACCGGCGTTTTGACTCACTGATTGGTTGCCCTGGGGAAAACATCCGGTAGCTTTAATACTGGTAGCGGAGAGCGCTCAAGCCAGAGTTTTGAATCTGAGATCCTGTCAGGGCATGCAGTATACTGGGACCCCTGTATGTTCCCAGGGACATTTCTGTGATATTCAGGACATTTGGAGGACATGTTATTAATACTGTTTTCTTATTAACATCAGACACATGAGAAGGCTATTAATCAAGGTTATGGCATTGAAGAGGACAGGCTGTTTTCCTCATTTAAATCAGTGCTACTCAAAGTAGCAGTCCCTGGGGCAGTGCTGGTCCACAGGCCATCAGTTGCCAGACCCCGGAGAGTTTCCAGGAAAAAAGGAAACAGTAATAGTCAATGGGCACAAACGCAGTACTGATGCCCAGCATATTAAGAATAAAAAATCCTGGGCCCTCACGTCAGATAGCCTGAGAAACACTGGTTTAAACTACCCCTGTTCTCCTTGAACTGGCTAGTTGCCCCACAGTGGAAAACCTACAGGAATCATATGGATGTACTAAAACAGAAACTCGCTTTCATTCTAAAGGCACTGCTGTAATCTTGCAACGCCACATTCACAAGTTCAAATAAAGTTTGGCAACACAATGAACAAGGAACCACAGACAGAGTGTACTGTTTTCTAAAAAAATCTGCTGCTCATTCTATATCCAGAAAAATAATAAATGGATCACACAAGTAAAAAGATAAATAAATAAATCTTGCTTTAGCCATTTGTGAAAACAAGCTTAGCTATTATCCTGTGTGATTGACATCCTTAATCCACATTAAGACCACAAAAATGCTAACCAAACAAAAGGAAACCAAGGCATTTATGTTCAAGTACAATTATTTTCTTCCAGAACAATGTATCCCTCCTCAATCAGATTAGTATCTTCACTCTTTTGATTTAATATTTCTTTACACTGAACCTAGGTTGCCTTTCCACTGACAATAATCAACAGTGTTGTTCTCCAAGTGTCTCCTAATCAGATGTGCTGAATTCAACTACGTCATATAGGAAATGCACACTCCAACCTTGAGCCCATTTAGAGCAAGGTAGGGCGCAGCACAGCATGTGGATCACATATGGCCCTTGGAACCCCAAAGTATAGTGCCTGAAACCCCCAGAAGCCGCCCAAAGCCTCAGAATCAACTAACATTTCAATTTGGGGCCGATTTTCAGGTGATTTTTTTTTGTCCCAAGGCTGCTGAAAAACTGCCAAGCATGTCTGAAAAGGCAGCACTTTACTCTCCAACCATCCCCCTTCCAAAAAGAAGAAGAAAGGGGAAAAAAGAGAGGAAAAGTAAATGAAAAAATGGCCCCAAAGCAGCCAAAATGAAACCCAAAAATGATATCACACTTAATCACAACAAGAGAATCCTAAAACAGAGGGAGCAAACATACTGAGACTTCCTCTTTGAGGTTTTGGGGAGCCATCACAACCATTCAGTGGTGGAGCTTGGAGTGTGTGGAGGGAGAAGGGGGGGCATGGCACAGGGGATGTGGCCACGGTGTACGGGGGCGTGGCCAGGACACGCAGCTGCATGGCCAGGGCATGTGGGTCCGTGGCTATGGGCCGGGACACCCCAAAAACACTGCCTCTCGGGGAGAACCGTCCCCATCGCTCCCCCACACCTACGCGACTGTAACCGTTACTCTCCAGATGAGCTCAAGGCCTTGCTGCTTGTTGCTCTACTGGTTGCAGAACTTACTGATTCAGGCTAACTATGTTAGTGTATACTTATGCCATGCTAAAAGTGTATAGGATTTTGGCCTCAGAACAGCAGTTAAAACAAATCAAACAGGAGGCACCTAAGCCAGTACAAAACAGAGTCCTGCAGAAAAAGGTCTCTACTGCTTGAGACTTCCCCGAGGCAATTTCGGGAAGTAAGCAAATGTGTACCTATTTGCACTAATTTTCTAATAACTTAGATACTGTTTTGGCAATATTTTCTGTAACTATATCAATCCAGCAAGACTATGAATTGCTAACATTGTATTGAATTTTTACCTCCCGGTCAAGCTGTCTTTCACTTCGTAGCTGCTATTTCATGAGATTCTCCCAAGTTCTTCCCTTGGCACCTATCAGGGGACATCCCAATGTCATCACAGATTTGTGGTTTTACATAGCTTTGGAGTTCTTTTGCCAGAGGAAATATCACCCAGCTCAGCTACTTTGGGATAGTGTGTATCTAATTCCTTTGGCTAACATTCAGGATCGATGAAGGAGACCTTCTTTTGTCTGACATGCTTCTAGTAAATTTGTGTGAGAGAAGAGTGTGAAGGGGTTTCCTCTAAACCTTCCCGCTTCCATTTCTAATCAGATCAACCAACTGGACCTAATCCAGCTGGCAACAACATTTTAACAAGACTACCAATTCAAAACTTGTTTGCCCAGGTCAGGCCTTCTATACGAAGTAAAAAAAATCCAGTGCACTATTAACAAGAAAGCTGCACTGTACTGATTTTTTAAAAAAATCTTTTTTACAAAACACCGAGAGCACAGAATACACTGCAAAAAGAATAATAATATTATAACTAACACAAGTAATAATCACCATGATCTGACACAGGTAACAATCTAACCATAAAAGAAACAGCAAAACATTATATGACGTATTCTAACACCGAGTAAATTGAAAATAAATTAATATAATTAGTATATCAAGCAAAGGGACAAACATGTCAAGACCCTATTAAGTGAGAACAAAAGTGCCTATAAAGTCTCTTAGCCCATCCAGTATACTATGTAAAGTCCAAACTCTGAAAAGATAAAAGAGTGCAAGCAAGAATTGCAGATAAAACACTCTCAAAAGAAAAGGTAGGATGTGAATTTACCAAATTGGAAGTAAAGAAAATCATATGAAACGAACCCTGGAGTTAAGGGTCTAGGTTTTGATGGTTTCATTTGCTGATGACAATAATTTAAGATGGTGAGAACACAAGGAGATTATAAAGAATTCCAAAAATCTCTCTGTAAACAGGGAACGTCGGCTTTTAAGCAATAAATGAAAAATGAATGAAAGGCTTACCTGAGTACGTGCACCTCCAGTGCTGTCAGGGAGGGGAATGCTGGACGCCCTCCCCGGAAGGGACCAGAGGGCTTTGCAACTGGCACTGAGCCCACCGGTGCGCACCACGTGGGGGGGGGGACAGGGGGTGGAGCATCAGCCTATTTAAGCCCCACTCACCCTTGCCCCCCCCCTTTGGGTGTAGGGTAAGGCTCTTTAGCTGCCTCTTTAAGGTCTTGAGACCCAGGGGGTGGGGAAGGAAGCTGACCTTGAAGCTAACCTAGGACAAGGACTCTCGCCTGCAGAGTTGTGGGACTTCAGTGGGAACTCCCCCTGGGTTTACCTTTCCTTTTCCAGGCTGCCAAGGAACAGCCCAACTAATCAGATTGCTCTCAGAGCTCAGGTGGGTCGCCCAAGGGAAGGCTGAGGTGGTTGTCACCAATCTGGCACTTGGCCTCAGCTGGACCCACACTGGGATGCTCCTCTCACTTGCTTCACTCAAGGTCAATGCAATGTAAATAGTTCTTAGGTTAAATAAAGTGGTCCTTATTTATCCCATGTCATGTGTCTGGTCTCATCATTCTGGGACTGGGGATCAGATAAATGTAAACGTGATTTGAGCGCTTGACTAGGACTCTAAGAGGCCATGGCTTAAATCTCGATTTGGGCATGAAAACCCACTGGGTGACTTGGGCAAGTCACAATCTCTCAGCCTCAGAGGAAGCCTCTGAACAAATGTTGGTAATAAAATCTCATGATGGGTTTGCCTTGAGGTTGTCATAAGCTGGAAACAATCTGAAGTCACAAAACAGCAAGGAGGAAAGGGCAGAACTGCTCCTAGTTCTGCCCTGTCCATCCTGCAAAGACTTCTCATTTTTGAACCTATGGCATCTACTTCAATTTCCAGAAAACTAAATAAAAGAAAACCTATTCCTTAGAGTCCATATTAAGAGTGAAGATACAGAGCACACTACATCTTTGCTAAGCCTGTCAGACTACTAGGGATTCTGTATTTTACTTTATTCAATCCAGCCTTTCTGGATTGTTGATCAGTAACAGTTTCTTCATCAATGCAACTCATAAACATTGTTCAAGATCACTAACCGGCCACTCCTTTTTCATCCGCTAACAAATTACGAACTTGAACTCAAGCTGCCACGTATCACTTTGCAGAAATTGTGTTGGGTTTAGCTGGCCAGGGAAAGCAGTTGTAAGCTGGAACAGAAGACCTATAGGTGGTACAAAAGTAAATCAACCCTGCAATCACTTGAATTCCTCAAGGCTTGACATAACCTACTGCAAGCCAGAAAAGAGTTCCCTAGAGCTTACCTATGCTAAGCCGAATCTTGTCTCACATGATCAATATGTAACATGCACATGCAAATTCTAACCAACAATTTCAAACCATCCATTTCTACAGAAGAGTATCCATCTCCCTCTGACACAGAGGTATGCTGTCATAATTTACCCTTCGGAGTTGGAAGGTTCAGACACAGGGCCTTTCTGCACTATACTGTTATAGTGCTATTATTCCGCTTCCAATATCCTGTGGAATTTTGCAGTTTGTAGTTTATTGAGGCCAAAGAGCTCTCTGGCTGAGGATTCTAAATGCCTCTCCCTAAACTGCAAATCCCAGGATTCCATAGAATGTTGAAAGTGGAATAATAGCACTATAACAGTGTACTGCGGAAATGCCCACAGTGTCAGAGTACCAGGAATGCCAAGAATTTACAACTCCCAATATTGATGGTCCCTCTGAGTCAGAGGTGCTGGAAGCTGAAGCAGAAGGGAGCTCTATTCCCCAACAGGAGGTCCAAGATGTAGTGCAGCCATTTGCTGAGCACAGGAGGTATAAGGAAATGTTGCACTGGTCTCATAGGCTCTTTGGGAAAAGATGCTGACTAATCAAATACCTAGTGCCTTGAGGCACCTGGCTATGAATATTCCAGCACTTCACTGGTAGCTTTGTTGCTTGCAGGTATCTATCTTGCTGACTGGCAGTACTCTTTGGCATTTCGTGTTCTCTGGACCTTGGTCTGGCTACCATTTATGATTCTGTTCTGCTCTTTGCTGGCTTTTGTTATTTGGACTGATGACTTGCTGTGTGACTTCTGGACTGGCTGACAACCATTCCCTTGCTTCTTCTTTCACTTATGACTGACCTGTGCCGGCTTAACTATCTGACAGCTCTTGCATTCCAACCAACTGCTTCCTGGGACACTTTGTTGACTGGAGCAGAAGACACCTGTGTGTTAAAGACACCATGTCATTGCTTCAACAGGACACATTGCCCAAACAAGGAACACTCTTATGGTACCTTTAAAGATAAATAATTTATAAACCACAAACTCATAAAGTGGTTGGCTTTCAAAGCACTACGAGATATTTTTTTTCCCCCTGCAACAAACTAGCATGGCCGCACTTCTGGAAATGTTTAAATGAGATTATCTTCCATGTGTAAGTCTGACCACAGTCAGGAGGTATCCTTTACTTAGGCTGCAAACATTTGCCTGGGAATATGATAAGTGAATTGGGATTGTTTCTGAATAGACATGTATAGGTCCTGTTATTTAATTCCTTTTTTAAAACTGTTGTAAAATAAGATTTCAATTTAACCTTGTTTTAAACTTCTGGAAGCCCCCTGGGATCCCATTCTGGGAGAAAAGTGGGGGATAAATTAATTAAATAAAAAAAGATTGCACTGTCAATAGTTCTATAGGAGTATGAAAATGCTAGGAGGAGTCCCCCTGAAGCATCACTTAGATAGCTGGAGTCTGTGACCTTCTGTGTGAAAACGTGCATCAGATTTCTGCTGAATAAGGCCTTCAGTTAACAGCAGAATCCAATTTGTAATTTAGTTTTAAATGTACACACCACCACCAAACAAAAAAAAAAACACCTTATCAGCCAAGTGGAATAAACTGAAGCGTAGATACAAATACCTTTTGACACACACAAGCGGGAACTAATACTGTGACATATTTCAAATTAGCTCTTTGAAGAACCTCTAACTGAACATAACACTTACTGTAGATGCACGTCAGAGGTTATGAGGAGAGAAGGAAAAGCTGAGGGGGCCCACAAAATATATATAGATATTTATGAAAAGAATAATTTTACTGATGGCAAGCTGCTACTCTTCCCTGATTAAACTCTTAGCAGCCAAACAGTGTTAAAACTATATTGGAGAATTGATTCAAATGGCTTCCATTAGCAATTTGGCAAGCTGTTGTGACTTGCTACTAATCAATTTTAAATAAATCTGTCCTATCTAAAAATGAAAGCGGCTTCAGAAGTTAGGCATCTTCATGCCTCTCTCTGATAAATCAGTAGCTAACAATAAAATGACTACAGTTTTCCCCTAAAAAAGCAAGAAGAAGAAAGGAATGTTGCCCTATCATGCTGCTGTTTGTCATCCGTTCCCCACTCCTAAAGAATCTGGCTTAATGCACAAACAGAGACAATTCTCTTTTCTTTTCCATAGTACATTTTACCTGTCAAAGTTTTCAACAAATGTTATTCCAGCTATTTTACAACACAATTGTGTCTTAATTATGCATGACATTTCAACAATCAGGAGTAATTAGGCCCATTTGTGATGTAAATATCCACTAGAAGAGATCATGCATAACACATGAAATATATCTTTGTGTATTCTCTGAAATTCTCTTCAGGCACAACAGAAAAAAAAATCTTAGCACTTTTTTTGAAATACTGCATGTGAATACAAGTAACTTGGTAATACAAATCAATAAATACATCACCCTGGTTCATTTAATATCTGTTATCGTTATTTATATTGTGTGGCTTCAAGTAGGTTCTGACTTATGGTGGCACCAAGGCAAACCCATCATGGGATTTTCTGGGGCTGAGAGTGTGTGACACACCCAAGTTCACCCAGTAGGTTTCCATGGCTGAGTGGGTATTCAGACATTGGTCTCCAAGGTCACAGTCAAATGTCCAAACCACTACAGCAGTGGCTCTCCCTTTTTCTTCTGAAAAAAGGTTAAGCAACTGGTCGTAAGCACAACACATTCAATACAAAAATATGAAAATTAAGTCAATATACACAGTAAAACTTGCGCCTAATAAAGCAATTAAATGTACTTCCAAAATCATAATTATAATAAATATTGCAATAAATGCTACAAAATATTTCAATGTTCTTATATTTAGCTAGCAGCTTATTTCTAGCATTGCAAGTCTATATGCGTCTTCTCATGGGTAGGTCCCATGGAGTTGAATGGGGTGAGCCAGGACAATATTGCAACATAATCCAATATTATAGCATAAAAACAAAGCCAACAAATCCACAGTGTAGAGAGTGCAGATCATTTCTGACATCACCTGGCAACAAAGAGATTTTTGCCAGGACCAATCTGCACATTAATTTTTAGCATTTCCATTTAACGTGTAGGGTTGTCATTGTTGTTGCTGGTGTTAATAATTCAAATAGAATCATAGAATCACAGAAATGTAGAGTTGGAAGAGATCACATGGGCCATTCAGTCCAACCCCCTGCCATGCAGGAACACCCTCAAAGCACTCCTGACAGACGGCCATCCAGCCTCTGCTTAAAAACTTCCAAGGAAGGAGACTCCACCACACGCCAATGCAGCATATTCCACGGCCGGACAGCCCTGACCGTCAGGAAGTTTTTCCTGAGGTTCAGGTGGAATCTCCTTTCCTGCCGCTTGAATCCATTGCTCCTTGTCCTGGTCTCTGGAGCAGCAGAAAACAAGCCCACTCCCTCCTCTACATGGCATCCCTTCAAATATTTAAACATGGCTATCATGTCCTCTCTTAACCTTCTCTTCTGCAGACTAAACGTACCCAGCTCTCTAAGTCTATCCTCATAGGGCATGGCTCCCAGGCCCCTCACCATTTTGGTTGCCCTCCTCTGGACTTGCTCCAGCTTGACTATGTCCTTGTTGAATTGTGGTGCCCAGAACTGGACACAGTATTCAAGATGAGGTTTAACCAAAGCAGGGTAGAATGGTAATACCATTAATATGGGAGATGTTAATAATTAACAAAACTGGAGTAGTCATGTGGAGAGAATTTAACCTTATCCTCCCTGCTCTCATCCACATGAAAAGCATCATCTTCTTATTTTAACAGCCTATACCAGTGGTTCTTAACCTGGGGTCTGAGGACCCCTGGAGGTCCGTGAAGCCCTGCTGCTGGACACCACCACCACCAGCAGCAACTAGGGCATGGCAGCAGGGGGAAGCTGCCCAAACTGCTCCCTTGTTTGCAAATGAGGGAGCAGTTTGGGTGTGTGCACAGATATCCCTGCTGCCACATCCCTGACAAAAGGGACACTGACCTATAGTATGATTAGGAACATGTGGCCTTCCAAATGTTTTTTGAAGGCACTTCTCATCAGACCTAGTCAATACAGGAAATGGTGAGGGACTGATGAAAGCAGAAACAAGAAAGCTAGTTGGAAAGGGCTGAGACAGTAATCTAACAAGATAAAAGGAGTAATAAGCTAAAAAATCTATTTCAGTTGTCTTTATACACAATTTCAAAACAGCAGCACCTGCAGGAATTTTTGAAATCCCTATTTCTCACCCACCTTATTGGAAACCTCTCTCATGCTTTTCTCCTCCCACCACCATTCCATTTTCTTATCCTCACATTTTCTTTAGCTTACTGATTACTACATGGGTCCCAGCATTAATTCGGAACCAAATCACTACTATAAAATCTACTGCCGACAGTTTAGCAGAGTGGCTCATTTAATTAATTAATAACTTGATTAATTATAGCTTGGTTTTGGAGAAACATTGATGTTGAAACCTCAATTTAAGTCAACCATTTTTATTACACAATAAATGCAATCTAGTTGTCCTTTTTCACTGGCAGATTTCCGACGCGATTCATCCCTTAATTGATTTTGTTAGTTTGTGTCTGAATGGGAGTTGTAATTAACAACATCTGAAAAGCCACAGATTCCTGACTCCTGGCACATGCAATGTATAAATACATGTTACAAGAATATATACCTGTAAAATATGTCCATGCTTTTCATAAGATTTATATGAAATAATTAACAAAGGATGTGACATATAAAATCTTGGGCTTTCTAAAATCCTATGTATATCCTAGGATCATTGGAAGCTCCCTTAAACCAGGGTATACTATGTCTAGTTCAGTCTTGTCTATTCAGACAGTCTGGAACCAGCATGCAAAACATGTTTTCTGTCTGTCTGTCTGTCTGTCTGTCTATGGCTGATAGAGAATCTGCTTTGCATGCTAGAAGGTTTCAAACTGCAGCGTCTCCGCTTTAAAGGAATTGGTAATAATTGGTAGAGAAAATCATCTGCTTGAGACCTTGGCAAACCATTGCCTGTCAGAATAGACAGGACTGGGCTAGACAGAAAACTAGCTTGACCTAATTTAAGAGAGCTTCGAATGATCCTAGGATGTACATAACATTTTAGAAATCCAAACATTCTGTGTGTCACATTCTTCAGTAACTATTTTACAAAAATCTCATGAAAAGCATGGATGCCTTTTTTATACTCTTGGAATATATTTCTATTGACATATACATATTTACATATTTGAAAGCCAGCATGCTGTAGTGGTTTGAATATTGTACTAGAACTCTGAAAGAGGAGAGTTCAAATCCCGTTTCGTCTATGGAATCCCACTGGGCGGCCTTGGACAATTCACATTCTCTCAGCCGCAGAGGAAGGCAATTGTAAACCTCCTTGAAGCAAAACTTGCCAGGAAAGCCCCATTATATATTTGTCTTGAGGTTGCCATAAGTGAGAAACAATCTGAAGGCACACAACAACCAATAATGTAATAATTTTTATTCCTCCTCTTCAATGCTTACATCCCAATCAGGGTGGCAAACAACAATTAACTCCATCTTAAATGAAACATCAGCTGGCCTCAAGAATGTTATAGGAATGTATAGTCTAATGAGACATTGGGTTTTAAAGGATAGAGCAAATGAAATTAGAGTTCATCTCACAATCATTCTACAGCCCAGTGCAGTAGCAGCTACAGCTAGCTAATTACAAATGGCAGCTCCTAATTAACAAGGGCAGAGACGCAAGCTTGGTTTATTAAGAAATTCCCTGTGCATTAAGGAATATCCCTGTGCAATTTTCGGTGTGGGCAAGCAGATAAGATAGAAGCTGGCTGGTTTGATGGCACAATTCATCCTATGCCATATGGAGCTATTCACCTCTAGTTCAATTATTCTTATACCATGATCTGTGCTACATTTGCAGGTGGTCCGCAGGATCATACAGAAAATAAGAGGAGAAATGCTGAAGAAGGGATTCATGTAGCAATCTCCTAGGTGTTGGCTAGAATTTTTTTAAGAAAAAAAAAAGGGAGTGAGAGAGAGAGAGAGAGAGAGAGAGAGACATATTCACTGGCCTAAGTTCAACCACTGCCCCAACTCACTACAATAGTTCAGCTTTAAATTAAGCTTCTCCTACACTCTGGTGTGGCTAAAGTATATACCCAGAGTGGTTAGAGAACAAAAACGTAGGTTGAAGGGTGAAGAGGCAGCAGGTATGGACAGGTTTGGTTCAACTGGTGGGTTACCATATGTACTGCTGCCCCACCTTTCCACCGACATATTAATTCTTTTAGTTGCTTTGGATACAGTACAGCTGTACTAGAGTGCTTTGTTGTTGTGTGCCTTCCAGTCTTTTATGACCTATGGTGACCCAAAGCTAACTTATCACAGAGGGTTCTTGTTCAGATTTGTTCAGAACAGATTTGCAACTGTCTCCCTCTGAAGCTGAGAATGTGTGACTAGCTGAAGGGCATCCACTGGGCTTCCATGGTTGAGCAGAGAATTTGAACTCTGGTCTCCCAGACTTCCAGTCCAACATTCAAACCACTAAACCACACTGTAGAGGAAGCTTAATTAAGATGTAAGAATATTGGAATGGCAAAGAGTCTATCTCAAACTAGAGTCAAGAGAGCTGGGTTCAGATCCTGACTCAGATGTGAAGTGGGAGAGGCTAAGAGAGAGAAGCCTTTGCATGGCCTTTAGCTCCTTGAAGGAAGGGTGGGATAAATACATCAAGAAACAAAAGAGCCTTCCAAGTAGACCTGTTCAGCCCCAGAAAACCCCATGATAGGTTCGCTTAGGGTCGTCATAAGTCAGAAACAATTTGAAGATACACAAAAACAATAACAGCAACAATTTATCAGTTGCCATCCTATCATCAAATATTTCACATTACATATACCTATACAAGCACAAGCAATATGCTTTAAATACTTAATTCATTACATATACAGACGTGTATATGATAGACACACATACCTTGGATATGGCACATGGTATATACCTTATGTAGGATCTGGCCCAATTTTGTTCTTGTTGTTTATACAACTGGGATCTGCAATTCCACACCAAAAACACTAAGATGGCCATGATGCTACATAACCATTAAACTGAGCCTCTTCACTTCTAAGATACTTATACAAATTTTTACTGTCCTTATTTCATTTAACTGATAAAGAAAGCAGCATAGCAGTACTCATCCTAACTGTATTAAGCAATGATCCACTTTTAATGCACACCAACAGTCAAGAAATTGGATACACAGAAAAATCTCTCAAGACTACTTAAATTTTAATCACTTTTTTACTGTTCTATTGCAAGAGTCAAGAGTAGAGTAAACAACATTTTAGCCCCAGTGGGTCTTCGGCAAGTATGCCGTATAAGAACAAGAGGATACTAGCAATTTGTACTGTTCAAAGACACTACAAAAGTCTGCCCTCATTCAATCTTTTCTTCCATCACCAAAAGAAAGATTCTAACACATGTCCTATCACTCACTGTCATCTTGGATACCAAAGACCCATCAATAATGTTTCTTACACAACAAAGACCAGACCAATGGAAATCTAGTATATCAAAGCAGACAAAAAAAACTAAGTTAAATTCTTCAAGGCTGTGGCAAAAGAAAGAGAAAGGGGGAAATATATGCTTATTGAACAGCGGTTAAGAAAAAAAAAGTTGAACAAATTAATAACAAGACTTGAGAAACTCGGAAGCGAGCCTATGAGAGGTAGAAAACCCACAGTTTCTGATCTAGTGGGATTTCAGTTTCCATCAGTCTTTCTCAGTCAGTATGGCCAGTGGATGATGGGAGTTATCATCCAGCAACATGGAGGTCCACAGGATTCCTACCCCTACAGTATTCCTACGCCTACAGCATAGTAAATCATATTTCCCTTTTGTGGAGCTTCATTTTGTACACTGCTAGCTAGAGGTCTCCATCTGCCTTCTCTCTGTCTCTTAGCATAACTGTGCTCTCATTTCCAAGGAAGTAGTTCCTTCACTTCCACAATATTGCCCTGTGCAGCCATTTCTAGAGGACCTCAACTGACAATATCCATGGACTGAAAAGGTTGCAAGGAAGGGAAGTGGCAGTAGTGCCAAATAGCAGAAACTACTGAAGGCTCTTCATTCTAGAACAGAGGGAAATAACAGCATTATTTGTAGCTTCCCCTGTGCAAGGAGGAACAAAAACAGGATGTTGCTGCTGGCTCTTCAGAGTCATCTGCTAAGAAAAATTATGACCTCTGTTGAAGGTGACACCCAGTCATGCCTAATTTTCACTTCTTCTAGAATCTCTAGCTTTTACACTATCTACGCGGTTCTTGGCAAACAGGTCTACCACACTGAGGGCGGGACTATACATGACTTGCAGTGCTGTATTTCCTCTTATGGACCTTTTATGTACACAAGCATACACACAAACACACACGTACACACCTACATAAAGCCTTTAAGCTAAAAGGGAAATGGTAGGAAGTTCTTAGCCTCCCGCATGGTGTATTTACCTTGCAAACTCATTTGCTTTCCCGTACACATTTTTTCTACAGCAGTGGTCTAATGGTAGTGAAGGTATTAGGAAATACCTTTTACAAGCTTGTTTTTTTGAAGGGGGAAAAAGAAATCTACAAGGTTTCTTAGCCCTCCAGTAACCTAGAAACAAGTTGGAAATGACAAGTGGGGAATCAGCTGCCCCTACTTATCAGTATAGTAAAGGGACAAAACAATGACTAGTCTTGGGTAGCTGCTGTGTTGCTAAGATGATATGGCCATGACATGGTTACCCCAAGCCTTCTCCACTTAAGCAGCCTTTTTTAGGTGAAAAAGAAGTTGTTTTGTCATTCCTCTTTTTAAAGAACTAGAAGCTGAAAATTCTTACCAACTAAATGTCCTGAAACCACTCAGTGATCTTCCAGTAGATCCCCAACTAGAATCTGGAAAAGTTTATATCTCATAACCCATAGCCAGCATTGTGGTCTGTCCAGAATTCTATCTTTTTGGCCACCCCTGATTTAGAGAGCTAGGCCAGGGATAAGTATGCTATCTTTTAATAAGCTAGTGAGCCATACTTTCCATCAGCCTCCATCACTTGTAAACATACTAGAAGGTAATGTTATCCAAGACAAGATAAGGTTATCCAAGATAATGCTGGATACCTACGAAATTCTCTAACCAGCCTTCACTGCTAATATTACTGTAATGTACTCATAATTCATTTATGAAGCAAAACAAGGTGCATGATGCACAAGACACGGAGGGCCCAAGGAGCTGTTTTCTGTTCTGATGATTTATGTCTCCTAAATATAATAAAAGCTGATTGCCATAAGCATGGCCCATGACACATGCCATGACGTCATTCTAAAGTGTATTTAATGGCTTAAAATGCCAAATGGCTATAACCCATTTACAGTAAAGGTCCGCTACAGGTCAGATGTGCATCAAATGAAGAACACACTTAAGAATGTATTATGGACTTGTCATGTTGAAAACGAAATAACAAACTTTTAAAAATCTAACTAGAAATCAATAAATGAAGACCACAGTTCTAAAGAAGATTATTGTTAATTACTTCACTGTATAGATTTCCAACTATTCTCATGTCTGTACAAGAATGAAAATAAAGATATCTTTTCATGAAATTTAATTTGCAATCAGTTGAACTGTACTTTTTTTATTCCATAAAATAATGTAATAAAAATAGTTTTGTATGCACTTTTCCCCACTGTGGCCCCTATTGCCTTAAAACAATCTAGAAGCTGTTATTAGTTCAGAATGGTGGTATATGCCCTTTCATTGAGACAAACCAACTAGAACATATTAAACATGGTGTCAAAGTTCTGGGGGTGTGGCTACCTGAAGTTCCAGTACAGTCTAGAAGAAGGTTGCTAAGCAATCAGAATACCACCTCAGGAAAGAAACTCAGCCCAGTAGTGTGTGGGAGGGGGTCATGGCTGATAGAAAAAGTTATATAAAGTCAAGTGCCTATGGGTATTTCTATTCCTTCAATGAGCGACACTCCCTGGTCAGCCAGAGAGTTTAGTTGTTTTGGAAGGTTTAGTTCTCAGTGGAAGCCTAGTGAGAGGCAGAAGAGTAATATAACCTTAATAGGATCTGGTCAGAGAGTGTGACCTGAATTGGGGGTTAAGCCTTTGATGGGAGTTTAACCAAAGTGCTGTTGTATAATTTTGCCTTTCATGGAAGCCTAAAGATATAATTGAATTGTTTCTGAGCATGGAGTTAACTATTAATACTGTCTAAAAAGTGAACTGAAGAAATGTATCAACATTGAACTGCATATGAACTCTAACATGCTACTTTATTCTTATTGTTATCTAAATTAATGTTACAGTTTATCTCTGTAATCACTGACTCAGCCTGAGTTATCATGATAAGTTAACACAAAAAATACACTAGCATAAAATTATTAAATGGTTCTAACATTGACATTGAAAGCCCTCATCCTTTTACACAAAGGTGATGTTCTATGAGGAGAGACAGAGCTGTGTGGTAAAGACAGGGTGCTTTATCAGATTTGGAACTGCCACACCAACCTGGGAGAAGTAAGGGCCTATCACAGACCACTACTGCCTTAAGACAACATAGAAGCTGCGATTAGTTCAGAATGTTGGCCTGTGCCTTTTCATTGAGACAAACCAACTAGAACATATTAAACATATAGCACAAAAAATACATTGGTTACTGTGTTTCCGGGCCCAATGGAAGCAGCTAGTCTTGACTAATAGAGACTTAAAATATACTGAGCATTTCAGGGTCTCCACCTAGATGTCATTCTGCAAGCATTTCTGCAACCTGTTAAGGAAGCACTCCTTCATCTTTAACACATGCAAAACTGGTGTCTACTAGGAGCAAAGCTTTCTTACTGATCATGGCATTAATGCAACTCTTCTACATGTATGAGCTGGAAAATTACATTGAGGAATAATGGATGCTAAAGCTGTTCATGACTGAACAATGATAGGATGATGCTCTAGGAACCACATGGCTTTGATGGCTTTGAGGGTGAATAGTGCAATCAGTTCTTGATTGATCCTGATTTCCTTCTATTGCTTTTATCGGATTGATTTCAACTGTTGTAATACTATAGTTACACACTATAAACTCCTTTGCACGTTAGTTTTGAAAAGTAATGCAGTAGACCCTCCTTACCTGCTGTCTGCGGACATGAGAGTTTGAGCATCCATGAGTGTATCACATCCAATACCTATAATGGTAGTGATGTGTGCATGGACATATGGAAGCCCCTGCATATATGGAAAGTACACTGTATATAAATACTGTGAAATACAAAAGAGAAAACAAATACTAAACTCAATTCTGCATATGAAATATTTATCTAAAGTTACACATTAAAATGAGTTCCAAGAAGTTATATCATGATGATTCCAAATGATGTCAAAATAATTGAATATATTCAGCAATATATATACTTTGAAAAACTGACAATTTGATCATTTATAATTTATTTTTCCCCATCTTGTTATTATTGACTGCAAGAAAAATTAGAATTAGTACTTTTCTCCATGCGGGAAGCTAAGAGTGTCACTTTTGAATCTCAAAGAAATGGTAATGGTCCATGAGGTGATCACATGTTAGACTTCAAACAGCAAGCCTAGCAGGGCCCCATTTACACCATACAATTATGGTGCTATTATTACATTTTAACTGCCATGATTCCATTCCATGACATTGTAGGGTTTGCAGTTTAGTGAGACACTGGAGTGCTCAGGCTGAGAATTCCCAATGCCCTTCCCTAAATGGGCAACCCCAGGTTTCTACAGGATGGAACCACGACAGTTAACATGGAATAAAAGCCCTATAACTGTATAGTGTGAACAGGCCCCAGGTCTCCACTGTGGCATGGCTGGAAAAGTCACCTTGCAGTGGGAAAAAATGGTTGTAGGAACCCAGCAGTAGCACTCAAAAGAATTATTATATTCTGCAGTACCATAAACCTAAACTCACTGCTCAGCAGAGTTGCAACTCCTGATCCAAGCAGTGACCCTGGGAATTAAAATGTAGTTTCTGAAAAACAGCATGCTCACCACAGAAATCTTCCTGGCACTGTATCTGCAAAAGATATTGTACTTAACCAGTAGTGTAAATTAAGATGGTCTCCCCCAGACAATACTTCTGAAAAATTACACACTGTGCTGTTCAAAAACCTTGGAGTGATATTCCATATTTCGAAGAGGTCAACAATGTGCTGTACAATAACACGAACAGAACCCAGAGTGAGAAGTTGTCTTTTTATGGTTAATGTCTTGCTGGAAGTGGATACAGACTCTGTTTTTACTGGAACTTTGCAATGTTTTGTAAAACCACAAATAAAAATGCTTAGTATAAACTAGAAAAAAAATTGTGTGAAAAAAAAAGGGGTCCTTTGTTCAAGCCAAAGCTCAATTGCTGTTATTAGAAAATTTATTTCGGCCACACACAAAGTGATTGTTAATATTTGCCTAAGAAGATAGACTTATACAGCAACTAGGTCAAAACGGCAGGATATCAGCTTTCAAGTCAGTTTAAAAATAATGCGAAAACATTTTAAATTACACCACCAAGACCTTGTCAGCTTTTAATTTAAAAAGCTGCGGGAAACAGTACACAAAAATTATACTTCATAAACTCTGAAACTGTAGATATGTTAAGGTCACTTGGCACAACAGCTAATTAAATTAAATTAGACCCTCTAGTGATTAGTTTCTACCTACAGCAAAAATGTACAGAAAGTTTATGTTGGATAGATAAGACACTGTTAATGATCAAACCAAGGAGGAATGCAAGCCCCAGATTGTTTTCCTTTATTGGGGGAACCTCCTATCCTATATCCTTCTATCATGTTTGATATTTTAAGTTAGGGAACTTATTAAGTCAAAATGCCTAAATATGTTCCAATATAAAAAATGGAGAAAGTTAAAAAAAGAAGAAGAAGTCCCTGGCTTCTTGAGACAAAAAGTGATGGCAGTTGGAAAAGAAAGTAGATAGCCTGGGAGTTTTCAGTATCAGACTTCTCCGTCCTCTTGTGCTGCCAGTTTCATGGAAACAGTAGCCCCAAAAAGATGTGTGCTATTTTAAAAGGAGTTGTGTGTTGATTCCAAAACCACACAAGTCTCAACATGAAGATAAATTTAGTAGTTCCAGTTTGCACGCACTCCTCACCCTAAGACTGATCTCCTCGAACAATTTTTAATAGGAAAGGTTGTTCTTCTTAGAGTAGGGGACTGGTGCCCCTCCAGTCATTTTGGTCTAGACTCCCTATCATCAACCAGCATAACATGTGATAAAGGATCATAGAAGCTGTTGCCCAAAATATCTGGAGAGCCAAAGGCACTCCACCAGTAAACAAGGCAAGATCCATCTACAAAAAGATGGATCCGGAATGACTTTTTTAAAAAATCAAGTACAGTCGGTCCTAAATATTTGCAGGTTTTACTTTTACGGATTTGATTATTCATGGATTATTTACTGCTGCCTCTGCTGCTGCCCTATGCCATTTTTAATAGGGACTGGAAGCCTCATGAAACTGAGAACAAGACTTGTAAGTTCCTATTAAAAATGGTGTAGGGCAGCAGTGGAGGTGGCCAGCCCCCTACTTCTGCCTTGTGAAGGAACCCTGAGGCCTCAAAGCAATCCACGGTGGATTGAATACGCTGATCATACTTTTTTGTGTGTTAAATATGGTTTGGGAGGGCCTATGGTTTTCCCACTTCCACGGGGGTCCTGTGCCCCTAACCCTAGCAAATGTGAAGGGATGACTGTAGTTGTTTCAAGCGTAACCCCCTTGGACATTTTACCAAGAAAGAGTAATATTTCAGCATTTCAAAAATTAACCACATATGCAGATGTAGAATGTACGAAGCTATCATTAATATAATCTGCCACAATACATTTGTTGGACTTTCACATTTTTGGGATTCTATTGAAAGTGCCTGACATGGTTATTCATCTAGAACTTGTCACTGTTTCCACCAAATGATACCATTAAGAAGTCTGGTCAACACAACTACGTTCTTATTAAGGAAGAGGAGAATTCCTTTAAGCTAAACAGAGCCCACATTTTTCCTTTCTTTTAAATGCAGGAGGTTATGCTTATTTCTCTCCCTACTAGATATTGCTAAGCCTGGAATAACAGTAACTTGCTCATTCATCATTTAACATATAAAGTTATTATACATAAAGCTTGTCACAAAAATTATAAACAACATTCTAAATGTGTGTTATATTGCATCAAATTATTTTGTATTACACTTCAGTTTATCCACTGCAGTAAATGTGAATTATAAAAGGACACCTGGCGTACCAAGCATGCTCATTTATTGAGAGAGCAATTTCAGCAGTACCAGGAAGTTGATTTCTGAAATATCCTTTGTATTATTCATAAATAATCAAGGTGAAAACATAGAAGTGTCTCATAGGAGGTCGTCCCACATTTCAAAATCAAAACATTCACTTTTTTCATGCCATTATAAAAAGAGCCTACTGGAAATTATGACTGTTTTGATGTATCAGGAATTGTTAATGACATGGAGTCAAGGCTATAAATTCAGTATCTTTTCTTTTTTTGGTGTAAATTGCTTTAATTAATTCTGCAGTTTAAAAAACCAAAAGAAAAGAGATGATTTTAAAGAAGTAAAATAACACCATCATCTCATAATCATGCAGAGAAAAAGCTATAATTTGTAAATAATGGACCAATTGCATGAACTATTAAAAAGCTTATCAAATATTTGCACTTTAAATACTTTTTTAAGAGGAAAAAATTATTTGGTCTGCTATTTTGCTAGAGCTACTAGTATTGTAATTTCTGCTAAATGAACTATTACTTTTTTGTGCAAAAAAAGAGAAATGTACATTGGACATCATTCATGAAGGCAACAAACCAGGAGACAGTTGAGCAAAAGATTTATAATGGTGCTCCCAAAACTACTAGAAATAAGGGCTTGAAAGGTTTTCTGCACAGTACATCTTTTCTTGACAATAGCATTTACATTGATTAAGGCCCTTTCCGCACGATGTCATCATCCCGCTACAGCAATGGGTTGTCCATCGCTAACCAGCTGCTGTCGTGTTCCCAAGCATTGCAGATCAGCCCTATTTCATTTCCAGAAAAAAATCCATTATGAGCCTTCTTTAGAGCTGCAATCTCATCAGCTGGGTGAGTGCGGTTCCTCAACAGCATCTGATAGTGCTTCCTGTTGTTGCCAATCCAAGTGTGGGTGAAGTGTGAGTGTGCCCAGGTTGTTCCTCCCTCAGCTACCCCCATGGTGTGGCACATTTGGATCTATCACCTCTCCGTGTTTATTTTAAATTTTTTCCTTTGAATTATTTTTAATACATTTTTTAGTGTTATAGCACAACAATGTACTGGCGTGTCATGATGTTACAATGTGGCTGCGCTGGTATGGCTTACAAAAAATTAAGACCAATCAGGAGTTGTGGGCTGGGGAAAAGACAGGGGAAGGGACTGGCCAATGACACTGTAGTGTGGAAGGCGCACCAGTGGCAATAACACTACTCATCCGCCTAAGGCAAAAGGATACAGTAGTGAGCGTTCCTAACCCAACATCATCATGGAAATGGCAATGCTAAGGTTGTAATGGAACAATGCACTATTGAGGTGTGGTGCAGAAAAGGCCTATAACTTGAATCCTGAGCTCTTTGACTTGCAGAGAAAGTTCTTCCATCCTCTCTACTCTACCTTAAGCTCTTCCCTGCAGCGCCTTCCACAGGGGAGACCGAAACTCCCGCACGGCATGATGTAGGAGGCTATATGCCTCATAGTGGAACGAGGAAATCATTCAAGCTTCTTGTGTTACTGCTCGGGAGGGTCCTTCTGCACTCCCAAGAGGCTTTTGGTAGGTACATGGGGTTTCATAGAAGATGAAGGGGAGGGAAGTTCCCCTTCCATGACCCTCTATACACTGATGGTTTTTAAAATCCAAACCCATCTACATTTGGGGGTTGAGAAATCCATGATCTCCAAACAAACTGCATGGTTTTGATTCCCCATCTGTATAAAACTTCAATTCTCACTGTGCTTTTCACAAAATGAAAATTACAGAAAAAAACACAGATGATCACACAGGTGTAATCTTTGATTACTCAGGCAGTTCAACTGTAATATTGTCATCTTATTAACTACAGTGGGCTCTCAGTAGCCATTGGGTTTGGTTCCAGGACGCCCTGTGAATATCAAAATCTGTGGATGCTCAAGTCCTATTATGTACAGTAGTGTGGTAAAATGGCATCCCTTATATAAAATGGCAAAAATCAAAGCTTGCTTTTTGGATTTTTTTTTCTTTTGGGGAGGAATATTTTCAAGCCATGGTTGGTTGAATCCGTGGATACAGAATCTGTGGATATGGAGGCCTGACCACATCAGTGTTCCACCTTTCAGAGCTTCATCACTAATCTCTGCAGTTTAGGAACCGCAATGACAATACAATTTCTGCATGTGACGCAGGGGAGACTTACAGCTTAGAGAACATAGGAAATTTTCAAGTCTGAAGACTGGTGTATCCAGCTCTGTACTGTCTACTTTTACCAGAAGGAGCTCTCCATGGTCTTTTTTGGCCTCTCCTGGAAAAGCCAGAGATTGAACCTGCCATGGACCATTTTGCATGCGTGTGCCTCAGTTTGGAGGGGTGGATTTCCAAAGTTACAGCTTTAAAATTAGGCCCACTATGACTAGTCTCCAGATACTAACTCGGAAGAACACCATGTAGTCCAGGTTTTATATACATTTTCGTGGTACTTACAGATTTTGATAGAGTATACAGATTAGACCTTGCTTGATATCTGAAGTAAGGGCATGCAGAAAAATATTTCAGAGTGTTGTCTTCTAGACAAGGCAGGAGATAAATAACAACTCATGGGCAACGCTTAATCTGGCAGTGTGCCAACCATGTGTTCCTTTAAGTGTTATTCCCTTCTGTGTAATGGACTGAAAAATCTGCTCTTAATCTGGTCCCCTCAGGTACTGCCAGGAACAGGGTATTTTTAAATAAGAGAGATGATGGCAGAAAGTTGGCAAAAATACTTAAAATACTGAAGGTGTATTAGAAGAGGAATTCTTTTACTTAAAAATCAAGTTGAAGTGAACCTAAATTAAGCTGAAACATAATTTGCAAATTTGATTTAAAATTGAAGGGCAGACTTCCCAGAATAGCAAGCAACATCTTAGCCAACATGGAACTGACATGGTGTTAGAATGGAAAGACATTAAGGATGATCGCTAAAGTTAGCAGTATTTAAAAACTATGAACAAAATTGCTACTAGGAGATAGATGCAGAGTGTGGAAGTAATACAGTGCAATTAATGCCCTTACCTGCAAAGCATTACTTTCGTGTATATGAAGTTATCAGCATTATAACTATTAGGTAACTTAAGTTGGAAACATCATTACAGATTTTTTTTAATGGTGTAATGGTAACACTTCCTCGTTAGTCATAAGATGTTGCTTTTGAGGGGATATTAAGGCTTTTTTTATTGTTTTCTTCAAAAAATAGTTAAAGAAGAATAGTAAAGTAACAAGCCACTTCAAACACCAAGCAATGTTTTTTTTGTTTTTTGAATAAGATAAATTTAAATGAAACAATTTCAAATAAAATAAGAAATCATTTTTCTGAGGGTTTAAACACTCTAACATCAGGTAAAGCAAATTCATTTGGCCTTAAATGAAACACTTGCTTGTTCTATAGTCTAAAATTATCGCCATACCTAAACATTTAGAGACTTTCCTGAGAAGTTAAACACATCCTTCCATCATAGGAATCTGTGGCTTTATACTGGATACATGGATAGTTGTGTGGGGAGGGCAGATTTGTTACTTAAAATGGAGAAGCCAAACTTTATTGGCATCTTTTAATGCTTTTGTTTCTATGAGGGGGAGCTGACTTGTCTACATACATTTCCTGTTACATTTAATATGTAGATTCTGTAACTACAACACTGTCACTTTCTTTCACCTATATATTATTTTATCATCTTTGATGAAGAAGCTTGTGAAGCTTTAAAAGCTGGTGTGATATATTCTGCAACTTTGACTTGGAACAATAAAGATATCAACCTTTTTCAAGTTTCTTTTGTTTTATTTTCCCCTCTTTTCTTCTATATTACATCCATGTTTATTGCTCAGGTTGTATCACAGTGGAGATTAAATTATTCTTAATCATCCAATCAGTGCTTGTGTATCTTCTTCAATACGAAAAACATTAGAGGTTTCTATTGTTCTATGAGCAACACAGCTATCCCTGAACCTTGACATAACGGAAGTACCACCAACCCACAGCAAGAACATTGTATGTATGTTAAACCTACCCACAGCATGGGGAAAGAAACAAGACCTACATCCATTTAAAACTTCATAATGTAGTGCAGATTTCCATCACATACTTGCAGGATTAACTACATTTGTACAATTCAAGGTGATCCTTACTTGCAAATCAATAGATCACGGATGAGAACATTTCTACATGGACATAACATTTGTGCAAGACATGATCAGCTATGACTATGGTGCATCTCATGTGACCCATACTCAAATACAAGGGTTTAGAAGTTGTTTCATGATACACCATTCACATATATATTATACAACTCGTGTAGTTGTCACCTGTGCAGTTGAATCACTTTTCTGTGATATTACATGCAGACACATTCCTACCACTGAAGTCATATAAAAACCACTGAAAACATCTTAACCCTTATATCAGGTAAGACTACTTGTCCATCCAGCCTACTGTGGTCTACTGAGAATGTGAACACCTCTACAATGTCTTAGAAGGTATTTCTTATGACCTGCCATCTACTTCTCATTACTGGAGATGCCACAGATAGAACTTAGGACCACATGAGAGGCATATGCTCTACCATTGGGTCCACCTACACTTACTTCTCTGCCAGGTCAGTTGAAGAGAGATGGTTGTTCTTATTTTCACAGTGTGTTGTGTCAGGTGTGTCCTGAAAATCTGAATTTGCAACTTGCTTTGAAAAACCACAAGGTGTCACTACAACTCTACATCATCAGTCAGAAACAGATCCCATTTGTGATTATGAGAATCATGCAGCCTTGTCAGATACGACGCTCCTCCCTCTAGGCTTTGATGTCGGAAGTCACTGGTTGGGGATGATGGGTATTAATCAGCAATTAAGCTGTTCAGAACGCCTCGAATGTTACCTTACCAAGCTAAGCAAGGATGCCAGTTTTAACTAGCATTGTGTATAAAATGAAAGGTCAACAGAAGCAGATTACAATAATCTGGCAAAGAGAAAGGTTCAGTAATAGTGCTATTGAAAAGAGCAATACTTTAATGTAGTTACTTGTGTAACTTTCATAATGCTTGCTTAACTTGTACATAAGATAAGGGGGGAAATGAGCCCTTGGAAACCAGAAGTATGAGGCAGTGCTTCTTTGCAAGGAAAAAATTACGCTGTAAACCAGAGGTGTAAAGTATACAGCCTTCTGATGTTGACTGCATGACCCATCAGCCCTAGCCAGTCTAACCACCGGTGAGGAAAGCTGGGAGATGTATGCCAACAACATCTGGAGGGCCATATATGGTAATTTCTACCTCTGTTGTAGTGGCTGGCCAGGATTTCCTGCTACTTGAAGCAACACTTTTGTTAGTTCAAAACTACCAAGAAGATTTCAAATACATCAGGTATTTTGGTATGTGTCTACTCCAGTTCTGTCGAGCAATTGGATTCAATCCTTAAAATATAAATAAGAGGGGAAAAATCGAAGCCCAGTGATTACAAAAGCAACACAAGATAGCCAAAATAGGATTAGAACAACCTGTAGAATGCCAGGGGGAAAAAATGAAACCATCTTTCTTTGGTACTGAAAGAGAAATAAAGCAGTACACTAGCAGTAGGCCTTCACTATGGTATATATCCACCTCAGCAAAGAAAGTATTAGCTGCGAATTCTTCTAGTGAAGACTGTAAAATGGATACATATGAAGATGGATTATCCTTTCCTACATATCCCACTGAACAATAAGGTTTCACAGATACTGCACAAACAGCGAAATCCAGAGCAAAGTTAGGAATGTCTACATACTCTCCAAATGTCCCGACTGGGCAGAGAGAGACCCAATTACCCACCCACCCGTCATCCCGCTTTTTTGGCTGCTTTTAAAATGTCTTGCTTTCCTTTCTCCTTCTCCTACTTCCCCCATTGTCCTCAGCTTATTTCTGTTACTGCAAGCTGAGTTCAAAGTGCAAAAATAGCTTGCACTCAATTTCTTGCAGTAAGAGAAGAGAGGAGGGGGTTGAATCTTGGCCATCTAGTAGCGTCAAGCAAAAGCAAACTGCTGCAGCCTTTCGTAGCTTGTAGGAGTTTGCTTGTTCTTCCTCAACAACTTTTGCCATCTCGACCACACGCTGATCTTGCCTGGCTGCATGTGTCTCATTTTCATCTGTGAAATGTCAGAGGGTATGTGTTTATGTCAGAGTGAAGCCAATACATTTTGTAACAATTTTTCACACTTATTTCAACAGGATCTAAGGCCCTTTCCGCACGTGGGAAAGGAATCGCGCAAAAATGCTACTCACCGGACTTCTTCAGCGTCCGGGCGAGTCCGTCGGGACGAGGAGCAGTGCGAGCTCATCGCTCCGCACTGCTCCGTCGTCCAAAATGGCGGCTTCCGGTTGGTGGAGGCTCTCCACCAACCAGAGAAGCTCACCAGCCTAAAGCCCGCCCCCGGCAGCTCTGCAGGCATGCACTAGTGCGCGCCTGCAAATCTGCACCGGAGCGCGGGGACGGAGCGACACGGAGTCGCATGCTCCGTGCTTTTTAAAAACCTCTTAAAAGAGGTTTTTAAAAAGCATGCTGCGCGACCAGTTCCGGTCGCTCTGAACCAGACTGAGGTGCGGAACTACGAAAAGCAGTCTGCCCCACTCCAATCTACGGTGCAGAAGACCTCCGTCAGAGGTCGCTCTGCACCGTTTTAATAGCCCGGTGCGGAAAGGGCCTAAGTGTGACTAATATAGCTCTGGATCCCACATATTCACTTTAGAAGGGAAATACATGTTATTCCTACATTTTATAGAAATGCTTATCTACAAAATAAACTGTTTTAAGTGGACTTTGCAAGGCAAGACTAGTTCAGCCAAAAGTTACAATAACCCGGTCTTTCTATCCAGCCCCTGGAATTGAGTTAAAACATTAGAAAATACAGGAGGCCTGCTCTTTCACTACTTTAATTCATAAATTAAATTATTCGATTAATGAATTTATTAAAAAAGATTCGTACTCTATTTGCCTTTGCCATGGAAAAATATATTCTCTCTAGGTCCTCCAGTGCAATTCCATGGTCCACTTCTGCCACAAGTTGATCACAGAACCTCACATGAGGGCCTAGTGATTTCTAGAGAAGTGTTCTCAGATTTTAAAAAAAGAGTACTGTTTGTGATTTTTAACCCCACGAAAGCGGAGGACTCACTATATATGACAGACAGTTACTGTACTAATCTAAAACAGGGGAAAAAAACATTGTAAATAGCCAGTCTTTATTGTTGATCCAGTATTTTTAATATTGTACTCTGTTGTATATGTGATTTTTAGTCTTAATATTCTATAAATGTTTCTCAACAAAAAAACAAACAAACAGTTTCTGCAGAAAATATTAAAAAAAAACTATAGAAGCACATCCATAAACTGAATGATGAAATAACTGACTGGAAATACTGTGTCATTAGCATTAATACTACTCCATTCTCTTCTATGTTATGGTTTAAGTCACATTAGTATAATCTCCTGGTAAAATCAATGTTTCACCTCTATAAAGTCCCTCCTAAGATCGCACACCTATGATGATGGCAATCAAAAAAGACAACTGATATCACTGAGAAAATTTCAATGGTAGCCTCTCTTGGACATAATTTTACTTATCAACACTTCACCTTGAATGGATACTATCCATACCTCTGTAGTTCATGTTTAGCTTCTCATGCACTCACTTCTTCTAGGTGGAGACCTGATTTCCTGAAGAACATATCTTTTCCTAAATCTGTGTGACATAATAGGGCCATCTTGTGGCAAAGAAAAACCAAAAAAATAATTAAAACCTAGTTTTACACTATGCATGTTGGGACCATAACTAAGTTGCAACACTCAGGAGTTTCTCATTTAGAAACGCGAGATATGTTTTTGTTTCACTCAAGAGAAAGCTATGGAATTTCAAAATAACTTGGTCATTGCTCCTGAGAAGAAATGTTTTTGCTCAGTTTAGCAACTCTTGTACCAACTGATAAGTAAACATTCCACTCATAAGCTAAACAGAAATAATAGAAGCAATTCAAAAAACAGACTCTTTAAAATCATTAGATCTTTATAACATTGCATAGTAGTGACAAATTTAGCAGTCAAAAATACCTCCATATGAAAACAAGAAAAATACCTTCAAAAAATAAGTGGATGAACTTTAACTAGTGCAAACAGCAAAGCATTTGTTAACTTTCACATGGATTTCACTAGCTTGTAAATCTGGGTTCCATTGTCTGGTGTGTGTGTGTGTGTGTGTGTGTGTGTGTGTGTGTGTGTCGGAGGGGGGAATAGTCAATAGTCAATTATAAATATTCACCATTGAAAGAGGTTCAGGGAAGATATTACTACACTGCTATGATCAAATGCATTACACACCAACAATTTCCAAATTGTTACTTTTGAGTAAGAAGAATATGGAGAATGTGTTAAGCTTGCTTTGTTTTATTAAGGAAATAAGGCCAGTGGCATTTAAGTTATCTCAACCATTTATTGTGATCTTTGTAACGGCGAGGGATAAAATGATAGTTACAGCCGTCTCTTTTACACAGGTAGACTTAGAAACTGTATTTTAATGGACAGTGCCATCTATTTTCTTTCAAAGCATATAAAACCTTGCTAAGTGTTGTTATCAGCAGAAACTCCAAAGTGAATTTCATACCTTCCTCTCTCTTTATAAAATGCAAAGTAACAATAATGAAGGGCCAGGTGCGTACATGTGTTAGTTATTTTATACAAGACTAGCAAAACTGTCACCGTGGTCAGCAACCTGAGAAAAATGTAAACTAGAAAAAATTACAGTCCTGCACAGGAAAACCCCCTGAAGTAATTACTGGAGTTTATTTAGCAGCCTATGCAGGTTCTGTGCTCTTAAGATATTAGGGTTATAATTTACACTGTGTGTAAGATATTAGGGTGATAATTTACACTGTGTGATTCCTTAGGCTAGAATGTTTTAAATAATCTAAGTTCTACATCATCAAAGACTGAAGCCATCAAGCTAATTTCCGTTTATGACCCTCATCAAAGGCACAATGAAAGAAAAATGTCCAACTGTGGGGAAGGGTGGAGGACCTTGTAAAGCTGTGCCGAGCTCTTTATTACTTCTCACTGGTGTGACTCGTACACTCTTCAACAACAAGAACATCAATTTTAGGATCTCATTCTCCCACTTTAAAAAAAAAAATCTAATCTGCATTTTATGAGAAGGGGCAACATATGAAGAACAGGTTGACAATTCTATTGAGTCCTCTATGTTCCAAGTCAGAAGGCTGTTTTACACAGTATTTAATAGACTCATAGAATATTTAGAGTTGGAAGGGATCGCAAGAGTCAACTTGTCCAACCCTTTTGCATGCAGGAATACACAAGTAAAGTAGTCCTAAAGGATGCCCATCCAATCTCTGCTTAACTATCTTGGAGAGTCCACCACCCTCAATTTCACTGTTGTAGGTCCATGAACATATAGTTTTCTTTCTTTCTATGGTTAGGTAGAATCTCTTCTCTTGTAATTTGAATCCACTGATTTGTGTTCTAGTCTCTCCAGCAGCAGAAAACAAGCTGGCTCCATCTTCTATATGGAAAAAAAACATCTCATCAGTGTTTTACTTGTGTCCTGCACTGTCTGAATTTTGGTTCCTTTATCTAGATTATTTTCAAATAAATTCTTTAACTCTATTTTTGCCTTTTCAACAATTTCTTCCTCTTTTAGTAAATTATCATTTAATCTCCAACTGAAATCTTTAGTTTTATTTTGAAGTGTAAGAAGCAAAGGATTATGATCAGAAAGTCCTCCTGGGAGTGCTTCTAAGTTTTAAAACAATATATCAAGGTAAAGATTTGGAGACAAAGAACTTACCTATTTTTGACCACAATTTATGGTGGTCGGAGAAAAAGGTATAATCATTATTTGTTCCATACTTTTGTCTCCAGACATCTATCAGGGCAAAATTATCAAGTAAAGCAAAAAAAGACTTTGGAAGTTTCCCTTGATTTTTACTGTTTTTACTTAATCTATTATCATTGGTTCTGTCCAACAATGGCTCAGGAACCCCATTCCAATCACCCATATCTCCTGATAATCAAAATCAAGTAATACTCTTATAATTTTTGATAAATTTTACTTTTATTTTCTAATGGACCACACACTGCCACCAACAATAACTTAGAATCCAACATTGCCACCTCAACTGTGATATACTGTTCCTGCTTAGCCATCCTCCATCTTCTAGGTGACATCCATTCATATAATTGAAGATGGTTATCATCGCACCTCTCAGCCTCCTCTTCACCAAGCTAAACATAGCTAGCTCCCTCAATAATTTTTAATTAGGCTTGGTTTCCAGACCCTTCACCATTTCGGTCGCCCTCCTCTGGATATGTTCCAGCTTGTCAATATCCGTCTTGAACTGTGGTGCCCAGAACTGGACACAGAATTCCAGGTGAGGTCTGGCCAAAACAGAATAGAGCGCGCTACTATTATTTGTTCACTCTTTTTCCGACATGCACTCTCATTCTCCCTATCACCCCCTGGTTTTCAACAGTTCTGATAAGACGTAATATCTGAATCAGACAGACTCTAATCATAGCAAGCACAGTTTATTTATAAACCAGAACTGTGACCCACTATATGAACCAAGCTTCTAATCCTGGTTTGTAGGCAAATCTAGTCCTGGTAACCACAGTTTGCCTAGGTCAGTCAGAAGATAGCTCCAAAAAACATGAATTGTTTCAATTTCTGTTTTAAACTGCATAAATTAATTTTACTTGTAGAATACCTTGAGGCAAGATGATACGGGGATATTAACTGGAATAATGAGGATAAGCCAAAAAGTGAATTACTGGGTGTGATCCTTTTCACATCACACAATTATAGTGCAATAATTCCACTCTAACTGTCATGGTTCAGTCCTATGGAATCCTACGATTTGTAATTGTTGGAGGAGTATTTAGAATTCTCACCCAGAAGCTCTAGTACTTCATCAAACTACAAACTCCAAGACCCTACAGGTTTGACAAGGCAGTTAAAATTGAATCACAGTGCTATAATTGTGTAATATGAAGAGGATCATGCTATTTATTTATTATATTTGTAAGCCACCTTTCTCCTGGCATGGGACCCAAGGGACAGTGCTATAATTGTGTAATATGAAGAGGATCATGCTATTTATTTATTATATTTGTAAGCCACCTTTCTCCTGGCATGGGACCCAAGGTATCCATCAACAAAATTAAAACAGCAAAACATTTAAAAACAATTTAAAAACATTAAAAACATACAAAATAATAAAAAGCTAAAACAATATTCCTTTAAAAACAAGTTACTCAATGAAATGCCCTGGCTTACATGAAAGCCTGTTTGCAATGTTTTCGCCTCCCTCCCTTTTGGTGGGAGCAGCCACCAAGAAGGCTCTCTCTCATGTCCTCGCCAGGCGAGCCTGGGATGGTGGCGGGACTGAGAGAAAGCCTTCCCCCAGCATATCTTTTAGGCTCTAGCCAGTTGGTACAGCGTGATATGGTCTCTCAGATAGCCTGGACCTAAGTCAATATACGACTCGGCTAGTATACAATGTAACAATGTAAGTTACTTTTTACCTAAAAATAGACATTATGTGAATTGTGTGAATAATTAAGATCAAAGCTATCTTAAACTTTTAGATCACCCAGTGTCAATGCAATCTTACTTTCTGACAGAGACACTTCAATAACTCCACTGAAAGTTGTCAAGTACTGAGTAATTAAATAGCAGATTAAGTGATATTCACGTGTGAGTACCAGCCTGCCAAGAAATGAAAATGCAAATCATGCTCCTTGGGTGAACTCAAACATATAAACAAATGCAAAAGCTGTATTACTAGTTTGTACACTACAGAAAACAAGAGCTCTCATGACATTTCCTTCTCCCTGACAGACTAACACTGTCAGGAAGTGAATTCACACACACAAATATAACAGTGCATAAACACTATTTCTTAGGAGCGTGATACATAGTACGGGACTTCAGTGAGTGAACCGGAGGAAATTAGCAAAAGTCAAAACATAAAAGGCAAGAGTTTCCCATCCTGCCCGCAAGAGACCTTGGAGTTCTCGTTTAGCCTGGTAGTGCTTATCGCTACATTCCTAGCTTTATCTAACGGTCTCTGGTTCTCATACCTTGTTACAAGCAAGCTGCTACTTAACTCCTACTACATGTCCCATAACTAAAATATGGAGGGCTACCTGACAAACACCAAACCATTTCTGGGCCCATCAAACTCATCACATCATCATGAGATACCTTCTGTTCTACCTAGTTATACAGGATGCCATGAAAGCAAAACCAAGTCATGCCTTTCAAACCACTGGCCAATGGTGGAGATTGTAGCAACCGGAGCAACTACTTAACAAACTGCATAAAGCAGAAAAGCAGCCAGATTTCAAAAGATCAAGGTGAAAGGACATACTGTATTACTTCCAGATTAATTCCACCCTCAACCCCGCATGGTACTTGGAACAATTCTAGAAAAGCATGGTTTTGACAAACTCTGTTGTACAAGGCCTTCCTTTCTTTCGGCTGACAATTCGATTGGAATGCAGATGGATCCTTATTTTCTAATGGAGCCTGTTTGTGGGACTTTTTTTTTTCTTTAGAGGCAAGTATAATGGATATTTAATTATTCTCCTAGCATATATCCCATAATAATGAAACTTTATCTCTGTCTGTTTCTGGTTTCCATGGAATTAAAGAGAAAGTATTTTTAAAAGCAGAAATCTAAAGCACCAAGGAGAGAGCAATGAATTAAGAACACTGGAGGGAAATTAGACGGTGATGTATGTTAACATCCGAGGTTGCTTCACCAACTATATTTCCTTAGGTGCCAAACAGAGGTACACAAATAGCCAAAGAAGCCAACGGTTTGCAATGGCCTGTAAATAACTCACCCTTCTCCATTCTGTCCCACCATCTCACCAGTACAACTTATCCATGAACATAGCTTGTGAGGTTCATCCACTACTGAAACCAACTGAAATGATGAGTGTGATTCCTACACATTGCTAGTGCTGCCTAGGAGAGGATGAAACTGAGAGGAGGTGGAAGTAGCTATGGCAAGAAGGGTAAAATGGATAGGGGAAAAGTGGAGGCTCCTGTGGATTGGTGGTTCATGGGTCCGCAAACTGGGTAAACAACCTGTTCTGGATATGGTTGCAATTCCCCAAGAGAGAAGCTATGTAGCTTGGGAGTGCTCCTAGATTCATCCCTGTCACTAAAATCCCAGACGTACTCTGTGTCTCAGAGTGCTTTGTGCCAGCTTCAACTGGTGGGCCAACTATGGCCTTTCGTGGACAGAGATAACCCAGCAGCTAATGCAAAACAAAAGAGCTGGAATATTATATAGACAGCATGCAATGCCAGTCTTCAAGTAATTGCACTGCCTACATTTCCAGTCCAAATTCATGGGTGCTTGTGATGACCTTAAAGCCCTAACAGTTTGGGACCTCGATATTTGAGGGAGTGGCCCTCCCCATATGTACCTGCCCAAGAATTAAAATTCTCCTCCATGTCCCAAGAGTGAGGTCAATACACTATGTCAGAACATGGCAGAGGGCCTTCTCAGGCATGCCACCCCAACTGTGGAATGCTCTCCCCCTGGAGGCCTGACTGGTGCCAACACTCATGTCATTGAGGAGCCAAGTTAAAATTTGGCTGTTCACCAAAGCTTCTGGGCCTTATTAATTCAACCCAAATATTGTTATATATAGTTTTAAAAACTTTGAAGTTATTTAAACCTGTTTTTAACTCATTATATTGTTCATGTTTTTAGCTTATTTAAATTGTCTTACTTTTTAAATAAATTATCTTACTGTTGTAAGCAGCCCTGAGATCTCTTGATATAGGGCAAGGTATAAATATTTTAATAAACAAATAACAAAATAAGCAACCACAGTCAGATTTTGGTCAAATGCTTGGCCAACTGAATGGTCCAGTTCCACACTTCCATGATTCTCCAAATAAATAATGAAAGATTTGTTAATAACCTGCTAATAATTCCTGCGAACAGATTTCTAATTCAAATCTGCAGTTCACCTAATCAAGGAATGAATGAAATATTTTTTTCTTCCCATACTCAAAGAGGACATCACTGATCAAACAGAAAGAGTGTTAATCAGTGGTTTCTCTTCAACCTGGAGAAAGGGGACAAGTGGGTGTCTCAAGTTTCAGTGCTGGGCCCAATC
>CM059607.1:7605000-7807500 GCA_030412105.1 Cyclura pinguis
AGAACACTGCATTTAATTTAAGAGTTATACAAAAATCAATTTGTGGTTTTATCTCACTTCACCTTCATTTAATATGTCTTGAGTCTAAATCAAACTCTGCACCTATCTTAGCAGCAACATTAGTCTCATGCAGAATGCCATTTTGCCCCTGATTCTGCTCAAATAAAGGTGCATAAACGGGGCACTTAAACTATCTGAGGGGTACATTTCCACAATAAAAGGGTCCAAACTCTGCCTATAAAAATACCCACTTGCATTTCAGAGCCTGTGGCTTATATTTAAACGTCTCAAATAAGAGAGCTGGATTGTCTCCCCAAACTTTAGGAAAACATTTCTAACAATAACTCAGTGTGAAAATGACACAAAGCTATGCATGCTGTTCTTGCCTCCCCATCACAGGCGCAAGCAAGAAAAAAAAGGTTTTGCTGATACTTTGTTGATGTTATATTCCTTTGTTTTATTTTTACTATATTAAAACAAATTTTAAAAAAAATATTGACCGGGGTGGGGAGATTCAAAAACGGCAAGTAGAAGGAGAAAATGGAGAACATGTATTAACCCTGTTACTTTTACTCTCTTGGAAGATCACTAACTACAGGAATATAACTTGTATCTGCAAATGAACCAGACAGTTAGACTCACTGGATCAGACTGTAGTGCAGCACAGAGCTAACTCTTTCCTGCCTGCTTTACTCCTCCGCTGACCAAGAATGAGAAGTCAAAGTGCAGAGAAAAATTCTTTCAATGACAGGAGCATCCAAAATGTGGGTAGAAAAGAGTAGTTCACAAAAAGCCATATAGCAGGAACAGCTATTTTTGCTCAGATGTGCATTTGGCTGCACAAAACTTATCCTATGTACCTGGTCCAGTAGCATGAACCTACTCATCGAAATTCAGCATCTGGATTCTCAGAAATAGCTGTAGATCCAACTTCCATAGAATCTTTGCTTAAATCAAGAAGTGTCCTACCAACCTTCACCAAACAGAAGGGAGGTTTGGCCTACATGGAATTAGCTATGACAAAAGTCTCCACCTTGGTTAATCCTTTGCTCTGCCTGGGAGAGCTCCTGCTACAGCCGCAACTGTTCAGCCCCAAGAATGGTTTTGGGGATAAGAAGGTAAGTTTGCCATGTCTTCCCCTTCAGCTCCATATTGACTGGCTAACTGATTGATTGATTGATTGACTGATTGTCTTTTTATGGTTCTTTTTGCTGGGTGACAGACCCAAGGCAGCTCACAAATAATAAATTTGCCTAAAATATAGTAATAAAATTAACACAGGCATGCATGGAATTGCAAAGCCAACATCTTAGACAGAACAGAGCTTAGAAAATTACTTTCTGGACTCTTAAGTCCAAGAATAGTGTCTTGAAACTCTGAGACAGAATCTGAAGTATAATCATGACAACTATTTTGTTTTTCTCAGGTATGAGTCCATGAAAATTATTCTAAGTACATTTGAACTACCAGTACCACAAATAAGCTACAGCTTACTCCACAATGGAGCAGTTTTGACTAGTATGAGCATGGTTCATCTCTTAATGCAACTGTTGCCTTAAGTCTCTTCAGGATCTAGAAATGGCTCTGGCTGCTCCAATTTTATCATCAGCAAGAAAAATAGACCACCATTCAGTCCACATTTTTGTTCCAGAAGCCATGCTTAAATAATTTAGCTGTTCAAAGAAATCTTTAACTGTAAAAGTACTAGCACTTCACCAGTACAATAGATTAACTACAAAAAGAAATTAATGCTGCCTTAGGAAAAAAAAGATAACATTTTTCTAAAGCTTTTGATATGCTGGTTTTATTGTTATATCAGTGTGTGCTAATATTTTAAAAAGAGACTGTCAAAGCCAGTGAAGAATTTCATGATCTGGAATTCTTCAGATGAGCTGTACAAGAAAAAAAAAAGTCATTTCCAAAACTTTTCAGGGTAAAAAACATGCCATTGATAAGCTTTCAACGTTGTTGGGGGGAAAGCACTCCGTTTAAGACAAGGCATCTCTTTAAGGAACTTTGTCAGGATCCAACCACCATAAAGAAAGATCACATCCTTCCCTAACAATTCGAGAAGTTTCTCCAGCTTTATCTTTGCCATTTGCAAGTTGGCTGTTTGCATTTGCCAATACAAACTGACAACCTTGTGATACAGTGCGTTAAAAATTCTCCGTAGTATTGACTGCCTGGAGCTGAGCCTCCCTTGGCTAAATACAGTACAGTTCAATTAACAGCTCTTCAATATACAATTTAATTTTTCTTTCATCTTGATCCACAGCTCAGCTTGAAATGAGGAATGTTGAAATAGATGGCTGGCTTCAATATTCAAAGCACTTTATAAATAAACCCATCAAGCTGGTAATGATTTCTGTCGTAATGTGGCAGGACAGATGAATGGAGGATGCCTGTCCTCCAAGACGGCGGTGTCATTTATTTCAAGAAGGCCAGCAATGCCATAATATCAGCCTCACCTCCACCAAAAAAAAGTCTCCTGGAATAAGACCCACTTCTTGCAAACTGAAATCAGAACATCAGAAATCAGGAACAAAAAATGAACAAGAAAAGTATAGTACATCAGAAGAAAGAACGCATATCAGGATGCTATAGTCCTTGGACATGTTTTGATCAGATGCATAACCTCCTCTATTTCATCTTTGGACCTTATGCCAGCTGTGCTTAACAATCAACTGATAGGCTAAGCTCTCCATGAACGCCTGTGTGCATTTTCTTATCCTCTTCTGGTCCTGCTATCTGCAGATACTCAAGTAGTTTATTTATTCCATTTATAGGCCACTCTTCCCCCTCGTGGGATGCAATGCAGTTCACAAAACTGAAAAAACAAGATCAGCTTAAAAAAAAACCCTGATAATAGAAATTAATACACAATTTAAAAATACTGCATTAAAGCCACCACTACATTTTTAGAAAGTATAAAATGATTAAAAAGCACGACAAAGTTAAAATAGAACACACACACACACACGCACGCACGCACGCACGCACACATATAAAGGGATCTCTTCAAACAGTTATTCATTAAAAGCCTATTGAACACATAGGTCTCTGCCTGCTGGGCAAAAGGAAGACAGAGAGCAGAGGCCAGCCTAGCTTCCTGTGGAAGGGAGTTCCACAGCCTAGGAGCAGACACTGAGAAGGCTCTCTCCTGTATCTTCACCAGATGGTCCTGTGACGGTAGCAAGACACTGAGGCCATTTCCACACTACACTGTTATAGTGCTACGATTCCACTTTCAACCTTCTATGGGATCCTGGGGTTTGCAGTTTAGGAAGGGGCCTTTGGAATTCTCAGCCAGAGAACTCTTTGGCCTCAGGAAACTACAAACCCCAGAACTCCACAGGATGTGGAAAGTGGAATAATAGCACCTTGACAATGTAGTGTGGCAATGGTTAGAGAAAGCCCTCCCTTAGGGACTTCTGGAGCTGCATAGCCTGCTTTTCATTATCCCGTTTAGAGGTGGGGGAAACCCACCTTTGCTAGTGTCTGGAACAATACTGATAAAAAATAATCCATTATTTTATGACCATTGTTTATTTTTTAGTAATTCATTTGGCGTCGCTTCTTAGTTTGAGAATGACAGATTACTTTTTAATTATTTATTTTTGCAAAAAACTTAAGCATGCAAAAGAAGCCAAAAAATCTCCAAAACACACCCCCAAGCATAATTTTCTAAGTAAACATAAGGACGAAGTTTTGCTCATTTCAGGACCGTGGTGTAGTGGTTTCAGTGCCGGGCTACGACCCTGAAGGCCAGGGTTCGATTCCTCGCTCGGCCATGAAAGACCACTGGGTGGCTTTGGCACGCATCACACACTCTCAGCCCCAGAAAACCGCACAGTTGGTTCACCTAAGGGTCACCGTAGGTTGGAAACTATTTGAAGGCACACGACAACAACATTATTCATTTCACTGCAGGATTTACAGTATTGAGCAGCTGCTGTGTTGCTTTGAAAACATAACATTGTTGTCCCCCCCAAAAATGCATAAGGTATTCTTTGTAAGTCCTGCTGCCAACAAGTACAAATGGTTTTGTGTACAATAAAGGCACATTATTTTAAGCACTGGTTTCCTGTAAGTGGCAGCAGATGGGAATTCAGAATTCTCTTTGCCTGCATATTCATTCACAAACAAATCTGTTTTGCTCTGAGCCATAAGATACAGATTGTTGTATTTAACTGTTGTTCTAAGTGATGCATCTCTAAAAGATGCTATTAATAACTACTATACTTACCGAGTGGGTTTCAGAAACCAGCTCATTTCTCAGAGATATATTATAATGCTCTAAAAATTGCAAGATTCACTACTTCTCAACGGGGAGGAATGAACACCTCTTTGAACCAAGCCTACTTTCCTCTCTTAAGAGACATTTTTTTAGAAGCTGAGAATACTTTTTGCTTTCAATACAAGAGGAACAAAACTAACAAAGAGATCTGCGAAACTTCCCAAATAATTTCACTGAGCAATATATCTACAATTGTTAGAAAGTAATATTGAAAGATAAAGCCATGTCAGCCCCTATCAGTAGGCAAAGAGATCTTGTAGCATTTGTGAGACTGAGAGAAAGAGGCTTGCAGCATAAGCTTTTCTAGACTGGGTCTATTTCAACAGATTCACGAGATGTTAGAAAGCAGTTTAGTTTCTTCAGCTGAGAGCAACCCAGAACCTAATGGGATATGGAGAAACAGGAAGTCGAGTCCTGTTTCCTTCTTACAACTGTGTAAGGTATGGCTTATGAGATGGAGCACCTTGCCCGAGGCAGTCTTACCGAACTTCACAACAGAGCAGAGGTTTAAGACTGAAGCTCTATCTGTCATTCATTTCCAAAACTTTCAAGTTACTGGTCTGGCCTGGCGGGGATCTAGGATTTTTTGCAAAAACAGCAGTCCTCCTAAAAAAGTTCTCTTACTGCACTTCCTTAGCACACAAACCACAATACAGTTATCCCTTCACATTTGCTCAGGTTGGGGCACAGGACCTCTGTGAATGTGGAAAAACTCTGAATAACGCTAGGCCCTTCCAAACCATATTTAACACACACACAAAGTATGAGCACCATATTCAACCCACCATGGATTCTTTTGAGGCATCAGGGTTCCTTCACAGGGCAGAAGTGGGGGGCTGGGTGGGCTTACTGCCAACCTCCACTGCTGCCCCACACCATTTTTTAACAGGGGTTTACAAACCTCATTCACACGCACACCTGCTTTCATACACTCCCTTGCTTGACTCCCTACTGCACCTTTGTAGTGAGTTGGGTCTCTCCCACCAGGCAGATGATTTGAGAATCCTTGTTAGTGTCACATCCAAATTTTAACAGCTATCCAATATAGAGAAAGAGCCACTTTATATTAGAGATCCTGTTTTATACTTTTTGCATTAGCTTGGCAGTTTGATGCCGCAAAAAGATGTGAAGGGTGAGAACAGATTGAAGGAGTAATTTTTCCCTGGTGTTAATCTGCTCACGCAGTTCACACAGTTATGGTGAGTGTGGGAGACTTCTTGGTTCTATACTATAAAAATGCTTGGGAATGCATCTTCCATCATCCTCGCCCTGCAGGAGGGTACAGTCTAGGCCAGGGACCCCATATAGCCAGGGATGGAGAATCTGATCACCATCCAGGAACACTCAGGGTAGAGTTATGTCACAGAATTCGAAGTGACCTCATGTACTGTCTAGTCCAATCTCCTTCTTTGCTGAAATCCAGAGAAGTGTCATCCGTAGCATTCCCACCCTCTATTAAACTAGTGACCTGATCAAATAAAGATGTGAGATTAGTTTGGTAGGATTGTTCTTGACAAACTCATTTGTTTGTTCCCACTGATGGTTGCATTGTCCTCAAGATACATGTGGACAGACGCCTGTATAATCCCTTCTCATATTTTTCCTGGTATTGAGGTTAAAATGACAGGTCTGCAGTTTCCTGGATTGATTGATTGATTGATTGATTTTGCCTTTTTTGAAGAGAGGGACAATGTTTGCACTTCCCCAGTCCTTTGGCACCTCACCTGTTCTCCAAGGTTTCTCAAAAATGTTGGCAAGTGGTTCAGAAATCACATCAGCAAGTTCCTTCAGTATTCTGGGATGCAGTTCAACTGGCCCTGCAAACCTGAGCTCATTTAGGCTCATTGGGTGATTCCTATCAATCTTGATTTGCAATCCAGATCAGTTGCCAAGGTCTCTGCTGCTGCATGGAAGCAAGACAGTTCTCTTTTTGGGGGAAGAAAAAACTGAAGCAAAACGGGTATCAAGTAATTCTGCCTCTACATTGTGATCCGTTAGCAGTTTGCTATCCTTACTGAACAGAAGGTCCGCTGTTTCCTTGATCATTGTCTTGCCTCAGTGTATCTCAAAAACCCCTTTTTGTTGCCCTTTGCTTGTCTAGCTCACTTCTACTATTGGCTGTGAGGGGATCCTGGATGCCGTCAGAGAAAGGATTGGAATGCTTCTCTGCTGTGTTACCTCTGCTGCATTATTTGCCACCAATAAAGATTACCTTATAGCAGTAATAGGGATCAGCTTTCAGCACCAAAAGAACTCTTTGGGAGGCCTGGAACTATACCCAGTTCCTACAAAGAACCACCTGTTTTCAAGTAAGGATGGCTCAGATATTTGCAAAGCAGACTAAGGAAAGCATGGTCCATTTTAAAGAGGTCTGTTCTAAGGTCAGTTTTCTATGACACTAAACTGCAATCTTTCATCATGACAGGGGAAATGAAAGATGGCAGCGGAGGAAGGCTCTCCCAAAGCAACCAATCTCGAAATCTCAACTGTTTGCCATCATCAAAGGTGCTCCTGCCACCATCAGCCCTTCTCTTATTGGGCTACAAGTGATATCTCCATAAACGATGCAGCACATATGTTCATCACCACACCAATTTAGCAATTTGACAACTTACCAATATGTTCATTACATCAACTTAGTAAGCCTTAAGATACTGTTAAGATATGTTATTTTCGTATTAACATGTTTAATTCAGAAAAGTTCCGCATCACATTTAATAACCTGAACTGGTAGGCTGCCTACAACGATTGGATTTCTACCAAACCCGTCACTGCGGATTATAACCCAGCTGACCTAAACAGGATTTCTGCAAAAAATGTTTGAGGTCAGTTCTACTTCTAATCACCTAGTTTCATCGTTGCTTTTATTTCTGGTTCTTGCTTTTTTAAAAAATCTTAACTCAGCACCGTGATTGTAATTGTCAGAGAAGCTATATTTAACGTTTACAGTAATTAATGCAAGATTATTTAGAATAACTACACTGATTGGTTTGTTCTGCAAATCTGCAGCATTGCAGAATTAAAAATAAACATCACAAAGATATAATTTACAGCTAATCTATACCTACAATTAAAGTTAAGTTTCAAGATTTATTTCAATCTATATTTTTATTAGCTGTAACACAGGAATGGGGTGTACTGAGTCCTGGCTTTTCAAGCACCTAGATTATAAAACATAATTACACAAATTAATTAGAAATGAGTGCATATATTTATGCCTTTGTTTGCAACCACCGAATATTAAACATGACAAAGTTAATGAGCAGATCCAACTGTCATAAATATTTTCAACGGTGTTGTGAAAACCACTCTGGAGGGACCGGACTTCCTCTTCATCCAGTATCCTGACGAGGGACGTAACTCCCCTATGTAGATTTGTATATCACCATTTATTATACACATTAGAGGATATAAACAAAGCAACCAGAGGGACATATTAAACAGGCCAAATGCCAGTGAGATATCAGAAACCTTTTCCAACAGTAATTTGTTCTATTTTGTTCAGAAATCTGTCACAGTCCCACACACCAGTCAAATGGCACATCTCATCTGTATCAAAAACAGCTGTTTCCTCTGGCATCAGATTCCAGAAAAGTAATGCTTCCTAAGCACTACCTTTCATTGCAGGATGGGAGGGGAGAAGAACTGTAGAGAGGCCCTTTCCGCACGAGGCGAGTGAATTGCTCCATGCTGTTACTTACCGGCTCTTCTTGGATCCGAAGTAACGCGGACTTTTCTTTGATCCCTTTCGCAGGGCTCCTCCATTAGTGCAGGGCGAACCGGAGCAGCGCGAGGTCTGCAGATCCGCACTGCTCCGGCTCAAAATGGCAGCTTCCTGTGGCTTCCAGCTCAAAATGGCGGCTTCCGGTGTCTTCGTGGGAGTGGACCAACCGCTGAGGCTGGCCACGCCCACAGCCCGCCCTCCACTGATCGCAGGCTCGCATTGTTGCGAGCCCGCGCATCTGCACAGGTAAGTAGGAACGCAATGGTGCGTTCCAGAAAATGTAAAGACTCGATTTTTCCGGTCTTTACTTAGCGCGGGGGAGGACCACTTGGGGGCGAGTTGGATCGGATTGAGGTGTGGAACTAAGTTAAATAGTCCGCACCTAGTCCGATCCAAGGTGCGGACGACCTCCGTGCCAGGACACCTTGGCCCGTTTTAACTGCCTCGTGCGGAAAGGATCAGAATCTAAGGGCACACCAAGTCCATTTTCCACCACCACTCCCAAACTCCAAAGGTAGCAACCAGCTGTTTTGAAGAAACCTAAAGTTACGCAAAAGTCTCCTCTAGTTTTCCAAATGTCTAAAAACTTATTTAATTTTTAGACAGCAGGAAGAGGAGGGTATTTACTGTAGAACCTCCTGGAGACATGATTAGCTACTGGGAGAAGAGAGAGATGGGATGAGAGTCAGCATGGTGTTGTGGTTTGTGTCTCGAACCAAGTCTCTGGAGAAGAGGGTTCGAATTCCGATTCAGGCATGGAAATCCATGGGGTGACCTTGGGCAACTCATACTCTCTCAGCCTCAGAGGCAATGGCTAACCCTCTCTGAACATATCTTGCCAGAACAACCTATGATAGGTTCACGTTAGGGTTGCTATATCTGGAAATGATTTGAAGTTACACAACAACATCAAGAATTGGAAAGGTTTTTAGGACTGCACAAAAGGCCTCTGGAGGATAAATACAGCCTACAGTATCCACAATTCCCACCACTGTTGAAGGACATTAGCCCCTCATTAAAAATGCACTTACTTTCCTATGATGTTGGTTGTGATTTCCAGAATGCTCTGGAACATGTTTTTTTTTCCAAATCTCCCTCCCCCATAACCTGACCTTTACACTCTGGCATATCCCCTTCCCAGGATCTTCATTCTTGTTCTCAGAGCTTTCCCAAATTGGGCAAAAGCCTTGGATGTGTCCCTGTAGGAACTGGGATTTTTTCCCCCAATATCCTAATGACATTACATCCCGCCCCTATCTATTTATAGGACTAGTCATGACTTTTTGAAGTGCAGGGGTTGGGGGCAATGTTCTGTCCCATGAGTTTCCAATACACGGAGGGTAAACTTTCACGTCTGCCTCCACCAGCTCACTTTCTCCTGTAGTTCCTGGGCAGTCCCACTAATGACATGTTGAACGTAGACGTGAATTTTCTCACGGAGATTCTCCATTTCTGTCATTACATTTCAGGAGAGAAATGTAACAGTAATATGATTTATTTGAAGTTCTTATTTAGTTTTATTCTGATTTCTGACATTAGCAGTTCACGGTCTGTGCCACAATGCACGCTGATCTCATATTTGCAAACAGAATGGAGCTCCTCCACCTTCTGCTTCAAATTTATTTATTTACTTATTTATGGATTCCTTCATTATATAACCCTTCTTTCTCCCAGGATGGGATCCAAGGTGGCTTAAAGAAATATAAAACAATATTGTATTAAAAATCCTATTTGATAAAAGTTAAAAAAAAACTCCAATGTTATTAAAATCATGATTAACTTTCATGAAAGACTGGGATCTGTTAATAGTTTTGAGGGGTTTCTTTTGGGTGGAGGGAGGTTGTTTGTTTTTAACAAGACAAACAGAATAACGTAGCACTTACTGGTTTTTTTAGTACATGGTAAAATTTAGTAAAGAAAACAATGGTTTTAAGCTGCCTTTGTGCAACGAGTTCTTAAGAAAAAACATAATTAAAACAGTTAAAACACATTTAAGACATAAACGATTAATCAAAAATAAAATAAAATAAAAGTAACATAAAATAAGGCACACCGTTTCACACATACTGCAGCTATCATCGTTCACATTTCAAAAGCCCTGCCTGAACAAAAAGATCTTCCTTGGCTGACAGAAAGAGAACAGGGAATGGGCTCACCGGATCTCCCATGGATCTGGGAGCAGTCATAGAGATGGTCCTAACCAAACATGCCAGTGGTTGGACCAAGTGAAAGCCCTCTCCTGAAGATTTTAAAACGCATGCTGGCATGTGCAGGTCTTTCATACATTTTGGATTCAAGCTGTTTAAGTCTTTAAGGGTCAAAACGAGCACATTCCATTGTGTCCAGAAACAGATGAGCAACCAGCGAAGTTGTTTCAACCAGGGTTGGGGTGTGTGTGTTGCATGACACCTGTAATACTAATTCAGAAATACAAGTTCACTCTCACAAATGGGACATACCTTTCCATTATCCCAAACTGGCTGGGACAATCCTGATTAATTTTCTGTTGTCCCACTTTTTCAGCTGCTCTCAAAATCTCCCGGTTTTTCTCTGCTCCTCCCACTTTCCCCCTTCCTCCTCAATTTACTTTGATTGCTGCAAACTGAGGGCCTTTCCACACTACAGTGTTATAGTGCTATTATTCTACTTTCAACATCCTATGGGATCCTAGGGTTTGCAGTTTAGGGAGGGGCATTTCGAATTCTCAGCCGGAGAGCTCTTTGGCCTCAGTAAACGGCAAACCCCAGAACTCCACAAGATGTTGAAAGTGGAATAATAGCACTATAACAGTGTAGTGCGGAAAGGCCCTGAGTTGTTTGCACTCAGTTAAAACATTGAGCCAGGGAAGAGGACAGGAGGGGGCAGAACCTTGCCCTTCTCAGTAAAGCAAACTGTTGCAACCTCTCCTAGCTTGTGATTCTTCCAATTTCATCATCCTTTATGCCGTCTTGAACACATTCTGATATTCCTTGGCCACCCGTGTCCTGGTTTTCAGCTGTGAAACATTGGAGGGTACAGCATGAGCGGAATCATCGAGAAGCAGATGCATAAGGTACTCATGCTTCAACTATCATCTAGCTTCCTACTGACAGGAAAAAGAAAAAAAGTGGATGGATAAGACACTAGCTTGGATCAAACATAACATTAAACCACTGTTTGCAAAGCTTACCAATGGTCTGGACTTGCCACCAAATCAAAAACATTGTGATCAGCCAGCAAACTGAAATGTGAAAATGTGTATCGCAAGTTATCATATGGGTTATGTTAATGACAGGGACAAGTCAGTGAATGTAGAGTTTTCCCTCTTTAAAAAAAATGACCGATTTTTTTTTGAGTGGGTACTGAGGAACAAGCAAGAAACATGCATTTTTTCCAGACAAGTGCCATCATGACTGATCCCATTTCTGAGTTACATAAACATAATAAAATACTACTTTTTTACTCGTCTGTGTTCTCCAAAGAATTCCCACTGATTCTCAGTTCAGAGTTTGTTTGTTTAATTGGAGCAGCACAAAGCAAAACTCCCATGAATCTCTCACAAGTGTCTCGAACTCACAATTGTGGAAACTTTAATATTTTTATTAAATAATCAAATTTAACGGCGAGGCTTATCTCAGCTATCTCGAGTGAAATAGAGACAAGAAAAAACAACGCCGAGCAAGCTGAGCATACTATAACTTATTTTTACCACCTCCTTATAAAGTTATACGCCAAGTAATAAAACTGTTCCCACAAAAATGATGCACTGAGAATCTTTAACTGGACTAAATTAATAGAGGTTTCGCACAAAAATGGGAACAATTTAGATTGCATTTCCAATCTAATTTCCCTTATAAATATGTCTTGAGAATAAAAGATAGCAGAAGCAATGAGTATCACTGTTCACTTTTGCTTTCTCCAAATGTTCCACCTTTCCTTGCAAGGTTCCTACTGCAAGCATTCCTTCCTGGGCCGTAACGCTCACACGGCAAGCCACAGCTGAAGCCAGAATAAATTTTTAATAGCGTGGGCCTGCATTCAAAAGCAATACATGTTTTTCCCTCTAGCACAATCAGGAATGCACATATGTAAAAGGCTTCCTTCCAGGACATAAAACAGAAAAAAGCAATGTAAAGATTTTTACATTACCTCATTTCATAATGAATGGACAGTTATATCTCAAGCGTAATCCCACCATGCAAATAACATCAATCTAGCCCTGCTTAATACGGTGCCAGACCATACAAAACGAAAACAACGGTGACTCCAACTTCCTCTTGTACCATCTTCGCCAATCGCAAGATATTATTTTTAATTTAGATTTATAACCCAGCTCTCTCTAAAGCCTTGGAAAAGCCGCGTTTCCTTCTCTCATTTACTCTCACAACAACCCTGTGGAATAGGCTGCTATTACTCCCAGTTTACAGATGGGAAACCGACGCAGAGCCACAGTAACTCACCCGCAACTGCTATGGCTAAATTGGGATTTCAGGACTCAAGTCCAAGTTTATTGAACCTCTGGACCGTCTTGCCCAGAGCAAAATGTATTTTAGAATTGGCATCAGCTATTTGTAGGAGGGCTGGGTCAAGTTTTTTTTTTTAAGGAGTCCATATAGTCCACCATTTTAAATGTATAAAACAAGGGTAATTACTGGGAGAGAAGGAAAGAATTCCAAACTGTTAAGGGGGTTGGAGGAAAAGAGTCATTGTATTTTGGGCAAGAACAATACTTGCTAAACAAGGGAGTGCGGGTAAACTTATGGATGTGTGTACGCGCACTCCTGACATTTCTCATTGGTATCTTTTAGATGCCAGGCTAAGACCATCCTCTTCTAGCATCCACAGAGACCAGTTTCTTTTTCTTGTTATGCTTCACTGTGGCTTCTTATGCTTTCAAGTCATTTCCCACTTATGGGCCATTTCTGCACCAGACTGTTATAGCGCTATCATTCCACCATCAACATCCTATGGAATCCTGGGGTTTGCAGTTCAGGGAGGGGCCGGCTGGCCCCTCCCTGAACTGCAAACCCCAGGATTCCATAGGATGTTGATGGTGGAATGATAGCGCTATAACAGTCTGGTGCGGAAATGGCCATAGTAGTCCTAAGGTAAACCTATGGTGAGTTTTTCCTGGCAAGGTTTGTTCAGAGGGGGCTTGCCTTTGCTCTGAGGCTGAGAGAGTGTGACTTGCCCGAGGTCACCCAGGGGGTTTCCACGGCTGACCAAGGGATTCGAACCCCGGCCTCCAGAGTTCTAGTCCAACGCCCAAAGCAGGCTTGCTCTTCTGTGCTCCATTGCTTGCTTGTAATATTCCATTAGTTTAACATTCTTATGGGGTTAACTGATGCATCTGCTTTTACTTTTTTAAAAAAAAAAAATACTGGTTTACTATTTGTATTTTATACTGTATTTGTAAACCACACTGAGGACTTTGGCTGCTGGGTGGCACCTGAACATTTAATTAAATACATTTTTTTAAAAAAAGAATCTAGTGAAAGGGAAGTGTTTTTTGTTTTTTCTAACCATTTAAAGTTCATGAATGGAGTCTGACTACAGACTGAACTCAGCTGTTTATTCAACTCTGGCTTGGGAGCCCACAGTTCCTCTCCGAATAAGCAGTTAGCCCAACTTTATACATAATTCTTACGAAAGCACATTGTGGCAGCAGTTGAACAACAAAAGACTACGACAGCCATACAATAAGGAGCAAGCACTGTTTCTAAAGGGTTTAAATACCCTAAAGGCACCAGATCCTGTCTGATCTTGGAACCTAAGCAGGGTCAGTCCTGGTTAGTACTTAGATGAGAGCCCACCAGTAAATACCAGGTGCTGTAGGCTATATTTCAAAGGAAGGAACTGGCAAAAACGCCTCCCATCACTCCTTTCCTAGGAAAACCCTATTAAGTTCATGGAGTCACTGTAAGTTGAGAGGCAACTTGAAGGCATATGCACACATACCTATTATTTCCAAACTGTATATTCCACATGTGTTCTTTGTAGCGTTTCCAGCGTACTAGCTGTTATCCTATCTGCAGAAAGTGCCAAGATGCTCTGTTTTTACATGTTTAACGTAATATGAAATCACTGGGAATTTATGTAACATATTCTCTGTCTAAACAAGCTATTTTTCTTCAACACGGTTCTACCTCATTTAGGCCTGAGGGTCAAGTTTTGACTTTCTCCTTTCACTAGCCAGTTAATGGATGGTACTGTCTGTCCTTTCCTTGTCTCTTATTTATAAAAAAAACCTTCCAAAGATTTTGGTAGCCCTGTCTGATCCCTTTAACAACACCATGCTACAGATCTGCACAATCTATCTATGTGATTTTACTCGCACAACTGATAAATATTGGTTTTCTATACAGCAAGGTTTTCAACAGCTGAAAAATCTCCTTTTATAAGTACCATTCTCATAATCCTTTCCCTAAAAGGACACTTAACAGCGATTGATGCTCTCAGAAGTTATTTTTCAGTAACAGAAATTATTCTAAATCTAGACTTTTAAAGATTAAGAAAAAAATCCAATTGGTCAAAAATAGATTTTTTTTTTCTCTAGGACTTTCTATTGAAAATAATTGTGGTATTAATAAGTCACTCCCCAGAAATTCTTCTGCGGGATGGTTTTATAATGCAGACAATGAAAATAACTGCTGAAGCAAAATAGGGCCAATAATATAATTACGGTGGTGTGCCTGCATATTCTAAGCAAATGTTATTATTTGACATTGCAAGGCTACGCTTGCTCCCGGGAGTCACGGCGGAGACAAGGTTCACCCTAATTGGTTCCAAAGCACAACCTACCCTCCACAATCCTTCCTCAGGACCTGTAATGTTAATTTCTACATGACTGTAAACAGTGTTTGGCAACAATACAAACATGATAATAAGAGGCAAGGTAGGTAAATAATGTGGTTACAAAGCACCTTATTTGCATTTTTATTTAAAACTCCCTTTGTTAAAAAGCAGGCTCAGAATTCTCTCTGCAAAGAGGAGTCTTGGTTAAGAAGTAGAGCAGTAATTACTCTCTTTAGGTGTTCTTTTATATGTCCTTTAGGGAATTAGAATGAAAAGATAAGCAGAATTAGAAAGGGAATCATGTAAAGGATGAAATGTTCTATAAACACTTAGTAGTGTCTTTACTATAAGCTAAGCTGGCCTTCTTCATCAGTGGAATATACAAAACGCTTATATTGTCAGTTCTATACCAGCGAAGCTTAAGAAATTTATAACTGGCAAGGCAAACATCTTCAAAATTTAATTTATAAGCAAAAACGAGCAGGAAATGTGCACATATGTACATACACACATAACCCTAATAAATACTGCCTGCATTCTGAAGTCATCATCACCATCCGTGTTCCACATTTTTTCCAGGATTGGGACTCAAGGCAGCTTACAAATTTAAATAATTATAAAAACCATACCAACAGTCAACATTAAAACAGAATTAAACCATTAACCACTTTAAAACAATTTAAAACATACATTTTAAGATTACAGCTAAAAACGTACAATTCTAAAATAGTGAAGAATCCTCTTATAGCCCTTTCCTAAAAAAAAAAAAAATTAGCTCTAAAAGCCTGTGTGATTAATAGCAATAGCAATAGCATGTGTATTTCTATACTGCTTACCAGCTAAGTGCGCTCTAAGCGGTTTACAATGTGTGAGCTAATTGCCCCCAACAAGATGGGTACTCATTTTACCCCCCTGTGGAAGGATGGAAGGCTGAGTCAACCTGGAGCCCAGCAAGATTGAACTCACAACCTTGTGGCTGCAGTACCGGCATTTAACCACTGCGCCACCAGGACTCCCTAAAAAAGTCTTCACCTGAGAAGCGCACCACAAGGAGTTCCTAGGCTCCCTAGGAACGGAGCTCCAGAGCCTGGGGCAGTGACTAAGAAGACCCTCTCTTATGTTCCTAACAACAATACTTGTGAAGGTGGTAGACTGAAAGAAGGGCCTCTTCTGTGGATCTCAGGGTCCAGGTAGGCTCATAGGGGAGGCATAGCCTGTCAGATAGCCTACATCTTTCTGGTTACCAATGATGTAGACCCGAATCAATTAACTCAGACCCAAGTCTGACTCAATGACTCGGACTTGACTGAACAATGACTCGACTCATGACTTGTGTATTTTTAGTGATCAACTTGCTGCCCTTGGTTCAATAATATAATACATTCATCCAGAAACTTCACAACTTTGAATAACTCTTCCACCTCTTTTTGTTTACTGGTCACCTAACAATCTGTCTCAAAGCCTAGAGTGTGGATGCACTTCTCAGAGAGGAACAGTTAGACAATACGTTTGAGGCAAGCTTGAAGTCTGCTCAGCAGCTTGTCCCCTGCTGCATATAGGAGGAGTTTTCTAAAATTCTTCCCAAGTGAAGAAGAAGTCACCCCTAGAGCACAGGGCGTGTTTCTCAGAAGACAACAGAGAATGTGTCAGGCAATGGGTTTGAAGAGGAAGGATCCTTCCTTCCAACGGTTTGGAGCTTCAGTAATGAGGAATAAGAAGGATCCTATTCCCCACTTATGAAAAAACTTCCAGATTCACAAATGAGAAGTAAGAAGGATTTACTCCCCACTTCAGAAGCTGCAGAAGCTGCCCATTGACACAAAAACCTCCAGCTTCAGGAAGAGATAGTAAAAAGGATTCTACTCCCCACTTCTGAAGCTGCAGATGGTAAAATCACAAATGTAGAGGGCCAACCCTAGTTAAACTGTTAAAACTGACTTTATTCAACTCTATGCAGAAATTCTGGAATATTGGTTGGAGTATAAAGTTGGCTTCCAGAGCTGAGACTTGCCTTGAAGGTGTCTTGCAAGGGCTTGAGACTCGATGTAAGACTTGGAGTAAAAGACTTAAATACATTACGTCTGGTTGCCATCGCGAATGCGCCATACCACTGTAAGTCAGATTTTGTATTCTGAATGGAAGATAGCATTTTCAAGTAATTCAAGTATGTATAAAGAGCTGTGATTGATTGAACAAAAGGCCTAGCTAATTTAGCATTATGTCCCTATGGTGGTCAACTAACTGCCCTTGGAAAGTCTACATGAAAGACACAGGTTTAACAGCATCTAATGGTATAATGATTAGCACTCTGGATTTTGAATCTAGAGATCCAAGTTCAAATCTCAGTGGGATCTCATGGACATTTTGAGAGCCAGCATGGTGTAATGATTTGTCTACAACCCTGGAGACCAGGGTTTGATTCCCCACTCAGTACTGGGTGACCTTGGGTGTGTCACACACTCTCTGCCCCCTAGAAAACCCAATGATAGCTTTGTCCTAAGTCGGAAATAACTTGAAGGCACACAAAAACATCAAATTCCCAGCAGGATACCATACATTTATCAGTCAAATGCCCCATATTTTCTTATTCAGAGTCCAAAGTCACATGGTCTCAAAAGAAGGGAGATGAGTGAAGGTCATAGTCCAATTACTCCAACACATGCAAATAGCTTTGCATATCATTCCTTTCTGTTCTCTCTCATGAATGGGATATGTCACATCATACACTTAGGGAAACAAGACACCATGGGAAAGTTACAGTGTATGGAATCTGAGGTCCACTTGATCATGGACTTAACACACAACGCTCTTTTGTAAATCACCAAAACATAATTGGGTGACTTCGAGTAGCAATGGAACCTCAAACACGTCCATAAAAAACTACAGAAAACTGTCTACCGAATCTTTTAAAGCATCTCCTGCTCACCTGCATGAAGTAGCGAGTTTTCTTTTATATTTCAAAATCTAATTACTTTTAGGAAAATTGCTGCATTTATTTGGATCATAAAAATCACATCTTTACTACGGCAATGGGGCAAAGCAAGCAATGCACATAGACAAACAAAAGGTCTGAAGCAGTTCAGCTGTTCTGAGGACATTGATTTGGTATAAATGATATCCACAATTCAACAGTGGGCCAGCCTTTCGGAGTGCAAGAGGCTCAACACATCTGCTATATAATTCAAACCCTATTTTACAGTGGTTTCATTACCGACCATAAAAACTGCAACAGTGGAACTGTATAAACAAACTGAACAGTGTTTTTACTGTAAAACATGAACGTACTATAAATATTTGTCTTTCCCTTCTCTCAGCATCTATAATGAGAGAAGCAAATTTGTGCCATATGTTTGGAGTACAAGGGGAAAATGCATCTCAACAGTTCATCCATGCAATTGTTTGTGAAGTTGCTAAATCGCTTTAATTCACCCATTTGCTTTTCAACACCTACCTTTCCTTGCAAATCATTTTTTTAAAAAAAACAGTGATGCACTGAAAGTTTTTGAGGTTCAGTCATTGAGGGAATGCTAATGTTGAAAAGGATGGCAAAACCGTCCATGGAAAATTTCCAGTCTTGCATAATTCTGTGCATTTTCTGAGTATCGTCAATGACTGCTTCTTGCACTGACTCTCCCATTTTAACTCGGAGGGACTCCTTGTCATTCCAGCTAACTAAGGATCACACAATCAATATGAGGACATCTCACTGGCCGAAATTGGACTCTGTGATGATACTGCTGAAGGCAAATTAAACCTTCCCACTGCCCTGACTCTAAAAGGATGTGTGAGAAAACAGAAGGCTCCCTCACCGCCTGGCCTGGATACTGACTTACTGTGCAATAACATTGCATGCCAACAGTTTCAGCTCAATCCACCTCTATTCACATCTTATTTCAGATGATTTGTTGGCTTAAAATGTGATGGGGATGTTCATTCGAAAATAGATATCACTGAAAGTAGCACAGTGCGGGTGGACATCTACGCTGAAAAGCACATCAGCCATTTACATAGAAAAAAGATGTCACCCATATTCATTGCATTATTTTCAATGGGATGCCCCCCAGCTTGTCCCCAATTAATCGGCTACACAACCGCATCAGTGCAAGGAACTGTGAGCCCATTTGTCTCTGCAGGAGAAATGCACTCCTTCTTCTATCAGATTCTTGCTGAGAAATGCCCCTTGTGAAAAAGATGGAGGAGCTTCAAGAAAGAATGGGATACGAATTATGCTTTGGTGATATCCAAAAACATGAGAAGTAGTTTCAAAAATGCAAAGCAGGCAAAGTTATATCCTGTAGTACAATTTTGAGTACTTCTAATGGCAATTTATATTTCAGTGATGCCAATTCTTTTTCTGAAAGCCTGAAGCAGGTAAGTATATAGCATGTGCGCCAGGTTCCTGTGACACAGTTCAAGGATATTATCAATCTGCTCCCAAATAGCAAAGTCCTCATAGGAAAAGGCCTTAGACTATTTTCAAAAGTGCCTTTGGCAAATATCAGTTCATATCAGTTCAGAGGGTGGTAAGAAAACATTTATAATAATAAGCTGTATTTCCACGAGTGGCGGGGAGTCCTCTTAAGTGTTAATTGTATTATGAGTATTGGTTTAATTGTAATTGTTAGTACTGTCTTAAAGGTTGTGTTAAAGCGTAAAGCTATGTCAGCCAAGTCAGAGAAGTAGATTATGTAGGTGTGTATGAAGTTTAGATAAGATGTAGCTATACGAATATTGTATATTGTTTGTTTTATGTCATACCTAGAATAATGGAAATGATGCATAGTCTCTTGATGTAATTCTTTTCTTCTTTGTCATATTTTGTTCTTCTTTTGTCCAGATGGTGTTGACGCCTTCGATTTATTTTTAGATTCTTAATATTTCTTTAAAAAGTGCCCCTGCCTGTTTAATACACTACGAGATACTAAAGCATAGCTCTCACTTGTTTTTGGAAGTCTTATGAGTTACATTGCCATTGCACACGCCTCAGAGGGAAGCCAAACCCAGTGCCTTAGAAGAGTAGTTCCCAATCTTGAGTCCTCAATACTCTTGGACATCAGAAGCCCCAGAAAAGCATGGCAATGATCAATGATTATGGCAATGATAGTCCAATTCGGGAACCTAAATTAGAAATTATGTTAACTTCTCACTACTTGAAGAAACTGGATGTTGCTGCAAGAATTTGTAAGCATTTCATCCAACTGGAGGTATGAACACAAGCATTCATTTAATCTTTGGGGAGTTTTCAAGTTAAAAATTTAGAAGATGGGATGTTTAGATGTGCACGTAGTCTACTTCATTTCAGTGAAAATTGTGCGGACTTATTAAACAAATTTAGTATTAACTCAGAGCTTAGAAACAGCAGGAAAACTCTGAAGCATCAAGCAGAAGGAGCAGGATGCGTGCATGTGTGTGTGTGAATATATATAATTTGATTGATTGATTGATTGTATTTATATGCTGCCTTTTCTCCCAAAGTGGGATCCAAGGCAGCTTCTAAAAAAATAAAATAAAATAAAAATAAAAACATAAAAAAATAAAAGCATAAAATTTACTTTAAAAAAAACAGCTTCATAAGTAACTAAAAGCTTCCACTTATTAGAAGTCTGTTTGAAAAGAAATATCTTTGTCTACAAAAGTAAAGCAAGGAGGGGGCCAGGCTAGCCTCCCACGGAAGAGGGCTCAACAGGGTAGGGGCAGTCGCATAGGGATGTGGGGGCGCGACGCACCCTCGGCAGCAATATTTCTGGGGCATCCCGGCACGTCGCCACGCCCCTAAGTATCCTGGCCACGCCCCACAGCCACACCCCCACACAGTGGCCACACCCCTCACGCCTTAGCCCCCCACCCACAGACACACTCCAAGCTCCGCCACTGGGAAGGGGCAACCACTGAGAAGGCTGTCTCCCACGTCCTCACCAGATGAGCCTGTATATAAGTTAAACACAGAAGATTAAAAGAGAAATGGGGGAGCACGCAAAAACATGCAATTTAAATGCTACAGTTTGAATCCACGGGTGGTCCTCAGTTCAGACGTTCTACAGCTTACACTAGAGCACTGTACAAGAGGAATGAAACCAAATCCAAAAACAATGCTCTGCTTGCACAACCTTTTAAACAATCTGTACATTACTACAAGATTTTCTTATCACTAAGCTGTGTGTTTCCCTGTGCGCAGTTGCAAAACAAAACAAAACAAAATTGCTAGTGGCTATTCTCCATCTGCTCATGGTAGTTTGGATCTATCCCTACAACTCTGCTTGTTTCCATTTTGAAGTATTTCTTAAGGAGACGGCTACAGTCAGGAGCTGTGAAACCCTAACTCAATCATTACTCCTTCATTCAGTGATGTCAATAATATAATTCGAAATAAGCCCCTGAGTTCTTCAGCTCGTGGCATAGGATTTCAGCATTCTCCTGAGCAAATGTGTTTACAAACTGTACTGGAGTGTTTTTCATTAAGCCTTAAAGTCAATTAAGCTGCGAATTGGAACAATCATTCCTCCTTTGCAAAGTATTGATATTTTTTCCTTGCTGCTTTAGGGCCTTTTTCACCACTCAAGGAGAGATTTATGCTTGACAATTTCTTTCTGATTAAAATAAATCATAGCTCTGAAATTCTAATTTCCCTTTTTTTTAACCCTAGTCCAAGAAATGATCACACAGTGCTAAATCGGTATCCTTCAATGTTGCAATGACAATCTCAAGACAGTTCGTAAACCAAATGGGAATAGGTCCTTCTGATTGTAAGGCATATTGCAAGAGCACACATTTTTATTGCCTCCAAGGAGTTCACTGTGACATATACGGTTCCCATATTTCTAGCTTCACAGCAACTAGGGATGGGCCAACCAAATCCAAATCCCCGTGCCAAAATCGGCAAACTGAATCTTTCGAATCCACCAACCAAATAGTTTGTTGGAGACAGGGACGCCTGAAACACTTGGCGACCGGACACACAAGGGGAGATGGCAAGCAGGTGACTTTTTCCCCTAGAGTAATAACGACCTTTGCTAACCATTTCGGAAATTACATCTGGGGTTGTATTCTAAGATATTTAAATTGAACGTTTAATATTTCAGTTCAGCACTTGACTGGAAGGTACAGTCTTCTTGAGATTTCAAGGACAGCTAAAAGATTCCCCTGCAAAGCTCTTTCAGACACAATTCTGGAGTTTGTAGTTTTACAAGGTGTCACAGCCTTCTTTGCCAAAGTGTGCTGGTGCATCATCAAACTACAAACCCCAGGATGCCATAAGGTATGCAAAGACAATCCAGTTTTGACCTGGATTATTTCTGTATTCTAGTATGTGGCCCTGTTTACAGAGGCAGGAAAATGTGGGATTAATAATCCACATTTTCCTGCCTGTGTACAAAGGGCCTTCGTGTCATTTGCAGTCTGGGGAGATCCTGAGGTAAAACTAGGACAATTGTCCTGGCCAGAGGGAGGTTTGCCTTTGCCTAGGCTTTTGCTGAGGTTGAGAGAGAGTGTCTTATCCAAGATTATCCTTCTTTTCCTTGCTTTTTAAACCCTTTTTTTAAAAAGGATTCAAAAGATTTGAGATTCGTGAGATTCGTTGGATTCCTAGAACCTTCCAGGGATCTGGATTCGGAAAATTCTGGATTTGTCCCATCCCTAACAGCACCCTTGCGGAATAGGTTAGAATGATAAAAAGAGAGTGGTGAGCCTCATGGGCAACGCTGCATTTGTATGTTGTCAGACTCCATGAACTTTTCCTCCAGCATCTCTTCTTAACAGGGAAGTGACCATAAGGTCCTGAAGGCCGTGCTAGCAGAAGACAAGTTCTGCAAGGTCCTACCAAGCCAGTATAGCCTGACTGTATATGGTCTCAGTTAAAGAAGGCACATCCCTGAATTTGCAAGACCTGAGCAGGACAGATGATAGGAGAGTGTCTTGGAGCTCTCTCATCCACAGGACAACAGTTAACAACAATAGGCTGACTGTAGGCCTCCTGATTTTAAAAAATAGTACCAATCAGTTAAAACTAGACATGAATTTATAGTAGATGTGATTTTCCTTCTTCTTCAAGTAGCTTCTGTCTTTCATCTTATTCCTAACTTTGCTTATAATTAGATGGAAATCTTAAACATCCTGTAAGTCATCAATTCATTCTCTTCGTCTCCCAATTCAAATAATTAATGCTCAATAATAAGTTGTTCTTTCTGCTCCAGCACCTGCATTTCATTTATTTATCTACCCAGAGTCATAAATCTGAGGGACTGTCAAAGTGCCATAATATTAGTGTAATAATCAAAGTTAATTAGTCTGTCTCAATAAACAACAACAAAGCCATTAGAAAGATGCATTGAAGGTGTGCTGGCTACACACATTACAGATGAGATTGTGCTGTGAACAATTAGGAGTTGAGATCGGTGGATGAACAAAACGCAGTGCATCTGAAGCAATTTGAAACAAAGACAACATGGGGCCTTTGCTGTCTAATTCACTCCCAAATAAACAACATTCACATTAAAAGCAAATCTGGTTGTCGTGGACCAGTCTTGCCTCGTCTCGTAACGGGGAACAAGCTGGTCAAAGAGTGTGTACTCGGTCCTTCGCAACACTGCCCTTTCCCCTCACATGGGAACTCTTCCGTTACAACCAGGTGGGTATCTTTGCTTGTGAGACTATTTCCGCTACCAATACAGCCCCAAACTTTTAATTCCACAAATTAATCCTCTTTTTGGTAGGGTAATGAGGCTTTAGGCATGGGATGGGCAACTAGTAACTTCAAGTCATGGCAATAATTTTTTTAAAATGGTTTACTAATCAAATATGAGAACAACAGGGAAAAAAAACTTTTATTTTGTTAGAGCTCACAATTAGATCCTAATGTTTTTAAAGTTTGCTTCAGTATACATTAAGTCCCATACCAGCAATAGGAAAACAAATAAATAAACAGCTTCCTATTAACTTACTTAATCACACTTCCTAAGAAATACTGGTCTTATATTGTTTTTTTTCTGTTCTCTTCCTCTCAGTTCCAGGCAAGCAGTTCCTTTCAGAGGCCTGCTGGCAAGCTGTTCTCTCCAAACTATTCTCCCACATCAACCCTCACACTCTGGTCATATTTCGTTGCTTCTGACGCCTCTTTCCTGAGATAGTCCTCCTCGGCTTGTCTCTTTGCTCTGCCTTCTCGCATCTTGACTTCTTAATTTCAATTGTACTTCTAGCTCTCTTTCCACAGTTTCAGCTCAGTTTCTCCTTCTCCTTTCTTCCAGTTCTCACACTTCCCCCATACGTAGGCAGGCCTGGCTCACCTATATACAAAAGAACAGGTTGCTTACCTGGAATCGTGGCGCTTCAAGTGGTCATCTGCGCCTGCACAGTGTGTCCCTTGGAACCTCCTGGAGCTATACAATATGCGTTTTGGTAGAAGCCTCTCCCACCACCCGCGTGCTTATCCAATAAATCTTTCCAGCAAAATCCACAGGATGCACACCTTTTAAAGGATCTGGAGGAGGCCACGAACTTCCTTGTATCAAACAGCTTATACAGCCAAATCAACACCAGCAGGTGAAAACGATGCCCAAAACCTAAGTCATATACCAAAAATCAATCTGATCTGAAAACCAAGCCAAAATGCTACGAAAGAGGGATGTAGGAAAGTCCAAAAATGAGTTAAACCAGGAATCAATCAGAAATTAGAGAAGATGCTCAATGGCAAGTTCCTGATGATGCTACTGCTGCAGCGAATGAAAAGGAACTGGGGGTTTAGGCAGGAAGCATGCTGGATACGCGCGCGAGAGGTGAGAGTGGCTACAACCAAAATGTATGTTGTATAGTTCTAGAAAGTTCCAAGAGATGCATTGCACAGGCACAGATAATCCATTTGTGTGGGTCACAGAGATCATGAAGAACTGTGCTTTCATTTTTTATTATTTGCAAAGCCAGACGTACCAATTATCAATAAAACAACATAGAGCACTGTTCTTTCACACTGGTCTTCAAACAGGCCAAGTTCATACTATGACTAGTAAACATAGCATGCAAGAAAGAAAGACAACTGCTTCCAGCCAATCATAGCCAAGCATACGGTCCAATTACTATTTTATATTTCATATGCTTATTGTAGCAAACACCACTATAGCTGCAATCAGGGTTATTGCATTTTTCTCACACACCCCTGAACTCTCTTGTGGGGTGGAGTTTCCTCCTTTGGACATTTTTGGAGGTTTTTAAGCATCTGTTGGGAGTGCTTTGATGTGAGTTCCTGCATGGCAAGGGGTTGGACTCGATGGCCCCTGGGGTCTCTTCCAACTCTATGATTCTAAATCTGGCTGGTACACGTGAGGCAGGCTCATATAAAGGCTGCCTCAAATTGTATGAGTGAAGTTCCAGGCTTCAGTAAAAATTTAGATCTTGTAGGAATCCAGAAATATCTCAGAATATCCTCCCTCTTGTGAGACTTGAGGCAAGACTTAGATAGGCCTGTCTCATGTGATCCTATCTTAGTCATCTATAAAGTCAAGAGTAGGAAGAACAGAAGGCAGCCACATCAGTGACAAACAAAACCTATCTAGGGCTATCCTGTTGTGTACGAAATGTGTACTAAATGTCCCAGGTTAGTCTAGTGTGGGTACAAGCCATGCTCTCAACAGACTAACCCAGGAGCACTGGTACACTGTAAAATGGCCTCAGAGTAGAATGTGCCTATTGCGAGTGCAGCTGGTGTCTGTTCTTCCTGTTCTCAGCGCTACAAGACAACAGAGATGAATACCTAAGCAACAGTTTGGGGCTGCTCAGCCTAACTGGCCACAGAGGAGGAAAAATTAACAGTACCACAGTAACCACGCTCCCAACAGGCTGATCCCCAGCATTTGGTATGTAAGACTATTTTGCTATGTACCAAACACTTGGGGTTTGGTCTGTTAGAAGCATAACTGGTGCCCACTCTCAATACATAAACAAATACAGGATTTAGGGTATCCCACATGCACGGCCCCCACATGGGGTTGGACTTCAAGCCACCAAAAATGGGACATCCCATAGAAAATGGAGTACTTGGAAATCCTAGCGGCAGTATGCAAGATGCTATGCAAAATATTTGGAAAAATAACTCTCCATAAAGTTTTAGGATATTAAAGCAATTTATAGTCCATCTTCTCCATTGAGGAAGTAACAGTAATATTAACAATGAACGATAGTTGTCCATCCAACAAAGTCTCTTTCAAACTTCAGATTCAACACTTCCATGACCTCTCTCATCTATTTTACTTACTATCCATAAGTAATTACAAAATCAGCCTTTGGTGGCTGGTCAGTGTACATTCAAGTCATCAAGTGAACTGAATGAAGATATGTGCAGGTGTTGTTTAAAGAGCTGTTTGTACATTCTTCACCCAGACTTGCTCCCATTCTTGACAGTCATGTTTTAAACCAAACATTTAAGACCTACTGGCTAATGTATGTAATCTATACTACTACCAGTACATTATACCAAAGTAACAAAACCTCACTGAGTTTCACACTGAAAACTAGAGCTGCCTTGGAAATCCCTTCCTTTTCTTTTCTGATCCAAACAGGTTATCTATCTTCATTGATCACTTCGACATTCAGACAGTTTACACGCACGTCAAAGTTTACACTATTCCAGACAGAAATACAATAAAAAAGCTGTTTACTCTGAACTTCATATTTTTTCTTAGAGGTATGGTAAATATTGTGTCACAAGTCTTATCATGGCAGCAACCTCCCTTGTTATCCTATAAAATATCATGTGCTTCTGTTGCTCGATAATGATGATGCTGATGAAGGAGGAGGACAAGAAGAAGGTGGCGATCCACCTACAAATACTCAACTGTGAAACAGATCTTCATTAAGATAGCATCGCTGCCTTTCCATTCTTTCTCTTTGCACAATGACAAGCAAATCTAACTGATACCCCTTCTCCTTCACGCTCTTCCCACACTCAGCTCATTAACCCCCATTACCAATGTAAATTTAGAATCTTAACCAGGACTGAAAAACTTTTGGTTCACACTAACCATGGTTAACCATTTTGCCTACAGGGACAACCACTCTTGTGAAAACCAGTTCTTTGATAAGAAGCTTAGAAGCATCAGTAGAAAAGCCAACATGTTAAGATTATTATTTTTTTAAAGACATAACTTCTTGGTCAACACTTGCTTGCAAGCAATAAGAACCACTGATCATCACTAATGCATTATGCTAAATTTTTAACGGTTTTGAAAAATCTAGCTATGTTAGTCTGCCACAGCATAAAATAGAAAAGGGCAAGGGAGAAGGAATCTAACGGCACCCGTAAGACTGATTTATCTTAGCATGAGTTTTCACAGATTTCCATCCACTTCTTCGGATGCACTGAAGGAATTAATACCAAACCACCTGTATGTTAGCAGTTACATAGTTGTGCAGGTAGGATCACAGCATGTTAGAAAGATGCAGTTTGTGACACTGACCACGAACCTTCAAACCATTAGCAACAGCACAACTTTCCTAAGAAAGCTTCTGACTTCAAGGGTAAGCAGATTTATTGATTTCACAAACATCTGCCTTCATATTTTCCCACATCATTTGGCCATGGTCAGGACTAATTAGAGTCAGCAAGTGTATTCTCTTACCCACTCTTCCAAGATGTGTTGCACAGCCTCATTAGCTTTCGACATATTGCGGCATGCAAGGATGACATGTGCACCATGGAGCGCAAAGGATTTTGCGGTTTCAAAGCCTACAGCAAAAGAAACATCAAGACCAAATGCTGAGAAACAAGATTTAAAGACAGTTATAATTTTAGCCTATAGAATATAAGACTACGTATATCTGAATCTGAGTCTTACATTATGGCTGCAATTATTTATTTACTATTCACCAAAGAGATTTTTAGTCCATCTTCCTATCACAGTTCAAGGTAACAAACAGAAAGAGAAATTTAAAAAATAATGCCCAATTAAAATGCAGACATGCATTCAAAAAAGCAACATTAAACTTGATGTACAGTTGACTTATCTAACACTCTTTCATCCAAAAGAAAGCACAGTTGTGCTCCAGGACTAGAAAAATCTGAGGCTTTCCCAAGACTGGCTCCAGCATCTTACAACAGCAGATGATACACAGACCCTTGCCATGAAATACATCCCAGGGGAACAACCCCAAGCCCATGGGCCTAACATGGATTATGGAAATCCACAGACAAGCTCCACCTGTTTTATTGGGCCCTTCCTCTCCTCTAAGTCCTGTCCCTCAGGAGGAATTCACCCTACCCATCTTCAATCAGAGGTAACCAAGAACCTCAATGATTGGAAGAAACATAAGCCATTTCCACACTACACTGTTATAGTGCTGTTATTCCACTTACAACATCCTATGGAATCCTGGGGTTTGGAGTTTAGGGAGAGGCATTTAGAATCCTCAGCCAGAGAGCTCTTTGGCCTCAGTAAACTACAAACCCCAGAACTCCACAGGATGTTGAAAATGGAATAATAGCACTATAACAGTGTAAGGCAGAAATGGCCATAGATTCTCTTATGGACTCTGTCCTCCTCACCCTTCCCCATGTGGGGAAGAGAACAGAGCTGTAAGGTCAGTTTTTCAGCCAGCATTGCCACATAACGGCTGACAGTATTCCTCTTCTCCCTCTTTGCATGTCTCAGCCAGAGATTAATTGCAACTAGTCATGATGTCTCTATCTAAAGTCTAAAACATTCTGCCTCTCCTTACTAGCTGCTGGGGCTCTTAAGAGGAAGGACACCACCACATTTATACCCTGGCTTAAGAACTCCCCAGACATATTTAGTTGGACCCTATGGGAGCAGAAGGCTAGACTACATATGTCTTTTTACTAATCCAGCCCAACTCCTCTTATATTATATTTGCATAAGGAGAAAACTGGGGTGCAGATAGGTAAAAGGTGCTAAGATTTCCTTTTTTTTTCCTCCCTGCAAAGTACTACAAACTAGCAGGGATTTTTCCTCCAAGTTCTCATTATATTACAGCTTAATGATTTCAACCCGAAATATTCAAATTAGTGTGTTAATACTCAACAGGACAATAGTTTAATTATATCAATATTATAAAATTAAACAGAAAAGAGGTGACTGCTCCACTTTCATTTTGAGCATGCTGTGGTATTCTTTTAAATCTTGTTTACCCAGAGAAATAACAGCTATTAAACATAGGCTGCTTCACTTCTAGAAACACCCTGGGGCAAGAGAAATTCAGTTTACAACAACAGGGTATAACTTAGATTACAGAACAACAGGCACCACATAAATTTATACCATTCTCCGCAATTACATGCTTTCAGTATTTAAGTCTTAGCAATTTTCCTGCTTTTTAAAAGCCATTCATTCTAGCAAGCAACTTTAATTATCTGGGTAATTCATTGCACACAGATGAATCCAATTTCAACATATGCAAACTATGTTTCTCCTTTTTAATTCTACTCCAAGCAAACGTAACAAGGAAACTTAAGTTTTTTAAAGTTGTGTTCTTAAGCTGGCCATATGTTTACTGCTTTAACAAAACAAAGTTTGACATCCAATAGCCATTCATATTTATTTAAAAAATTGGTTCCACAATAAAAACAATTTGTAACTAGTGACTAGGTTGGCTACCCAACAATATGAGCAAATCAGTGCAAGAATTTCCAACAAGAGGCCAGTGCTGGCGAACATAAAATAAGACTCCTTGTCTCTCTCCCCTTGGCATTTTTATACATGCAATGTAGATCTGACAACTCTTATCTGGAAAATTTCCTTCCCTTTTCAGATCTCCCCCAAAACTTTTTAAATTAATTTCTTGAACTAACAAAACTAGGAGGCAGCAAAACAGTAAAAATAAAAGGAATCCATCCATCTGTACAAATTTATGATGAAAGCAGCAGAAGCAGCAAACAGGGATTCCAGCATTCTCATCCAGCCATACATTTTGCCAAAAAACTCCAGGTGAGGAATTTCAGGAAAAAACTCCCCTCAGACGGGTAGGGGTAGAAGAAGGGGGATTTAACATCATCCATAACACAACGGGCACCAATGCCACTTAGATGACTTGACAAGAGAGCTGGGATGGTGTCGTAGATCAAACCATGGCAACTAAGGTAGCTTGGAATCAAATCCAACTCAGTAGCAACATTCATTGGGTGGGTTTCAGCATAATCTAACACACAGGTCTGTTGGGAGGCTGAAAGTGGGGACTGGAAGACACATTTAAACTCTTAGAAAACAGAGAGGGCTGTGATACAAACAGCCAGTGCAGAAAAGATTCTTCAAAATGTATGCTTACCTATCTTACAAATTGACACACCCTTTACTTTTCAGACAGACATATAGTAGAAACATACAGAGCTGCCTTATATTGAGATCCTTTGTCCATCTAAAATAATATCGACAGCAGTGAATGATATCAGCTCACCAACGTTTCATGAAACCGGAAGAGACCACAAGGGCCAATTTGTCTTGCCATGGTGGAATTCACAGCTAAAGCTTTCCTAAGAGACGGCCACCCAACCACCGTACAAAGATGCCCAACGAAAGAGAGTCCAATCTGCCATCTACCACCTGCAAGTTCTTCCTCATGTTCAGGTGGACCTTACTTCTGCTGTTTGAATCCATTGGTTTGTGTTCTGGTCTCTGGAGCAGCAGAAAACAAGCTTGCTCCATCTTCTACGGGAAACCCCTTCAAATAGTTATAGAGGAATATCATATTGCCTCTCAGTGTTCTCTTCTCCAAGCAAAGAAACCCAGCTCCCTAAACCTAACAATTTGTTAGACCTTATGTTCTTTGGAGAGTATGATTTCCACTCAATATCATCAAGATTACGACTTTATCCCTCCTTTTTTGAAGCTGTTTTCTGAGCAATGTGGACACACCTGGGAATTAAATAAAAATGAGTAGGTCAAGTTTGATCACATCAAGGTTGTCTTTGTTGTTGTTCTAGCTTACACCTTACTGGGATTGCAGCTTTTTTATGCTCTACAAATATACCATATTTGCCCGCATATAAGACCCCTTGTGTATAAGACACACCCCATTTATACACTGGCAAATACTATTTGCTGCTGTACAAGACACGCTGGCATATAAGACACACCCCATTTTCAAACAGTATTTTTCAGGAAAAAATAGTGAGTCTTATATGCCACCAAATACAGTATGTGTTTGTGTGTATAGCCACCCATGTTTTAGAAAACATGTGCTTTCTTTCTATGTATTTCTGAAATGTATGCACTTTATGCACATTTCCCATTGACAAGTACTTTCTTGCACTCTTTTTCTCTAAGAGTATCAACTCACTTCTCCAAAACATTAGAAGGCTTCAAAAGGTACGGATTTCACCAGTAAGATATCTTCTGTTCCACAGTCGTCAGAGATACTAAACAGTGTATTCTCACACTAAAATGTGAATCCAGCAAATTATTCAGCAATTCCTTATTAACTTTAAGACCTTTGATCAAAGAGCTGCACACCTTCCCTTGGGCTGCTTTGAAAAGCTACATTACCAGGATGATTTGAAAACTTCTCTATGCATATTTGTCATGTGCCTTCAAGATGTTTCCCATTTATGGGCCCTTTCCATACGAGGAAACTAAGACGGGCCAATGCGTCTTGTAACGGAAGTTGTCTGCACCTTGGAGCAGACTAGGTTCGGATATTTACCTTCGTTCCGCACCTAAGTCCGATTAAATGCGTCCCCAAGTGGTCATCGAGTGTGCTATTTGAAAAACAGAAGAAACCGGTTTTTCAATTTTCCGGATCGTGCCAATTCATACTTTCACAGTGGCGCAGATGCGCACATTCACACCAATGTGAATTGGTGATCAGCAGAGGGCAGGCTGTGGCCGTGATCAGCTTCAACGCTTGGTCCTGCCCAACAAACGACAGGAAGACGCCATTTTCTCATCCTCATAGTGCGGATCTAAGAACTCGCACTGCTCCGAATTGGTGTGAAACATACAGAGTAGCCCTGCGGAAGGACATAAGGGAAAGTCCGCCTTGTTTTGAGCCCAGAAGAACCGGTAAGAAACGGCACGAAGCGATTCACTAGCCTCGTGCGGAAAGGCCCATGAAGACCCTACGGTAAACCTATTACACATTTTCTTGTCAAGATTTGTTCAGGAGAGGATGCCTTTGCCTTCTTCCAAGGCTGAGAGTATGTGACTTGCCCAAGATCACCCAGTAGGTTTCCATGGCTTAGCAGAAAGATGAACCCTGCTCTCCAAAGTCATGGTCCAACACACAAACCATGACCCCATGATCTGAAGATTTATCCGTACATGTAACTTTTGCTATATTCTGGTGATGATAACCAGAAACAAAATATTTCCTCTGTTAGTTGAATTTTGTTATGTAAAAAAAGAAAAAAATAAGCAGCATAATAAGAAGGTTCAGTGCAGAACTGTCTTCAAAACGCAACCAGTCTGAATTGAAAATGTCCATTTTAAATGCAAGGTTGAAATAATAATGTTTGGTGTAATATTCCACATGCTACCAATTCTAAAGCAATTGCCATCAAATTCTCATGAAACAGGACTAACTCAAGGTTGGCTACTCTTGCTGCCATTGCTCCAATTAAAAAAAGCATTAATCTGATGCTCTAATGACAATGCTGTTTAACAACAGCAACAAGAGAAAGTCAAGGCCTCCCTCTCCCTAGCCAACGGCTGACATAATCTGCTGCTAACAGAAGAAAACTAATGGAAGTTGCACAGGCAGCTAAGTTCACCTCAGACTGAACACTCGGGTCTTTTCTTTCCATCAGACACTTAACATTTTATAGCATTCCATGCAGAAATAAAAGCTGTATTGCAGAACTTGGAAGTAACCTATTAAAAGCAGTAACATTACTTGTAATGCATCACTTTTTGTATGTGTAATGAGCAGTGCATCACTGCTGATAACTGGTAAAATATTTATACTTTAGGATACTGAGTAGTATTTAGTGGTAACTCCTGAAATGGTTATCTGGGAGTTGTCATATTGTGGCATTTGGGGGAATTTTTGTTATTTTAAATGCTACTTAAAGAAACAATTAAAAAGTAACACACTGGCAACAATTTGCTAACATAATCACAATGTATTACTTGTGAGGTAACAGTAACAAGCAATATAGCAAACTGCTCGCTGCACTTGTGAAGAACAATAGGAATCAATTTTAAAATGTGACATTGTAATATCTGATTCTGTTAGTGTCCAATAGGCAAAAGAAAAACCACTCTTCAGAGTGGGGCATCGGTTTGAGCTTTGGACTACAACTCCGGAGAGCAGAGTTTGAATTCTCACTCAGCCATGGGACCCTAATGCGTAACCTTGGGCAATTGCCACTCACTCGTCCTCAGAGGAAAACAAAGGCAAACCCACTCTGAACAAATCTTGCCAAGAAAACCTCGTGATAGATTTGTCTTAGGGTCTCCATAAGTCCAAAACGACTTGAAGGCACACGACGACAACAAGAACAACAGCCAAGCCTATTCACCGCCACGTAACTTGCAAAACGTTTTTTCAACAATTCCCCACCTACGTCCAACAAGGAATAAACTAATTGGACAGCTACTATACAGAATTTGAGTGTGACTGCTTAGAGCATTCAGCCTCTTCACGTCATCTTCCATTATGCAGCATAAACTGACCTAGCACAAATCACAGCTCCACCAGACTGTGAATGCTGTTCCTCTCCAGACAAGTAATGGAGGGCACTTTACTGAAACAAAGGTGTTACGTTCACCGCTATTTAAGTCATCTTCTCGGTTAGGAAAAACTGCATAGGATTACCTCTTCAGATCTATTTAAGCATTACGTACCGGGGAAAAATTCTGACCCAGCAAGAGATTCGAGTGCAGTTATATACATGCCTATATAGAAGTAAGGTCCATTTTCAACTGGACATGCTTCCAGGTTAAGTGACTATTAGATTGCATTTTCTGATGCAGAATCCTCCTTTGCAAATGAAAAAAAACCAACTCATGCATTTTAATGCATTATCTACTTTCTAGTACATCCAGTGTCATTTTCCATCCACAGGCTGTGCAGGGCAATATACTTGAGGTTCCTACCAGGCTGAAATTTCACCCAAGAAGTCTCAAAGGCAAGTCCACCTCAGAGGCCGTTCTAAATCTAGTGCTTCTGTAGCTTCTCTACAGCAGCCTGGAAGCAGTACGATTAGATGTTCTCATAGATTTATTATTGTGGAGCTAATAAATGCAAACATTGAAATTTCTATGTCATAATATTGGCTTTGTTTTCAGGCAGAACCATGAGGAAGAATTTATTTTTTCTTGCAAATACATTTCATGGATGGGCTCAAATTATTTTGTTTCTCTGATTATTAACAGAAAAGCCCAGCTTTGCAACACATCTTAGTCCCCACAAAATTGTGGTGTACTCTCACTTGTCTCTCTTTTCCCCCACTGGTCCTCCTTTCCCCCTACACTGATGGGAATTCAGCCTTCTCTACACATTTGCCTCTTCCATTTATCGCAGGAAACAGGACTTGCGTTCTATGAATGGTCTGAAGAATTCAAGGCCCCATAGAGGGAAGATGCTTGTGGAGAAACGACTATTACAGGCCAGCTACCAGCTTTGCCTCTAGGGAGGGTTAGAGACATTCGCCATCTAGTGGATGGATAAATTAAATTAAAATTCGATGCAATGAATAAATTAAAAATAATGAAAATTAATCCACTGAATAAACAAAGTGACACCAACAGATATGTCTCTAGATTTTCTTTAGTATCAATGCCAAATTCTAATTTCATGGTCTCAGAGCTAGGAAGACAGAAAAATATGAACACGTTCTTATCACAAATGGTATCTTCCCTCAGTCCTTCCCTTCTTTTCTTTTCCTTTTTTTTTGTTACATTCATATTTTTTTTCAAAAAAATTTCAGAACACTTCAATAGACTCTTTAAAAGTAACTCTGCCCTTCCATTCACAGAAAGTTTCCATCATGTACAGAGTACCATGAAAAAAAAAAAAGAGGAGGTGTTTCAAAATGGCTTCTACCCCCTCTTCCATTCATGAAAGTTTCTGTTGACTAAAAAGGCTTGCCTTTTGCAAGGTCACAGCTTGATATAACCCAATGCTTTTATAAACCTATACACAATACTGACTAGCTACACTTCTCTGGGAAACACACTCATCGACTAAACACAGCTTTTCTTCCGCACAGCGTTTTAAATGGCCCTTCAGAATGGATGGAACGGCTTCGGAAGATCTGGTTGAGCATGCATGGCAAAGTGCCATTTTCAATACTGAAACTGAGAAAGTGTTCCACATTACCTCTTTGATTTAAATCATCCTTTTCGCCAACAGTGTACTTTCAAGGCAATGGTTTCTCTTATGTTTGATGAAAAATTTAACAGGCATCTCATTCCTTTACTTGAGCATCCACCTAAGTGAAGCTCTGCATTTTGCTTAGAAATAAAGAGCGAGAATGCAAACAAAATATGTCTAATTTACCAATCCTATTTTCTATCTCACTGTTAAAATAAAAGCCATTATCACTGAAGTTAAAATCTGTTCACCTTAACACACTGGCACAGTAATATTCTGATGTATAGAACTAGGGAAATAAGACCAAATGTTTTAACATAATGGTTAAAACCAGTCTCTTCTTGTACAGAGTGTCTTTTCAGACCTTGAATATCAAATATTTACACTTGAGACTTTCCATTAGAAAATTAGGGAACCTATTACACAAAGACTAAGGCACAAAAATGTTCAATAACGTTTTTTAGCCCTCTTTACAGGGCTTTGTGTGACCTTCTAAGTGGTCATCTGGTGGGAAAAAAACTGGGACAGCTGTCACTTTACATGAAGTTTCCTTCAGAAAGTGTCCAGAAACACCATCTATAACAGAATGAAGCAGCCAGCTTAACTAGAACTGGGAAACACACAGCTCCTTTAAACCAGGAGTTTCATTGTCTTCCAATCTGTTTTCAGCCCCAATTCAACCATACATTACCAGATTTGATTTTCAACAATTCTCTACGGAGACTATGCTTTGTGCCCGTTATCCGAGTCATATTTCGTCCAACTACAAAAGAGGCCTTTTTGTGACTACATCAAGTGATCACGTAACTACTTTCCTTAAAGATACACTATTGAGACCAGAAAAGATGTTTACTTAATGCAATAAGAAAACTTGCACGCCATCCCAATTATGGCACACACTGCTAAGGTTCATGGAAAGGGTTTGTCCTTATGTTGCTGCATACGCTGTGGACGCTGGGCATTCTGTTGCTACATCAGCTCTTGTCCCTGGGCCTACAGGACATAGTCTATTGGGCCTGCGAGCAGCTTGACACGACAACTCACAGTCCAGAAACACTACAGCTAGTTTCACTGTACCAAAGGTATTTGGGCATCTATTTCTTGAGAAAGATTCTGTCTTACACCAGCCCACTTTTCAGACTTTTTACTCCCTGTGTCATCTGAATCAGATGTAGTTATGGCGATTCTGAACACGTGTCTGGACCCAATCATGAGATATTTGGAGGACAATGAAACAGAGGCACTGTGGGCAGGCTGTGCTTTCTAGGTCCCAATACTTGGGCATTTCATCTGTGTTACAGTCTCCGTGAAAGGATATAATACGCAGCCTGGGAAGTGATCTCAGTAACTCCAGCACCACTTATCAGGTTTAGTTGATTCTCCAATACAGTCTGTTACAGATAGTTCATGTTCTGGCAGTGTCCTATTTAGACTACTGCAACGTGTTACACACAGGTTTCCCCCTTAAGACAGTTCAGAAGCTTCAACGCATGCAAAAGGCAACAGCCAGAATTTTGACTGGTTCTTCTTGAATAAGCGGTTATTATACCGTTAAATTATGATCTTAAGAGCTCCTTATCCAAAAACACACAAAGCACAGCACCTTTTCTGTGTTGGAGCTCTGGCACTGGAAACCCATCCAAAGGAGATACCATTAGGATTTTTAACACCAAATTAAAGTGTTCCTTTTTGCCCTAGCATTTTAAATTCCATTCTCTTTTCTATGTATTTTATTCGGCTGTCATATACTTTGTTAGTTTAAGTGTTTTATTTTGTTTGTTTCTTAATTTGGAACTTGGATATTTCTTTTTCAAACATCATGTACAATGCTTTCAGAGCCCTGGTAGATGAAGTACAGTTTATAAATTTTAAAAATACAAAAGGCAAGGAATTCTGCAAGAGCGGTTTGTGATATGCCATGGCGCACATTTTTGCTATTTAACACACAGGGCTAAAATTGTACTGGGCATGCTGGGCCCTCAGGTCCACCTGAGAGGTCTCACTGGATTCTAACCAACCGTTAGAAACCAAAGGAACTGAGAACATTAATGAAACTTCAGTTTATATATTCACCCACATCTAGAAGTTCAACATCTTTCCATCTGCCACATCCCAGGGAGCATCAACATTTAAATGGTGTTTCGAACACCCTTCACCCTAACTAGAAACTTAGTCTTTATCTGCATGACAATAGATAGTACAGGTCAGCTTAAACAGTTCCTAGAAATTATTTTTTTTACCGTAGCAAGCTATTGTTTCTCTTTTTTCTCCACTTCACCCAGCAAAACTATAACCAACAGCTTTTTATTCCATGATTGCTCTAAATATTAATGCTCTCCCTCTGCCACTTTTACCGCAGAAGACAAAGCATGTTTTGTCTTCTAGTGGGAGGGGGAAATGCCTTTTATGAAAATGAAGTTTAAGTGAAGGTAAGCTTTTCATGCCCACAGCAAAACAGAGCAGGAGGGGGTACCAGCTACTTGACAGCTTCCTCTTCAGATGTGAAAATTTCTACACAGCTCCTCTGTGAGCAAGTTACTGCAGAACAGCGCACTAATTAAGCATTAAGGAAAAAACAAAATTACTTGCATGTTTTAAATCTCCTTTTGGCAAGTACAATAGTGCAATATTAATACAAGCAATTTCATAAAATTAAAAAGACATATTTCATCTCCAATGAAATTAGAAGACTGTTTTGTCAGCTAAAGTTTGCCAGAACCTTCAAGCATTAAACCAATGCATTTTCTCAGAGTCAGGAAAAGCAATGGAACTTTAAACAAAAACGAAAAATAACACCATTTTCTTAAATCATTTTCCATTTATTATTCTATTTACACACATTTCAGTGATCAACTGGAATTTATTTATTAACATATCCTAACATCTTTCTCCAAAAGAAGCTTACAAAATTGTCTCTTTAAAAAAAAAGGGAAAGAAGGAAGGGAGGATTGAATGAATGAATGAATAAATAAATAAATAAATAAATTCTGGATACAATGCAAAAGCACATTCATACCATAAATATTCAACCATATTCTTTTTCTCCAAGAAACCCTGAGAATGCACTCCTATGCTGATAAAGATTCCCTAGAAAACAAGGGAGAGGAAGATCTCATGGTTTCAATGTAGTTTGTTGGCAGTGGTTTTTTTTCAAACTTCGCCACCAAATTATGAAGATGACAACGCCAGGCAATGATTTTGTCATACAGACACAGAGTATTCTATCCCACCACCCTCACCATCAGGGCATTTTGCTGCCTGAGGCAGAACAAAAAAGCACTATATCCCCTCCAACCATCCAGATAAAGTTACACTGTCAAATGAGGCAGGAAATCCTACAAGCGTTTCTCCCCTATTCTTGCTGTCTTCATGACAACAAGAAGAGAATAATAAATTGAGTTAATTTACAATGTACTAGCCTTTCACAGCACCCCAAATTTACCATTTGATGCAGACAGCTGAAGAGAAGACAGCCCCTAGCCCTGGATATCATGTTGTCACTGCATTTAGCACTGGACACAGTTCTGTCTGTTTCTCTTAACTGTACAAATGCATCTGATCTTCCTACTCACAATGTGTTTTAGCCAGACAGTTAGCCCAGCAGGAACAAAAACCACGATTAGGTATCGCAGATAGTCAACAAAAACAGACCCATGAATCCTCAAGTACCCAATATGCAGCCAAATATTTCAATGTGCAAAATGCCGAGTGAACACTACTGCAGGCTGCAAAAGAGAGCTTATAGAGCTCCTGGAGGCCATCACACCTTGCCACGCTACATTGAACAGCCCAAAGGAAGAGACCTGCTTAGACTGAATGCTTGCTATTCCCATGTACCCAAAAAAAAACACCTATTCATAATGTCTTTTTGTAAGCCAAAGAGCAGAAGTGATGAACACAAGATCTGCCCTTGTCAACAGATACCCTCGAGATGTTGTTGGACTGCAACAGTCAGTCCAAACACAATGATCAATGGTCTAGGACTGTGGGAGCAGTATCCCAGAATAGGTGGAGGGCATGAAGTTAGGGAAGACTGTACATGTTCCAGGAGTTGACTCTTTTAATGCCCAACATTTACCTTTAGCAGGACCGTCACCAAAACTGAAATAAAACTATGTAACATCTTAGAGCCCTAAGATCTGCATGGCAGGGCTTTCTCTCGGCCCCACTACCATCCCAGGCTTGCCTGGTGAGAACATAGGAAACAGCCTTCTCAGCAGCTACTCTCACCCTGCGGAACTCTCCTCCACAGGAGGCTAGGCTGGCCCCTTCCCTGCATTCCTTTCATAGGTAGATGAAGACATTTCTTTTTAAGCAGGCCTTTAATGCGTGAGTAGGAGAGCATTTTACTTATTGGCTGTTTTCAAAATTTATTGTTAGTTTTATGATTTTATATGTTTTTTTAATGGTTTTAATTGCTTAAACCTTTTGGAAGGCACCTTGGGTCCCACTTTGGTAGAAAAGGTAGCATATAAATTCAAATAAACAACAACAGCAACAACCTGTGCAAGAACAAGAGTCTTCTTCAGAATGACTCCTGTTCTTCCACAGGTTGTTGTTGTTTTTATTTGAATTTATATGTTGCCTTTTCTACCAAACTCTTCATGCTGGTAAAAACAAACAGAGTACCCAAATCACAGCAGGTACTGCCTTAAACAGGGAGCAACCTTTTTTTCCTGGACGACATCTGTCACCAAAAGGCTTTTACTAGAAATCTAATGACTGACAAAGGGAGAGCAAACTTTTCTAAGTTATCACAAGGGAGGGTGTTGTTTTAAAATAAGTTAGTCTAGCCTGTCAGGCAGCTCATGTTGCAGCTCTAATCATCAGATATTCTTGAAGTGCCATAGGTAGGTAAGGAACAGCATTACAAAGCAGTTCATGGAGAAGTTGGGAAGCTGACATCAGAGCAGCAACGACAAATTGGTCATCAGGGTTGAGCCTCCAGGCAGCCAAGTAGGAGCCTATCACTGAAGGCTGAACTGAAACCACATGGACTGAAGGGAAAGCTGTTCTGCAATGTAAGTAATCCTTTATGTGGCTCCAGCGTACAGAGTCAGGCAGTGGACAGTGCTGCTCTGCAATAAAAGATAAGAGAGTGTTACCATGTGAAGTATAGACAACAATCCATTTACCATGAATGTTGGAACAGCTGAAGCAGAGGTCTTCCTTGCTTCCAGTTTTAAAGCAATGCCTGTTGGCATAGGCAGGGGTTCTTTGTGCCAGTATGTACACACAGAAACAAAACAGGACAATCTAGCCCTGTACAAACCGCCCCTTACTTTATGAAGTCAAACTCTCTTCCCAACAAATGGAGTATTCCCAGATGTTAAGTTAACTGTGAGAAAAGTGTGTGAAGACCAAAGTTACCACAGTACTGTACAATGCAATTGATTTCTTAAGCGGTTCCAAGGTCCAAGAATGCCTGGAAACCACAGTTTGCAAAGATTGATTTGGAGCCACTCACCTGGTTGCTTGTATCATGCAAGAGTCACATCCAGGTAACTACTCAGGCGTCTTTGTAAAATGAAAGGAAGTTGGATAGTCTCTTCTCAGGTCACCGGCATCCCACGAATTGCTTACTGAGTTTCATACTAGCAAGTAATTTTCTGGACTTTTTTGCAAGGTGGTAGTTCCAAATATGCAGGAGTTTGCTTTGGATACATGGAGGCTATGCCTTTAGATGCCAAAAGGCCCTTTTAAATCATATGGTCCAGGACTGAGCCTTGGTTTAAATGAAATTCTGGTTCCACCCCAAGTGATGTATGAACCATATCCTGAATAACCAAGAAGAAACACATCTAAATAGATATGGAATGTACCTACAGTTTCTAAAGATGAAGTTACCCACACAGTAACTTGGATACTACAGGATGTTTCTTGACAGCCTGGACAGACAACCTATGGCAAGTGATAACTTCTTCAGTGGCAGAGATGGAACAATTTATGCAATAGATACATAACTGGTTACTAGATGCTATTACTGATGCTTACATCCTTACCTAGTTCACAATTAAAGTCACCCTAAATGCACCAGAGCAACCTTCAGGACTGACTTGAACAAGACATTTTCATAGGAAAGTAATCTTCAGATGTGCCTCTGTTATTCAACAAGATGTCTCTACAAAAGAAGCATGTAGCTGAATCTCATCCTTAAAAAAAAGGATTTCATTACAAGTGCAATTACTGAACCTTTTGGCCTCAATGTAATTTTATGTATTACAAGTTGGCTTGCATTGTGAATTCCAGCCAAAGTTGATAGAGTTCAATAACTTGACTAACCATCCATGTATACTCCTCATTACCCAAGTAATAGATTTCTCAAAGCAGGCATGAGAAGGCGATACAAGAAACAGATATCATTTCTAATACTATCTCAAAGTGGAAACTATGACATTTTAACACACACATCATGAATTCACAATAAAGAGTTCAATCCCAGGGACATGGAGTGGGTGGGACAAGAACACAACCAAAAAACAAAAGCTATGAAGGGTGGCAACACTGATTTGCATGTACTGGAAGACCATTTCAGATTTCATCTTAGTAAAAGAAATATTGCAGGTGCAGTTGCTGGTGGAGATATTCCTCCAATAGCGCAGAAAATCTAAACCAAACATTTACGAATGGACAACTAGGACTTAGGAACATTTTATTCTCATGCATTACTAAATACCAAATATATATTCCATACAACACTTCTAATGCATGATTAAAATAAGCTCCTTTTTTTTTTTCAAACACATAGCTATCAATAGGCATTTCTATCTGTTGCTTCACATTCCCCGCTTTTAAGATTTATAATAGCTGATCCCCTTGTTCCCTCTTCCACCTTCTGGACAATGAAGTTCTCTGCAAGGCAAGTAAGGAATTTCTAAACCTTATATTCTTGGCAGAGTTTGACTTTCAATAACTTTCAGGACAGTTGAAATCTCCCATTACTACAATGTTTGGTCATCTGTTCTAGCAAGGCACCATCTAAGTCTTCAGTCTGGCTTAGGGGTCTGTAGTAGGCCCCCAAAATGACATCCCTGTTTTTCCTCTCCCCCTTAATTTTTACCCAGATGCATTCAACCTGACTTCCAGGATTTAAGTCATGGATTTCTTCACAAGTGTAAACGCCCCGACATATAATGCTACTCTTCCTCCCTTCCTGTTTGGTCGATTTCTCTGAAGTAGGTTATACCGCTCTATTACTACATTCAAATCGTGAGACTCTTCTTACCAGATTTCAGTGATATCTACTACAATAGTTCCCCTATATCTGTGGAGTATACATTCAGAGACTTAATGCAGACAGGAAAAAAGTGGATAATACCAAATATGATATTTTGACACACACACACACACACACACACACACACACACACAGGTCAAGCAAAGTGGTGACAGAAGGAGACAGCTCAGCTCCTTCATTCTTGCCTTCCTTCTCGGCAGAGCTTGGTGAGAAGCCCCCAACCCTGAGTCTCTCTCAGCCACGGAGAGATGGAGACTCCTTCCTCAGCCAAGAGGGAAGCATGGGGCCCAGCTGCACAGAGCAGAGCCCAGCTGGCAGCAGGGTCCTGGAGTGGATTGTGGGTAAATGAAACCATGGATACTGGACTAGAAGATAGCAGGGACCTACTATATATCATGTTTGCTCTGATGTGTTAAGAGTTCAAGTTCACCATGTTTATTTCCCATGCCCTGTGTATTAGTGTAGAAACATCTAACACCATGGATCATTTCCCCAGCTGTTTATTTAAGTTTTTTTCCTCCCAATGTTGAGTCCTCATACTATTTGTCCATTTCTCTCTATAACATTCTAGTATCATCTATAATAATTCTATAGTATTCTGTTATCTCCAGCACTTAATGAACTCCTGCCCTCAAGAAAACTGTCTCTCTCTGCCACATAACTCAGTTTAAATCAAGATCAAATTGGTGAGACTCTTATCAAACTGTTCCTACCCACTGCTGTGAAGTTCAAGCCATCACTTGCCAGAAGTCCATCTTCATGAAACTATGGTCCAAGAAACCAAATCATTCCCAGCAGCATTATCTGCTAAGCCAACTGTTCACCTCCACTATTCTTCTCTCCTTTCCTGAACTATGTACTTTAACTGGAAGGACAGATGAAATGACAACCTGTTCACCAAGGTACTTCAGCTTTCTACCCAGAACCTCATAATCCCCTGTGATATCCCGAAGGCTATGCCTTGCAGAGACACTGATTTCCATATGGACCAAAAAGAAGGGGTAACAATCAGTGGGCTTGATAAGCATTGTCAGCCTCTGTATTACATCATGTATTTTTGCCCCCGAGAGACAGAAGACCTCTTGAGACATCCTATAAGGCCCACAAACCACTGCTTCTGTTCCCCTCAGCAGAGGTCCCCTACCACCACCACACACCTCCTCTGGGGATTGGCACATTCTGAATCTTGCAAGGTCACTCGCACATTCTCTAAGGATTCATACTGTTGCTCTGGTTCTTGTTCCCTGTCATCACTGATGAGGGAGAGATTGAAATTGATCCTATGGCCCCAAACTCACAGAATGATCCCTGGTCCTTTTAATTGTCACATTCCTCCCAAGGTGTACCTCCTGTGTTTGGGAACTGACCTCAGAGACATTTCCTATGTGGTCCTCATCCAGGACAGTCTGCTCTACTCTGTCCAGGAAAACCTCATGCTCCCTGTCATGCTGAAAAGTAGATACATAGGCCTCAAATTGCTGGACCTTCTCTTCCAACAAAGTAACCAACTTGCACTTAACTACCCACATCCTCTGGCAAGAATATAAACATGCCACAGCTCTTCCTCATGACTGCAATAGCTAATTCGCCATTTGTATTCAGTAGTCTTAAGTAGGCATAGAAACAGAACTCTGGGCCTCCCTCTCAAAACTCCCCCATTAAATGCTGAGGCAAAACACCTGTTTGCTGAGCTCCAGGGACTGGGGCCTCAGTTATACAGAAAGTTAGTGGCTGCTAGCTCTCTCCCAACCAAGTCTCTGACTCATCTCCTCTCAGCAGATGCCCTGCCCTCCTGAGATCATGTGCTCAGGCAGAGGACCTGGGACTATACACAAAGGAACAACAGAACATTAACAAGCAGACAAGCAAACCTCCATTCAGTTCATACAAACAGTCAGCCTTAACCCAACAGACACAACTCCACCAAAACACAATGGAACACTGATGAGCACACAAGCAAGCCTCTTCCGAGCCCACACTAACCAACAGCCTTACCCCAACAGATGCAACAGCCTTAAACCAACAAACTCTCCCAAAAGACTCTCTGGGATTGGGGAGGGTTAATGCAACAGACACAAGCTCATCTTTTGTTGTTTCTTCTACCACATCTGCATAAAATGTCTGTTGGACTCTCTAGCTAGCTAAGTCCTATTGGCTCTCTTAATGTCATTTATTTGCATACATTTCATACATTCATTTTTTCAGGCACTAAACCTCAGCAATGCTAAATATGACAAATTCATTAAAATATTCAACCCTTTTAGAAAGTCTCCACAGGATCTGATGAAGTAAAACTGTCCCAGCATCTACTCCATGGGGGATTCCAAAACACAACTCTTTCACAGTTGTATTCCTCCTCGCCTCTACCTACCATATAGCAAATTTAAGCACCAGAATTCTAATAGAACACTGTCTTTTCAGACCAATGTAGAAAAGATGAAGACTGGTTTTTAGTAGGAAGTAACAGGACAATCAACTGACAATCTTCAAAACAGACTTTTCTACTACATGAACTGGGCAGAAGGTAGGACATTAATAAACACTCATTATCACTCTCTAAAAGCACTTTTGCAGTCCAAGGACAAATACGGTTTAGACTACCCTCTCCTCCAAGTTTCAGAATCCTTAATAACCTAACCAAGGTCTACTTTATATTACCTCTAGCCTACCTTTAAAGATATGCCAGCATAAACTATTCGAAACTCTGGAATGGAAACAGAATTCATAATTGAATTTTACTTGCAATTTTAATAATCTCTGTCTCTATACTAGTTTTACAGATTTCCCTTAATCTAGCAATTTGATCGCATCTGCCACTTTGGTTCCAATGAATGCATTCCAATTCATTTTCTCTTTGCATTTGTCTGTACTCTGACAATCCTAAAAGAAAATTTAACACAAATGTTACACTAAGATAGTTCTGTGTATCATAGGCACCACTACAAGTTGCTATTTTTCCCCCCATTTTAGGCACCAAGCATTGTCGCAAAGTCTTCCCATCTCACAAGGCCAAATACAAAAAGGACAAAGGCAAGCAACTTTGTAAAGCCATTTCAAAATTACATCTGATCCCCAGCCAAGTTTTTTTAAAGCAGCAGTAACAAAAATGAAAAGCGCAAAGCAGAAAAGGCTATTGGCAGCTTCATTTCATATGGACAATCATAATATCAAAAATGAGTGTAAATTATACTGAAACAAATTCAAAATAACACAAAATCATGCACCCTAAAAAGCAAGAAAAGCACAAACTAGTATTAAATTTGTGCAAATGTGAGAGAGGATAGATGCAGAAATACATGCCTGGATTCAAAGAGTCACTTTATTTGAACTCCAGGTCTTGGCCGTGGCATGTATGATCTAAGTATTTCTTTCTTTGAACATCAGCAGCCACTCATTCACAGAGTGATAAAATGTTTTAAAACTTCATTGGTTTGAGAACTCCTTGTGACACGGTTTGAGAACTTGGGGTCTAAACCTCCTTCCTTCAGTATGCACGTGCATTAGTGTTTTTCAGATATCATGGCCACTGTGTGTATATATATTCTCTTTCATACGTACAAAAGGAAACGAAAGAGCAATATAGTAGTGGTTGACAAAACACCTGAAAGTGATACAATGCAGTTAGATGAAATGTTTCTTTTCCATCCCACAATATATTAATTTCCCGTAGGTACATAAGCAAGTTCAAGACCCAAGAAACAATACATACACACAAAGACAATTACTTTGAAATCCAGTGCTTTATGGAAGAAAACCTGTGACTTGCAGGTGTAGAGAGGAGAACGCTGCACAGCATTCCTTCAGTAACACTATACTGCTTCTCTATATTAGAAGTCATATATGTTCCAATCTCATTTTGAAATATCTAGAAAGTTTTGCCTGTGCATCTAGAGAAAAGGAAATCCTTTTTAGAATCAGTAGCACCATGCAGTACTCTTGCATCCTGTTTTAAAATTCCTGCATTGCTTGCAAGAAATAAAAGTCTACTGACATAGCTCGAGCCTGCACATGAACAAGGGCATACATGCCTCCAACAAACCTTAAAAAACAAAAGGCTATCACTTTTAGATAATGTTTGTTGTTTTAACACATAAAATAACATTATCTCTTGTTTAGCCTAAGTTAAAAACCCAGTGCAACAATTAGCTACATTTGTGTTTAATTCCATCAGGCACGTTTGCCAATAAAGTTGAATTCAATTATTTGCTGAGATTAGTTCATATACCCTACCATATTCGAACTTTAGCACCAGCAATTAAAATATAAAATAGCCCATGTCAAAACCAATCTTTGTTTTGGTAAACTTTGCAGGGATTTGATGTCTTTTTGGTTTTTTGCTTTATTTTCTAAAGGACAATACAGCCCTCTAGTGGGAAAAAAAAAACCAAACTAGGTTACTCCAGTAATAGACAAGAAACACAAGAAGGGACAGCTAATGCATGTTAACTTAACAACTTTTATTCGGCCTTTCTGCACATCAGAGGCAGCTAACAGATATGAATGTTCAATAAAATTAAAGCCATTTAAGAACACAGCCTACATTAGTTCCCACTAAGGCTGCAAATACACAATCACCACATCATAGAAAAGACCTTCTCAACCATGGGTTCTTACTGTCCATATGGAAACAAGACTTTACATTGTATTATATTAAAAAGCCAAAGCTCATAATCTTTCAGACTACTTCACTATTGCTTTCCCTATGCTCTTATTGCATTTGTAAATACTCAACTGCTTTAAATACTTGACCCTGGAAATACAGATGATAGCAGGTCATCAGTGGTAATGACCTGTCTCCTGTTCACTAATGTTATGATCATAATAATGATTACTTTTTTAAATGTCCTGCTGTGACTGGCAGCTTCCCAATCTGATAAAGCACCCTGTCACTTCACGCAGCTCTGCCTTCCCCTTTAAAACACCACCTTCGTGTAAAAAGGAGGAAGCCTTTCAGTGGTCGATTAGAACCCTTTTAGAGTTCCATGGTAGCATCATTCTGTTCCGTTATATCTACTATATATCACTCAGTTGAGTCAAATTCTTAAAAATACACTATATTCTTTACTAACATAACAAACAGAACGAAGAACTGGATTCCAAATGTAGGCAAAGGTTCCAACACTTCTTCAGAATTTGTTTAGACAGTCTTCTTACATCTTCACACCAGCACGTGAGCACAGTTATCGCAAACAGCCCTTTGGCTACCCTTTCACCGAAGGCTCAGTTCCCAAATCTAGGTCACACTTTCCGACCAGATTTAAAAATGGCTCGAATTCTCCTCTTCTGCCTCTCTCTCTGGGTTTCCCTGAGAAAAGAAATCCTTCCACTCAGACAGCCCCCCGGCTGACGAAGGAACTTTATTCTGGAGTTCTCTCTGGCTGAAGAACTGCCCTTTCTTCCAGAAGACTGACAAAACCAATCAGTGTGCCTTTTATACATAGATTCTCCTTTCAAGCCCCAGCCCCTCCTTCTCTCTTGAGTAGCTATTCCAGTTGCCTGGCAACCTGTTGCTGGGTCGCTCTGGCACTCAGAATAGCCACACCCCCAGACTCCATCATACTTACCTTTTTCCCAGTCTGGGACTCAAAGTGGCTTACAACAGGTAAATTGAACACACCTAAAAACATACTACATACATAAAATCATAGAGTTGGAAGAGACCACAGGGGCCATCGAGTCCAATGCCCTGCTATGCAGGAACACCCATCAAAGCAATCCCAACAGATGGTCATCCAGCCTCTGTTTAAAAACCTCCAAAGAAGGAGACTCTACCACACTCCGAGGCAGCATATTCTACCACACTCCAAGGCAGTATATTTCATATTCCGGACAGCTCTGACCGTCAGGAAGTTCTTCCTGAGGTTCAAGTAGAATCTCCTTTCCTGCAGCTTGAGTTCATTGCTCCTTGTCCTAGTCTCTGGAGCGGCAGAGAACAAGCCCACTCCCTCCTCAACATGACATCCCTTCAAATATTTAAACATGGCTATCATGTCTCCTCTTAATCTTCTCTTCTGCAGACTAAACATACCCAGATCCCTAAGCCGCTCCTCATAGGGCTTCATGGCTTCCAGACCCTTCACCATTTGGTCACTCTCCTCTGGACACGTTCCAGCTTGTCGATATCCTTCTTGAATTGAGGTGCCCAGAACTGGACACAGTATTCCAAATGAAGCCTAACCAATGCAGAATAGAGTGGTACCATTACCTCCCTCGATCTAGACACCATACTCCTATTGATGCAACCAAGAATCGCATTGGCTTTCTTGGCTGCCGCATCACACTGCTGACTCATGTTCAGCTTGTGATCTACCAAGACTTCTACAAAAGTTAAAAACGTCATTAAACTAGTCATAAAATGAAAACCACTTCAAAACCATAGCTATTAAAAACACAATCAGAGAGTACAACACAATTCTGCAAGGCCCAGTCCCATCAAAGAGCCGCTCTTCAAAACCCTGCTGGAATAAAAGAAGTCTTAACCTGACTGCAGAAAGACAGCAAGACACCAGTCCAACTTCTCTGGGAAGGAGTTCCACAGTTTGGGGGCAACCATCAAGATCGTCTCCCATATCCCCACCAGATTACCTGTGAAGGATGGTTGGGAAAAGAGAAGGCCATTCACAGAGGATCTCAAAACACAGCCAAGCTCATATGGAGAATACAGTCCTTCAGGATCATAGGGAAGAATACAGACTGTAGCCACATCTCACGGTACTATCGCCAAAGAAATTTATAATGTATTGCTCAATTTCCCATATGGAGCAGTAGAGCCCTCCAAATGTTGCTCAACTGTAGTTTCCATCTCCCCAAGAAGCATAGCCAATGATGAAAGAAAAGTGGCAGTTGTAGTCTACTGAAATCCTGAGGAACACAAACCTTTGCCTATTGATACACATGCTAGTAGTACATAACACATTCTCTGGGGATGATAAAATATACAGATGACCGCATTGGGCCATAGGTTGCCCACCTGTTCTTGTTTTGCTTTGTTAACATTAGAATATTAGTCCTTTTACAAGAGAACTATACATTATATAGGACTCACACACTTTCCCATCCCATACATGCTCAAGAACAGCTCTGGAAAACTGCTTCAAACATCCACATTATACTTTATAACAAATTCATGAACCCAGCTCAAGTTTCTGGCTATTGATTTTAAATGCAATATTGACCTACCTATTCCTGAATTGGCACCTGTAATTACGACCACTTTTCCACTCATGTCACGGCCTTGAAGTATTTCCATCGCAGTGGTGTTTCCATCATACTTCTGCTTTGCATTGGGTTTCATTGGGTTATCATCCACCGTAAATGCTAGCCTTGGGTCAAGGTAGGTCGTCCTTTTGTTTATATGACTTAAGAGAAATGAGAAGTGGTTTTTCACATCAATGTCCCCTTATTTCAGTAACCATGAAATCACTGGAGAGCATTTAACAGCAACATGTTTTCACAATGTTCTCAGTTTTACTCATGCTACCATACAGATCTTATTACGCTCTCAGACTTAGGCCATTTCTGCCCTACACTGTTATAGTGTTATTATCCCACTTTCAACATCCTATGGAATTCTGGAATTTGTAGCTTACTGGGGCCAACGAGCTCTCTGGCTGAGAATTCTCAAGGACCCTCCCTAAACTGCAAAGCCTGGGATTCCATAGGATGTTGAAAGTGGAGTAAGGGCATTATAACAGTGTAGGGTAGAAATGGTGCTAAAAGCTATGAACAGAATCATTATTTCTCTCTTAATAATTTAACCAACAAACCTAAAAGGAATGGAAAGTATAGTGTATCTTCTGAGGAAATGGAATTATAATGGATATTTGTCTAAAATAAATTTTTTATGTATTTACTGTTTACTTAGTGACCCATGTCAAAAGTCATATGTAACACAATGTTTAACACCAAGATAAATATACAAAAATTACAATGCAACCTTAGTGATATAAAAGGGAAAGGCTAATATGGTACTTCATCAAACAGTAACTTGACAACTTCCAGTAGGACGAAAAACAATGTTGGCTACTTGGGTGGGCAATCCAACAGCATAATTAAACAGCCATAATCCTGTAGATAGACCAATGTTTGTAAAACTCTAGTTAAGATAGCTTCTGGTGAAGAGCTGCTCACCTAAGAGTCAATTCAAACCATCTCTTCCTTGGGCTTCCACTTTTATGTAGGAGTGGTTCGTCTCATCCAAGGTTTTTATTGCACTTGAAAAGCCAGTCGGCAGCATTTTGTCCAACCAGCCTCTATTGGCTCCCCTTTTATGATACCTGTAAGTTCAAGGCACTCACTTCGGGTGGCCCATTGTAGATAGGTCTGCACAGTTTTGCCTCGAGTGCAGCAAAAGTTATGAAGATGCTACTCAGGAAAACCAAAAATTCCTTTTGATGTTCCTCCACAGAGCTTTGCTACATTTTCAAACCATATGGAAATATTTCTGCAGGAGATAATATTTTGCTGCATGAGATAAGACACTATTTTAGACTAAGCTTAACCAAACATTCTTAAAAGGACCTAATATTGAATGTGAAGTGGTAGGAGGAGGAAGATATATTTCTCACGTTTAGCCTTTAACCTTCCAAATATCTGCAGCTCTGAAAAACCAACTCTGAAATTAGAATTACAGTACTCCAGCATACATATGCAGAACTGCAGTGTTTGCAGCAGAAATATATTCGATATGCTTGTGCTTCAAATGATGCCAAGTAAATTTTATTATACACTTTTTTAGCCCTGATATATTATTAAATACAGAATTGAGTGAACTACTGGCAAGTATGGACACAACCCTGCTGCAATGGTGGTCCAAGCTGTCCTGCAACTTGAGATGGAAAATGTTGTCACTCGTCCCATCTTGCAGTTGCCAGCCTATCTGCTGCTGCCTGCCACATGCTGTCTTCTTGTTCTTGTAAGAAACAGCAGCCTGCCAGCTTAGGAGCAGGACAAGAAGAAGATACTATGGAGGGGAGGGGATGGAGGGAGTGGTGGCAGCAACAGTGCAAGAGAAGAAAAAGAGGTGAGGCAACAGCAGATTTCTCCTGGTGGGAGGACTGGGAAAGTTGATCACTTTTGGTAGGCTACCACTTTTGAGTGCAGTAAAGAAGCAGCTACTTCGTAGAATTCTGTTCTGGACTCTCTTGCTCTCCTAGCAAGCGAGAACAAGCCAAGGATAAAACTTGGTTAAGTAATCTTTTTATGAAAGTAAGTCAGTCAGAGATCTGAGCTTAAAAACAAAGCTAAAAAAACAGAAACAGAGGCTTTCTGGTTGGTTTAACTATTCCTTATAATGGGAACAAACTTATCATTGTGAAGAATCACACTTGCCCATTTCCAAACAGCCAGAGTTCTGGCTTATGTTTACATCTGAACCAGTAGTTGAGCCCCAAATTTTCTGGGATAAAATCTATGTTACCCAGATAGATCTGCAGCCTTAATAGATTTCTTGCTAGGTAGAAAACAGAAGTGCAAAGCCGAAGACTACTGCACATAACAGTTAAAAGTGTCTAATTCAATTAAGTTTGCTGTCCCCCAAACAAAACCAGATTTCCTGGATTCAACAGCAAGGTATTTTTGTGCCTCCTCTAACTCACTCAATATGCAGTTTGATTATGAGTTTTGTAGAACTGAAATTCCCTTCCTATATGTGCTTGTCCAAGGATGGAGGTCTCTTGCAGAGGCTCTCCTCTGTGTCTCACCTGTGGAAGCAACACAGTGAATCAGTTTGTAGGAAAGGGCCTTTTCTGTTGTAATGCCCTGCGTGTGGAGCAACTTCTACTTATAAGCCCAACTTGCATCTGCACTGGTGTAAAGTTAACATAGTTTTTTATTAAAGTCTTTAGGGTCTAATGCTTTTATCCAATTTCTTCATGTACCTGAGTTTAACTTGTTTAAAATGTTACATAGTTTAATATGTGTTTAGACTGTAATTTATTTTACTGCTTTAACCATTAAAATGTTTAAAACTGTTTGAATTGATTTCATTGTATGTCACCACAAGACTCTTAGATATATGGCAAGATATAAATATTTTAATCAATAAATAAGTAAATAAATATCTTGCTCAGCATTTATGACATTTTTGTTGGTTCTAATAAAAGTGCAAAGACTGTGAATCTTTTTCTTATGAGAGCTTCTTTCCTTACTGTGAATAAGAAACAAAGTAACCGTCCACAACAATTTCTCAAGGGGCAGGAATAATACAGAAATTGTCATGACAGAAATAGCCTGGTGTAGCATGACGTTGCAAACATAGTTCAGTTAAGCAGACATTTATTGGTATTCTGCAACTGGAAGGAAACTGGGCTGAGCAAAAGCAGAAAATGAACGATGTGGCAGCTCTTCTTATTTGTGTGACTAAATCTGTTATCACAAGACATTGTGCCCCCTGATCTTTCCATTTAGGCAAGTACATTTTTTTCCCCATAATAAAAGCAGGTTTGCACTATTCACCAGATTTGCACTAAAATGGAATGCCTTACATGTACATAAGATTTTCTATCTGTCCTGATACTACAGTGTGTGTGCTTCTCCAACATATCGCCAACAGCATTAAATGCAGCCACCAGAAACTTGGCGTGGACACCAGGGGCCAGCTCCACACGCTTCATCTCCTCGTAGGACTCAAACTGCTTGGGGAAGGGATAAATGACAGTGAATTCTAGCTGCTTATAAATGGAAGGAGGAGAAAGCCTCCATTAGCATAGGGTGGGAAAGAAGGGAAAGAGTAGATTGGGTCAGAAGAAAGAACAATAAGGAAGATAAACTGGAGAGAGGCAAGCTAGGAGTTTCTAACTCAGGTCAGTCAGGTACTTCTGCTGGTTCTTTCCATATTTCGCTGATTTATCTTTATCTCATAAGGTTAAGGTTATTTTGTAGTTACTGTGCTTTGTTCCACTGTTTTACTCCATGACAAGATGGCTGGGATCTGTTTGCATTCTATTACCTTTAAATTAGAAATGCTTTAATATATTGCCAGATCAGTTACTGAGAATCCTAATTAAATCTACATTTAATTATATAGTTTGTTTTTTTTAATCTTAGGTAATGCTTTCTTTCCACACCAACGTCCAAGGGCTGAACAGACCAACAGTTGTGGCTAATGAAGAAGGGGCTGGTCTTAATGGATTGTTTAGAGAGAGAGAGAAATAAAACTATCTCAAATAAAATAGTCTCCCTTTTCATTTACAATTTCATCCTTTTATAGTTAAATATCATCTTTATTAAGAGAAAGAGATGAGGCATCTTGTTTAATAAATAGAAACACCCTGCTCATCCCACTCAATTAGTAGTTGGAAAGACTAATTACTAACAAATATTGCCTCCCCAGCACATTAACAAATAAAATCTCCCTACTCACAGTTATTAATATTTACATATAAATGAATAACCTTAAATGGACTTTACTATAATGGGCAACTAAAATGGATAATGAAGATTCCTTCTTCCACTGGCTACAGTGCATATAGCCATTTGTCCCTGAATTTTGGTGGCAAACTATGATGTTCATTTTAAAAGAAAAACTAGGTAACATAAAAAGGGACTTTGGGGTTGCATACCAGCCATGGATGTAAGCCATGTCCCATTACTGTACGAAAAGCCCTTTTCTGGCAAAAATTTCCAGATGTCTATAACAGATGGAAAAGCAACAACTGCACTAACCCTTTATCTAACAATGCATGAGAGAGGGCATCTAGAAAACAGGGCCACTGTAGTTTTGAAATTGTGGGTGTACCAAGCCTGTAGTTTTGAAATTGTGGGTGTACCAAATTGTGGGGGCAACAGACTCTTCTAGTCATGAAAAACAGTTCTCACTTACTCAACAAAGTAGATTTGTCCATTTTCATCTGTTTCCTGCTCCCACCCATATGGCAAATCTAGGGGGGAAAAAACAGTGACTTTCAGCGGCATTTTAAGAACAACTTAGGCCTTTCCGGCACAATGTGTATAGCTATGCAATCTCATCTTCAGTAGAAGAAACTGATAAACAGAGGATACAAAATGCTGAAAAATCATTAAAACCCAAAGTTTTAAAACCCACCATAGTAAACCAAGGACATGAATCTATTTTGAACCTAAATTTCGTACAGAGGAGATAAGACAGTTATAATTTTAAGTCCAGAAACAACCTCCTTCAGGTGAAATGATCCACATTAAATGGTATGAGGACTAATATTTTAGGCATTCCTGTAACACAGGTATACAAACCACATTTTCTGGGCATTTAGGAACTTTTACCCATATTTGTTTTCAATTTATAACTTGCCACACTGATAGCTGGCAGAGAAATGGATGTTCTTAGCACTACATTAATTGATAGGAACCTACTGTTTAATGGGGGCTTTCACTGCATTTTCTGCATCTAATTTGGAAAACCCACAGAGTGATAGATTGATTAACTAGCATAAAATGGCAAAAACCAGATACTAACCTCCAGCAACTCGCTTTCGTTTCCCAGATTTAGGATGATCCCACTGAGTTCTCTCTTCCAGGTGACTGAAAGAAAATCATTCGAGAACACCTTAAATAGCTATTTTTCACCAGTGCAATGGAATCTCAATGGTATTACTCCTGTACACTCAAAGCAAAAGCTGCAGTCAGTCTTTGGAGGAACACAAGGTACTCCCCCTATAACAATATCTCCAAGGCATCAGTAAGTAAGAGAGCAGGGCTGACCAACCATCCTGAAAAAAATGAAACAGAATCCTCTCTGATTATTAAGAAATGGAATCAATAAGGCCTAAAGTCTTACTTACTTAAGAGGATGCCAATCTGCAAGGGAAAGCTTATTGAGGAAAAAAACAAAATGAAGACTGCTCAGGATTCCAAAAGGAAATACTTTGCTTTAACTGCCATCACTTAAAAACTACAGAGAATATGGAAAGGGCTGAAGAGCACAGCTTCAAAGATGTAAGTGACAGTTCCAATAAGGACAAAGCTCATCTTTAACTCAAGTTTGAATAAGATAATTTTTAAAGCAGTATAGTAGGTCCCCCGTAACTGTGGGGAATACATTCTGGGACTTACTGTGGATAGCAAAAAAAAAAAAAAAAAGGGTGGATAATACCACATGCTTTTTTTTTTTTTGTAAATGAGATGAGTGACAGTTCTCTTAGGTTTATCAGGATTGTCAGCATCACTGTTCTTGCCTTTTGCGGCCATTATCAACAACACAAGGCCTCAAACAGAAGGACTTTACTAGGGGGTGTGCTGGATAAGGACAAGGACTTCACTGTACAAGCACAAGAATTTAGCAGGACATTCTTAACACGACCAGATCACAAAGAGTAATCCAAGAGCCCGTCAAAGAGACTAGATAGTAATACAGCATACAGTCTGCCCTCCGCATTTGCGAGTTTGACTTTCACGGATAGGATTATTTGCAAGTTTCTCCAACCCCTCACACCCCACCACCTCAAGAACTTCTCTTCCAGGGAACCTTCCCTCTTGGTGGCTCTGATCAGGCCACACAGACCTTTAAAAACCGGCCTACGGTCCTCCTTCTCCCCTCCAAGGCACTGCCTGGCCAGCTAAGGACAGTTTACAGCCAAATTTCTCAGCACTGCGAATCCTCTCCCGATGCCCTCTCGCACCCAAGGAAGGAGATGGGCGAGAGGAAGTACAGGGCCACCACACCAAACCTCCCCCTTTCCCTGACCTGATTTGGACCCTGTTCTCCCCACAACGCCTTGGCCCCCTTCCCACAGACACACACACACTTTGATAAACATTTTTATGATAATGTTTTGATAAAATATTTTGATAAACATTTTATGTTTTGATAAAATGTTCTGATAAACATTTTGATACACACACATTTTGATAAGTTCAATTCTTCCACTTTTGCAGCAGTCCTGTGCCCCTAACCCTAACAAATGTGGAGAGATGACTGTATATAATGAGAAAGCACAAGACACCATGGACAATATGAGACTGCAAGCAAATCGGGTGCCATTGCCTTCAATTTTATACCCCCTGCCATGTACTACTATATATACACTGTACTGTATTCCACTTTATTTTGCTTTATCACTTCAATTCTGATTTTATTACTATTAAATTCAAAGTGCATATTTTCAGACCGCAACTCATCATAGGTGACTGAAATTCATATACCGATCACACGGTTATGGGCAACCTACAGTATTTGACGCACCTCTGGCTCCTGATTCCCAAGAAAACAAAACTTAAGCAATCTCACTCGACATGCTGAACTCTTCAGTGTGAATGCAGTAGTTGTTACAATAAAATCTAGGCTTGAAGGGTTCGCCTTTCACTCTGTAAGAACTGCTTGGTAGGATCACCAAGTACAGTGGCCCCTCCACTTTCATGAGGGTTTCAGGGTGCAGAACCCTTGTGAAAGTGGAAAAACCATTAATAATTCCTCCCTACTCCCAATCCCATTGTCTTCTGGGGCTCCCCCTTTCCTGTTACCATACAAAACAGAAGTAAAGGGGTTGGGGAAGCCTTGCACAATCCTTCCTTTACCCCCCCAGATCTCCCCTCTCCCAGTTCCCATGCAAAACGGAAGAGAGAGGGTAGGGGAAGCCTTGTGTGACCTTTCCTTTCCCCCTTTGGAGCTCCTCCCCTCCTCTTCCCATGCAAAACAGAAGGGAAGGATGGGTGGGGGAAGCCTCACATGGGCCGTCCTTCCCCCCTCTGGAGCTCCCCTTCCCATGCAAAATGGAAGGGATGGTGGGATGGGGGAAGCCACGGGTGTGTTCTCCACACATGGGCAAAATGCATAGGAATGGCAGGGGGAGCTCCAGAGAGGGAGAGGAAGGCCCACTTGAGGCTTCCCCCAGCCCCCATTCCCTTCTGTTTTGCCTTGACACGAGTTCTCTGTGGCAGGGCAAAATGCATGGGAATGGGAAGAGAAGAATGGGGGGAGGACGAAGGCACGTGTGTTCATGAATAATCAAATTTGCAAAGGTCAAACGCAGAAATGTGGAGGGGGGACTATAGTAACTACGGTTTCTGCAAATTTTCCATATTTGTGTCTTGAGGACATAGGTAGCTGTGTGCAGGCAGTCCCCCCTGCAACTCGAATACACAGTTGACATGCAAAAACCCAAACACACAACCGCCAGCCCAACTGCCAGTAAACTATTTGAAGGAACAGGAGGTGGGGAAGTGACCTCCCTCTTTTGACATTCAGACTAAAATCCAGAATGGATTCGCTTCCTAATCACATGGAAGCTGCCACTGTGAAGAAGTCAGTGATTAGTGCATAAGCAGATACAAGTTAAATTTCTTCTTCTCTGGGTTACAGATGTGAGATTACAGTCTGCTTCCTTCCTTTCTCAGTGTTGAGATCACCCAGGCAAGATGGAGAACGGCAAACTGTGTTATCTCCTTTCCTGCTTTCCAGGAGTTAGAATACTTAATACAATTTATGCATGTGTGTTGGTGGTATTTATTTACAGAACTGCACCAAAGCTACACCACAGAAAAAAGTATTTTGCAAATTGTTGCTGTTGTTGTATGCTTTCAAGTCATTTCCAACAGAGACCCTAAGGCAAATCTATCCCGAGGATTTCATGCAAAATTTGTTCAGAGGTGGTCTGGCTTTGCTTTCCTCTGAAGCTGAGAGAGTGTGACCTGCCCAAGATCACCCAATGGGTTTATGTGGTTGAGCAAGGTTTTGAATCCTGGTCTCCCAAGTTGCGGTCCAATGCACTACCCACACCACCAGGTACAGATATACAAATGTGTAGTTGACAGAGGAAGAGGTAATGACAGGCCTAAGTAGACAGTGGAATAACAGTACTTTCGATAGCACCTGCTAACATGGGAGTGAGCTTTCAGATTTATCACCCTGGATGTGATAAAATCTTAGTCTCAAAATGGTATTTCTCTGAATTTCGTCTGCATTTTCATTTACTCATGGTAGGTCACCAGACTTTTCCTTTCTGCCTGAAAGCACGTTTGTATCTTTTCTAACACAAATGTTTACTTACAGGTTTTTCTTAATGTATACAATTTTCTCACTAACTCAAGTTTGGAGCTAATATACAGTGTAGTACTTTAAGTCTACAAATTTGGAGACAAGGGTTCAAATCTCTGCTCAGTCATGATTCCCACCAGGTAACCCTGAAAAGACACACTCTCTCTCAGCCTCAGAGGAAGCCAATGGCAAACTCCCTTTGAACAAATATTGCCAAGAAACGCCCATAATAGGGTCACATTAAGGTCAACATAAGTTGGAAAAGACTTGAAGGCACACAACAACTAAAGCTTGTATTTTTTAACTGTATAGTATATTTTTATTTCATATATATTTCTGCTCCTCTGAAATATACTGCAAGCCTCATAAAAAAAAAAAGGAGTTGAAAGATCAGATAAAGAATTCAGAAGAACTAGAAAGCTGCCTGACTTTCAGTGTAGCAAACCTAAAATTTCTGTATCCTAAAAACTGAGCCTGCTTCAAACTAATCAAAACTCTTCATTCAGCCAAGCAAACTCATACCTACCACAGCAGAGCTTTGATTAACTTTTGGCATTGTTCTTCTGTGGCAAATTCCAGATAGATCTACGCGGAAGCCTACAGCTACAGGCCACACCAACCAAATAAATCTGTTTGACTTTAAGGGACTGCAAGCCCCTCCTGTTCCACAGGCAACAGAGGAACACTTTTATTCATTGAGAAGAAGACATGATTGATTTGTATTGTCACCATTATTAATAATAAATAATGCTTAGAGGATATCTAGACCACTGCAATTCAACGCAAGCATCTTTACTTAGAAAGACATTCCTGTAGCAGTTTCTCTCATACTAAATGAGAGCATCTAGCCAAATAGACTCAAACTAGGGATAAGCAAAGCACAATCTGCAAACTACCTGCAGACCCTGAGGCTGCCTTTGTATCCTCCCAAGACCCTCCCGCCCCATTTATCCTATGCCAAGAAAAATAGTGTTTGTGAAAATGAAGAAACTTAACTGCTCTAGGAGACGGCCAGGAGCAGCACCTCTCGCCTTAAGTGTGTTCTACCTCTCATCCTCAGCCCTCCTAAAACTCACAAGTGAAAGTGGACACCAGCCACTCCCAGGAGATGGCCACCATGAACGTTGGGGGCAAAATCTGATCCCCACACCAGTTAGTTATCAATCCCTCTTCTGCATTGACTGGCACAAACCCTCCAGGGTGTCAGACAGGATATTTTCTTAACTCAACCTGAAGACGTCAAGAATTGAACCCAACACCTTTTGCACGCAAAGCCTATGTTCTACCTTTGTGCTACAATATGCTCCAAGCTAAGGATCCAAGGGCTGTTAAAACAGAGGGACTTATTCTAGAAGAAGCAAGGACAGAATTAGGTTGTCTGTGCCCGTCCACCCTTAAAATATTTATCTGTCTTTGCTTCTTTGTGACATTAAAAATTTAAAGTATCTATATAAATGATTATTGCTTTTGAAGAGCTACCTGAAAACGGTTGCCTAGACAGTAAATATGCATCAAATCTTTGGGAGGTAGAAACAGGAGAAAGAGCAGTTTGCATCTCTATTTAAAAAACACACACACAACAAAATCATAGGTATGCAACGATCTTCAGCATGCCAGCCCCATAGTCCCTAAAGAGCCCCGCAAACCACCAAGTGTGTGCATGTACAGGTGTTACTTTTAATGAAAAGTGGCTGAGTTAAAAAGAGAGAGAGAATTTCAGCAGGTGCTGTTTGTCACACAAGCGACACTTGCTCAAATCCCCCCTTTCCCCCCCAAAAATTAAAGCTACAGGAACTATTTCAATTTTCAACCTGACAACCTTAGTTCCTTTCTACCCCACCCTTCCTACTCCCTCCAATCTTTCTAAACCACCAGCAGTGTATATGTACACCTAGAAGGGTACATGCAACTATTCATCCCACAGCCCAATCAAAGTACCAAAGGCTAACTTCCTACAGCTAAGGTGGCCAAACTGAAAACTAAAGAGGACTCTTGCACTTTAATCACTATACAGAAGGGGGAATTTCAGCAGGTGTTGCATGTTACCTGGTTGCAGGACAACTACCACCTGCTAAAAATTCCCTTTTCTGAACCAAGGTCTAAGAGCCCTTTCTAGTTTCCAGCCTGGCAACCCTACGGTACTTCAGGAAGTGAACAAGAACTCTGTAGTAATTGTTCCTTGTTTACTATTATTATTGTTCTTCCTTATGATTTCTGTAACTTAGTTACTATGCTTAGTTGCAACTTTTTTCTTTGGGAAGAAAAATACAGTCAGCCCTCCTCATCTGCAGTTTTCACTTTTGCGGATCTGATTATTCACGGATTATTTGCTGTCACCTCTGCTGCCTCCCTGTGCCACTCTTAATAGGGACTGCAAGCCTCACGAGACTGAGAAACTGCAAACGAGGCTTATAAGTCCCTATTAAAAATGGTGTGGGGCAGCAGAGGAGGGGGCAGTCAGCCCCCACTTCTGCCTTGTGAAGGACCCCTGACGCCTCAAAGGAATCCACGGTGGGTTGAACAGGGTGATCATACTTTTTTGTGTGTTAAATATGGTTTGGGAGGGCCTAGAGTTATTCACGTTTTCTCCACTTTCACGGGGGTCCTGCGCCCCTAACCCTAGCGAATGTGGAGGGACGACTGTATATTGCGATCGTTAGTTGCACACAATGGCCATTTCCACACTAGGCTGTTATAGTGCGATTACTCCGCTGTCAACATCCTATACACTCCTGGGCTTTGCAGTCTGCAAACCCCAGGGCCATCTCCGCCCGACACTGCGATAGTGCTGTTATTCCGCTTTCAAATCCTATGGAAGCCTGGGGTTTGCAGTTTAGGGAGGAGGCTCTGCGGATTCCATAGGACGTTGAAAGTGGAATAATCGCGCTATACCAGGCTAGTGCAGAAACGGTCTATATTTCCGGCTGTTCTTTCGCCCAGGCGGCTACTTGGAGAGCCCCACCTACTCCCCGCGCTCACAGCTCTCCCCCCTCCCAGCACTTTCTTTGCACAACAACCCTGCAAGGTAGGATAGACTGAAGGATAGAGTCCTTCCCTCTCCAGCCAACGACCAGAAACCACTAAGGGGGTGTTTCCTTGTCTCCCCTCAATGCACACAAATAAACCCAATTTAAAGCCCCCTAAGCTTCGCTTTCAGGGGGATTCGGGACCCCTCCTCTACGTCCCAGTCCCTTCCTCCTTACTTGGCGTAATAGACCCAGCCATCCTTGGTCGTTCTCTCCTCCCAGCCGGGGGGCAGCTCCTCCTCGCTGTCGGTGTCGTCCAGCCCCGCGTACTTGAGCGCCGCCATCGCGCCTTCGCCTCCGTCCAAGCCGGCCGCTTCGAGGGGGGGAAAAAGCCCACGAAAACAACGCAATAAGGCACACCTGCCTCCCACCCCCACCGCGGAACCCTGCACTCGCGTCGCCGTTGCTCGTCCAGCCCCTTTTAGGGGAACACCCTTCCCCGTACGCAGCCTCAGCCAATCGCAGGGCGCGGGGGCCGAAGTGCGCGCTGGGGAATGTAGTTCCGGCGGAAAGGAAAGCACGTGCGCCGCTCCTGGTTTGTATTGGGGGAAAGAAACGACCGGAACGGGACGTGGAGGGGGTCGCTTTGCTTTTCGGGGCGAGAAAGGTTTGCTAAAGGAGGAGGGAGAGAGAGGAGCGGTCTTAGCGCCAGTACTGCTGCTGTTTCTCCTCCTAAAAGGGCATTTTTAGGAATTTCCTTGGACTGCAAGTAGGCTTGCTGGGTGAAACAAGGAGCGGGGCTCCTGTGCCTTTAGCAGTTGTGTAGAAGGGAATTTCAGCAGGTGTTGCATGACCACCAACACCTGCTGACATTCCCTCTTAAACCCGGTTGTTAAAGAGACAGGCAACCCTGATTGTAAGTACCAGTCTAGTTTTGCCCATTCCAGACAGCAAGAGAGTCAGCTGGGTGTAGTGGGTTGAGCGTTGGACTATGATTTTGGAGATCAGGGTTCAATTTCCCGCTTGGCCCCATGGAAACCCACTGGGAGACCTTAGACGCCTCAAAGGGCCTTTCCGCCCTACACTCTTATAGTACTATTATTTCACTTTCAATATCCTGTGGAATTCTGGGGTTTATAGTTTACTGAGGCCCAGGAGCTCTCTGGCTCAGAATTCAAAATGCCCCTCCCACAAACCCCAGGATTCCAAGGATGATGAATGTGGAATAACAGCACTATATCAGTGTAGCGTGGGAAACCCCACACACTCTCAGCCCCAAAGCCCAGTGATAGGGTCCTCATAATTTGGAAAGAGATGAAAGCATGCAACAACAAAAGGGAATTCCAGCAAGTGTTGCCTGTGTGACGAGCACCTGCTGAGATCCTTGCTTCTACACACCCATCAAAGGTGCATAATTTCTCTTCTATATTTCTTGTGCAAACCCTGACGGCAGTACTTAAAATACCCAATTTTAATCTACTGAGACCTTTTGATGCTTGGGTTGCCAGGTGACATACAGGGCAGGGCTGCCGTCTTTTTAACAGTTGTGCAGAGGAAGGGATTGCAGCAGTGTTGCTTGCGTGCAGCCCTTAAAGGGACAGGAGCCCTGTGTCTTCTTTCATCTGGGGGCCCGAAGCAACACCCATAAAGTAGTGCGCTGATCGCAGCATCCACAGTACTCTTGCTCTACAATGAAGACTGATCACATTGTAGTGTCATTGGGAAAATACTCCTTATCTACTTCGGCTTGCAGTGTGTGGCCTGCAACCTAATTCCCTGCCAAAATGCAATCTCCCAACCTTCAGTCTAGGAAAGTTTAGCTTTATTCTAATACTGTTTGTGGGTTTCCTGAAAGTATCACAATCTTGTAGTTAGCAGATCTTCAATTAGATCCAGTTGTGTTCTCCTTATGTCACTAGGCTTCTGCCACTGATAAATGGATAAAAACTTCCTTCTTTTTCATAACGACTACTGCAAATTCAGGGAAGAGAGCTGGAAATTTCACAAGGGGACCACACGTGGCAACCCAGCATAACCACAGTCCTGCATAAACGTATTATCCTCTTTGCTATGCTACAAAACATAAACCATTTCCGCACTAGCCTGTTATAGCGCGATGATTCCACTTTCAACATCCTCTGGAATCCTGGGGTTTGCAGTTTTGGGAGGGGCCAGGCGGCCCCTCCCGAAACTGCAAACCCCAGGATTCCAGAGGATGTTGAAAGTGGAATCATCGCGCTATAACAGGCTAGTGCAGAAATGGCCACAGAGATGGCTGCCAGGTTGGATGAGTTTTAAGGGAGGTTGATAAAATATGTGGATGATCAATCAGTGAATACCAGTCAGGCTGGCTGTATATCACTGCCATTAGCAGAGGCAGTATGCCAGTTGCTGCGAAAACACAAGATGGGGGCTACAGCTGCCCTTGTACATGCTGGCAGGCTCCTCATAAGCTGGTGATTCATCGCTATGCCTGCAGAATGCTGGCATAGAGGGTCTTCAGTCTGATCCGGAATGGATATTGTCTTTTATATATGTAAGGATACTAAATCTAGGTATTTATGTCCTGAGACATTTTGAGACCCAGGTAGTGGTACATTACAGTAAGTGTATATGATGAATGATAGCCCCAAATGTTCAGATACAGATTGGGATTACAGCTCAGGAGGTTTTCTAAAAACACACATCCATCACATCCTGCCTCATACAGCAAGGAACTAGTGTAAGGTTTGCAACAGGGTGTTATTTCTGGTGTGTATCAAAAAGTACTATAAATACAGCAATGAAAATAGTCCTTTTGTGTTGCATGTCCTTCCTGCAATATAGTGATAGTGAAAATACTGGGAAATAAGTATAATAATTGAGGATGACACCAGATGGCGCCATAGACAAAGTAACAGACTTTTCTGAACTTCTGCCAATGGAGTTTATCAGAAAGTCAAGGAATTAGGGGTCCATGCAGTTGTACTATTTTGAACAGACGTGTTCAAACTGATATAGCATCAATTAAGACAGCTATTGTAGGTGAGGCCTCCCAGAAACAATACTCTATCTGCACTCTATCCTGTGCATGTTTACATGGGAGTAAGCCACATTAAATACACGAAGAGGATTCCTAGGTACACATTGTGTTTGTAAGAGAGTTTGAAGTCAGCCCTGATTGACTGATAATAGAACAGGGGAAGCAATTTGCCTTCTTGCTGACGGTCCCCACGCGATTCTTGCTTGCATCAATAGGAGTGTGGTGTCTAGAGCAAGGGGGGGTAATGGAATAACTCTGTTCTGCTTTGGTTACACCTCATCGGGAATACTGTGTCCAGTTCGGGGCAGCTCGTTTCATTTGACGAGCTGGAACGTGTCCAGAGGAGGGCGACCAAAACGGGGAGGGGTCTGGAAGCTATTCCCCATGAGGAACGGCTTAGGGAGCTGGGGATGTTTAGTCTGCGGAAGAGAAGGTTAAGAGGGGATAGGATAGCCACGTTTAATTATTTGAAGGGATGTCATGTCAAGGAAGGAGCGGGCTTGTTTTCCGCTGCTCCAGAGACTAGGACAAGGAGCAATAGATTCAAACTACAGGAAAAGAGATTCGGCCTAAATCTCAGGAAGAACTTCCTGACAGTCAGGGCTGTCCGGCAGTGGAATCTGCTGCCTCAGAGTGTGGTGGAGTCTCCTTCCTTGGAGGCTTTTAAGCAGAGGCTGGATGGCCATCTGTCGGGAGTGCTTTGGTGGGTGTTCCTGCATGGCAGGGCTCCTGTGGTCTCTTCCAACTCTATGACTCTAAGTGGAGCTAGATCAAGATTTGTGTTACTTCTTTCTGCTGTCAGACAGTAGGCAATAATCTGGTGGTACATTCCAGTGATTAAAAACAGCCGTGAACTGTTTTTAAGACAGATGCATGTAGAGAGACAACAGTGGCAAGGATGTAGGAAGTTGCCTTGCACCAGTCAGATCATTGGTCCCTTGTCAACTGTGACCATGGATCTTCAGGATTTCAAGGAGAATTCTCTTTATAGACTTCCCCACAGATTGCTGAAATCCCCTGGTGGCCTTCCACTCAGGTACTAACCAGGCACAACTGTCCCTAGCTCCCAAAATCAGAGATCTGGTGTATTAGACCTATGTTTAGAGAGACAAATCTGCTGTCTTTATGCTTGTCTGGGCTTGAACTCACTGAAATGTTAATTACAACTAAGGAGCAATGGGCCTGTTAGGTTTAAAAAAAAAAAAACTCCCCCCCCCTTTAATAGGAAAGGTTGTATTCCATTTTGTTTTACATGCAATGCAGTACAGAATCCTCATAGTTCTCGACATTTTTTTTTTAATAAATGGGTCATTCAAACATCGTTGCAAACAACCCATTCTGCTTAAAATCTTCCACCACTTGCTTTGAATGCCGGATTTTAGCTGCCAGTGCCTCAAAGATATCATGCTGATCGATGGCTGTGGCCACTTTATAGATTAATTCTTCTGTCGACTCCAAACCTCTCAGTCCAAGATTAACTCCGCAGCCTGTCGGAGGGTGAATTTCAAGAGAGAGAGAGACAGAGAGAGATCTGTTATTTTCAAAGACCAACTTAAACTCCTGTCAATCTGCGAAGGAAAATTACTTATTTCCTTTCTTTGTAACTGCCTTTCAGAATATAAAATAATCAACTGAAGAATGACACTTTTATAAGGAAGTGTGACCTCCCAGATCTCATTGAATTCCAGCCTGGTCAATAATAAAGTATGATGCAGGCCATCAGCCTTGGAAAAGTTTGGAAGGCTCCCATTGCTGTTACAAAACCTGCTGGTGTAGTTTGAGACTTGGGGGGTCTTAACACCATAATGTACTTCAAGCAACCTAAAATGTTTATTGTAGCCCATGTACTCCTTCTGAACCGACATGCTGGCTCTTAAGTCCCTGTGTTAGGAAATCTGCTACCTGTTTAATACTACTACTACTACCACTAATAATAATAATAAATTTTATTTGTTATCTGCCTCTCCTCAAAGCTCGAGGCAAAGTACAACAGAGGTTAAAATTCAATTAAAACCAGCATAACTGATTGAAACTCATTATGATTAAAATACACTGAAAGCATACAACCATTCAAATTCAAATATGTCATAATTAAAATGGTAATTAAAAATACATCATAATTAAAAATAGACTGGGTAGGCCTGTCGGAAGAGCTCTGTTATAGCTTTTAGCCTATTAAACTGAACCTTTAGACACCAATTTTATCTACGGCAGCTAATCAATAGGCAAGGGAGAGGTCTTTCATATTTTCCTCTGCTACTGCCCCCTTCTTCGTCATCGCTCTGTCTCTTCTTGGTCTGCTCTCCAAGACATGAGAAACAGGTATCACTTTGGTGATTTCCACACTACACTCTTATACTGCTATTATTGCACTTTCAACCTCCTGTGGAATCCTGGGGTTTGCAGTTTACAGAAGGGCATTTAGGATTCTCAGCCATAGGGCTGTTGGGCCTCAGAAAACCACAAACCCCAGAATTCCAGAGCAGGCTGAAAGTGGAATAATAACACTATAACAGTGTAGTGTGGAAATGACCTTTGAGTAAAAGGAGTAAAAAGCATCTTTAGAAGATGGATCCTAGAGCAGACAGGGTTTAAAAAAAGGAAGAGAGAAGAATAACAGCCCAGTGACGACTGGGAATGTTCAGTGGCTACGAAATGCTGGCTGACTTGGAGTGAAAACAAATAGAATCAGTGTGGGCAGGGAATGGAATGGCATTTTCTCAGAAAGATCAAGGCTGGCTAGAACCCTGAAAAGGAGCCCAGGGCAACATTACACTGCCAGCCTATTCTTTTGTAATGCTGACATTCAAGGGTGTCATTTAAGGGGGGACAGAGGGAAACCTCTCTTTCCTTGAGTTCCAAATCATATCTCATACATCAATTAAATGTGTAAGTTTATGTTAACTTGCATCAGTGGCGGAGCTTGGAGTGTGTGGAGGGGTGGGTGGGAGGGGGCGGAGCTACAATGCAAGGGGTGTGGCCACTGTGCACAGGGGCATGGCAGCGGTGCGTAGGGGCATGACTACGGGCTGGAACTCCCAAAAACATTACCACCCGGGCGAATCGCCCCCCCCCGCCCCCACGTCACTACGTGACTGACTTGCACAGGCCTATCTGGTTTTTGTGTGGTGGACGTGCTTTTGGAAGCAGGAAATTTGTTTTCTGTGCAAAAAGCAATGTCTCCTCTGAAGTACACTGTCTCTTGTGCATTTTGCTCTTCGCACAGAAAACATATTTTCTCTCAAACGCATGTCCTCTGCACAGAAGAACGATATGTATTTTTGTGCAAGCTCTTTTTTTGAGAATAAAGTTCCAAAAGTATGAATTTGACTTGAAAATTGTGCAGTAAGAGTGGTATGCACATCACATAAGGAGAGACGTGCTGAAATTCTTCATCCTTGCATGCAGAAACAAAATAAGCAAAGATTTACATCTCTAGAAGAAGAGCTAAAAAGAACGTGGAGGAAGGATGGCATGAAGGACGAGCCAAGTTACACCATATTTAATGTCCTCCAGGGCACAGACACAGTACCAGCACAAAGTGATGACAGTACGAGAGTAGTCCTAACCAAGCAATTTCCAGCGTCCCTGGATGGAAAGGTTTGGATTCACCACAGCTTCAGATAGCCTAGCATCAATTCATGTGGCCCTTGGCTATGGTCACCAGTGAGCTATATACTGCAAGTTTAACAAAAAGTATAATGTTGCCTTCCCTGATTCTTCAGAACAGACACTCTTGAAATTCAAGTCATAAATATACTTGACTGTGGAGGCAGAGAGCCAGCATAGTGTAGTGGTTTGAGCATAGGACTACAACTTTGGAGACCAGGGTTCGATTCCCCGCTCAGCCATGGACACCCACTGGGTGACTGGGTGCATCACACACTGTCGGCCCCACAAAATCCTGCAACAGGCTCATCTTAGGGTTGCCATAAATCAGAAATGGCTTGAGGGCACACAAAAACAACAGCAACAGTGGAAACAAACACACTGTGCACATGTTCCTGTTGGCCAATTTATTTGTTGTAGCTCACTCTTTAAAAAAAACAAAAGCACAGGCAAACAAAAAAACAACCAAATTATGTCTTCTGTTGTCCCGCATCATTTAGCGGAAATTTCCAGCACAAGCAACATTTTATTCCCACCCAGAGTTTGGGTTTTTCTTCTTAAGAAAAAAAAATCCAGGATAAATCACAACAACAACAAAAATTAAATCCCAATGGACTGTATGGTTCTGTACTTATGTTTCGTACTGTGTTCCTTGGCCATTCTTCCTCTTCACTGCCAGGTGAGTGGGTGGGGAAAAGTGTTCCTTACTGTTTCATTGTGAGTTTCAGTACACTGTTCCTTTAAGAAAGAAGACATGCCCATACTGGAGCTCAACATCCAGCGCCGTGAGCAGATGCTCTGAAGAGAACTGTGTGCTGATTGGCTGAGTTGCCTACACTAGTGTCTTGAGAGCTGAGTGGTGTTTGACTAAGGTGACCACAATGCCTCAAGTCATTTCCTACTTATGGTCATCATAAGGATAAACTATTCCATGTTTTTTCTTGGCGAGATTTGTTGGGGGGGGGGGGTTGTCAATGCCTTTTTCTGAGGCTGAGAGAGTGTAATCCAGTGGATGCCTATGCCTGAATGGGGATTCGAACCCCAGTTTCCCAGAGTTCTAGTCTAAAACTCAAACCGCTACACTATACTAGCTCTCCCTGCAGCCTTTTATAGGAATTAAAATCCATTTGGATCTGGAAGCAAAAAGAAGAGACACCAACTAGTTGTGGGAACTTTTGGCGCTTTTGTACTACCCACGAAGAGGCCTATATCATGAAAAATCAACAGTAGCATCACCCTGCACACCAAAGTTTCTCCTTTACTTTTTCAAATTTGCTCCTCTTCTGTGCAAGAAGAAATAATAGTTTATTAGGGAAAGAAACTGACCAGTGTCAAAATTCAGCACCCTGGCTGCTTCTCCTTCTATGGTGACAACAACATTGTCGCCCTCCAAGAGAGCTGTTGTAACTCGCCGGTGGGACAGCATGATTTCAAAGAGTCGGTGGCTGCACTTGATACGATGGAGAGTCAGTTCATTTACTCTGGGTTCAATATCCATTTTGTAGGCATTGAAAGACTGGTGGAATATGTTTTTCATGATCTGTGGGCAACAGAAAATTGAGCACAGGGAAACTTTGCAAAAAAAAATCGTTTGCACATAACAGCAGGTATTTGCGTTAGACAACTGTACAACAACATTAGGTTGGCAATAGATTTCAGAACAAAAACGTCGATAATGCGCTGCCACAGTAGGTCAGTGAGACAGTTGGCTCTTCTGTATTTTTTAAAAGGATTTGACAAATGAGGCATATACATAATATACCTGCAGATACTTTTCAAGACTGTGATTTCACTTCCCCTCAACCAGAGGATTGGAGACTAGGCTCTGAGATCTGGGAATCCTAAGACTTATACAGAACTTGGAGATATTGCATTTTTGAACTAGAGTTCTCAATGGCCAAGTGGGCAGAGATTCTGGGAGCTATAGTCTGGGTAACCTTTCCAACGTCTTGAGACCTTTGTAAATTTGTCTAACAACAAAATACATAACAAAATGTGTGCGGTATTGAAGGTTCAATTTGCTAAGATACCTAAATTGTACTTGTTGAATATGACAAATATATTTGAAGGTGCTGATGTAAAGAGACATTGGAGAATAATACTGTATATGATAACTACAGCTCGAATAGAATACGCAAAGCTTTGGAACACTCAGTAAATACCCACGATTGAACAATGGTGGGAAACATTTGTCGAAAATAGAAATGCTGATATAGTCTCCCAGAGATTAGAGGGGAAATCAGACAATGAGATAAAAAAAGAATGGAAAATTGCAATGGGTAATTGCTGGGTACTGCCAAATGGAAATGAGTAATTCATGGTTAAGGTAATATATGAAGGGGCGACAGTTAATATACCATGGAACTGGAATCTGAAGAGGGGACTGTAAGAACTATCATGTAAGATAAACATTGTATTGTGGTACAGTAATGTAAATTGGTAAAAGTATAGAAAATGAAATCTAGATCAGTGTGGAAGATCGAAAACAGTTCATGTAAAAGTACAATTATAAATGTTTGTTTTAATCGTGAAAATGAATAAAGTTATTTTAAAAAATTGTCTAATCTCTATTATAAATCTGTCTAAGATAGTGGTTGATCCTCTTAGTTTTGGTCCAAGCAGGCCTGCGTCCCTCTTCTCCTCCAACACACAATGAGGACACAAAGAGTAGGTGATCCTTAAAGATCTCCATATGCATGTCAGAGAAATGCATATTCTTTTCCTGTCTTTGTCATTTTTAAAAGACAGCAGAAACAGCTGCTAGAAAAATATTTTGCAAAACCAGTGTCTGATATAGCAGAAATAGTAGTTTGAAGTCCTTATGTTCTTGACGTACAATGTTTGTTCTTATTGGTTAATGTAGCAGAACAAAATTCATGATACAAGCTCTTTGTAGGCCATCCTTGTTAATTATTTTCCAGCAGCAACAGCATGATAAGAATTGCCATAAATATTCAGACAGGCATTATATACACACTGGGGATCACTGCTGTCTTTTCACTAGCTATTTCATATTCCATAATTTCACTATAATGGAAAGATATGAAGTAAAAAAACAAAAACAAAAAACTATTGGCCAAGAGTTCATCTGAATAGCAGGAAAGAAAACAATCCTCTTGGTTCCTATCTGCATGTTCAGGAAAACAGTGCATGACACAGGTCATTGTTACTATCAGTTCTTTCTTCATTTAATTTCCTTTTGAGGTCCCATTCTCATTTGTGTGCACTGCATATGTACACATACCTGTCCCTATTCAAAGCAAAGAAGTGTGAAAGCACATTTACATCTCTAACTATTTGCTTCCAGAGAACATTAGGAGTAAAGGCAAGTGTGTTCTCTCTTTGTCTCGTCTGCGCTGTTGCTTCCTCACCTAGAGGCTGGTACTCTCACATACCCTCCAACGTTTTGCAGGTGAAAAGTGGGAAATGTGAGGCCAAGCAACATCAGACTGTGATCAAGATAGCAAAAGTTCTTAACAAGGAAGAACACACAAGCTAGGAGAGGCTGCAGCAGTTTGCTTTTGCCTGAACTAACTGGGAAGGGTGAGAATCAGCCCTCTCCTCTCCTTGCTGCTGAGTTAACTGAGCAGAAACTACTTTTATATTATGAATTTACTTTGCAACAATCAAAGTAAGGTGAGGACAAAGGGCGGAAAGTGAAAGCAGGAGAGAGTTACCGGGACATTTTTAAAAGCAGCTGAAAAGTAGGACAACAGGATTAATTCTGACTATCGCTATTAAATCTGGACAGTTGTAGGCTATACTCTCAGATTTGACTTCAGTTCCTCCCATACCTTTCTTCCCCTCTTGGTCATGCACACCCTCTAAGTGTGCAAATCTCTTTTTTCCCCGAATAGACACTCTATTGTTTCTGATGCCAGGCATCAGTTTCCACAAAGGCTAACAGGCCCAAGGCATTTGCCTTGCTGACCAAGGCAACGGATAAAGTAGTGCCCTTTCCATTCTGTGTCAAGAAGCAGATCACACTGACAGTTGAGCCTTGTTTTAACACTGCAATGGCAGTAGGGAACTCCACCACAACTGAGGGTGGCAAGGCACCTTGAGGTCTGCTGGACAAATTATTTTGCACACATGGCAAAATAAAGGACAAGGGAATGGCTGCGTTGGCTTCAGGTGAAATAGCCAGGAGATTGCTTCTGCGGCTTCTCAATCAGAGATTAGAAAAGCTCTTGGGCTACAAAAATCTCCAGCCAACATGGTCGCTACAGTCCAAAATAGTAACTGTTACAAGTTTTGCTCCCAACAATTCTCCCTAAGGTAATCACGTCAATATGCCTGGATACACCTACCGTCTATAATACATCATGTATAATCCATGACACATGCTATCATAATTTATTAGGGCCTTTTCACACTACACTGTTATAGTGCTATTATTCCACTTTCCACATCCTGTGGAATTCTGGGATTTGTAGTTTACTGAGGCCCAAGAGCTCTCTGGCTGAGAATTCTAAGGACCCCTCCCTAAACTGCAAACCCCAGGATTCCATAGGATGTTGAAAGTGGAATAATAGCACTATTATTAGTGTAGTACAGAAATAGCCATGGTAATTACTAACTTAAGTACAACATCCACAGAACAGTAATACTTTTACTGGCAACCAAAATGCACAGTACACATCATGCAAGCTTTCAAAGCTCCACTAGCTTCTTCATCAGGCAAAAGAAGAAGAGTGGTGACGTTAGAGTCACAGGCTTTCATTTTGTATCGGATGCTGTTTCTGTTGTAGTTGGTTTGGAGGGATCTACCCCTGAACAGGGAGACAGCCAGCCTGGTGTAGTAATTTGAACATGGGACTATGACCCTGGAGACCAAGATTCAAGTTGTCACTTGGCCATTGAAACCCCCTGGATGACCTTGAGGGCATCACACACTCTCAACCCCAGAGACCCTAGAGTAGGTTTGCCTTAGTTTGCCATAAGTCAGAAACTACTTGAAGGGAGACAACACACCCCTGAGTAACTTATGTATGACTGATACCAGTGAGTCTGTTCTAAGTGTAAGGAAGTCTAGTACACCTGTGTAATTATAGTATCAAGCCAAAGTGCTCCACTATAATTAAAATACACATCAGTTCGTGAACATAACTGACTTTCCATTGCTAGTAATGATTTATAACCTGTATTAGAGTACACTCAGTTCCTTGTTTTCTGGCATCTTGAAAGCAAACATTTGACAGAAAGAAAGAGGAAGCCTCAACCAACGACAATAATTACTAGAAATGATCTATTGATCTATTATGACATTATGATCTCTCTTATATTTTATAAGTTAAAGGTCAGTTTAAATCTGGATAAATCAACAAAAATCCCTCAGAGCCTTTTTTACCCGTATATCTTGGATCTAATCAAATATCCACTGAGCTCTGGAGAGAACTTTACTAAAATGTGTTAATTTAGATGTTTAATTAACAACAGTTGCTCTGGAAATGTCCAATAATAAATAGCTATTGGGAATACAGCACAATGTAAATTTAAAATCCTGGTCTCCTTCATTTTATTGTTTTATTTTACTTATATCTCATCTCTCTTTCCATACCTGGACCCAAAATGGCTCACAACCTAATTAAAAACAGATACAGTTTAAACACTTCATCATGTCCACACAAATATCGTTTTTTAAAAAAAGACAGAAAACAATTTAAAATGACAGCAGAGGAAAAGAAAAAAAATATAACACTCCTCATCAAAAGACCCTTCTTCAGCAGCTAACAAGCTTGCTAAAGACTACCTAAGTGGAAAAATCTTTGGTTATAAAAATAACTATTGGTCAAAGTGTGGTCTACATATTTCATGTGATTCCAGTGTGATGTTATGGATTATTGCAGGGGGGAATGTTGTTGCATTTATTGGAAAAATTATGGTAATGTATGGTAATATAAAGACCCAGCATGGTGTAGTTTGAGTGTTGGATGACAACTCTGGAGACCAAGGCTAGATTCCCTGCTCAGCCATCGAAACCTACCGGGTGACCTTGGGTGCATCATAAGCTCTCAGCCCCAGAAAATCCAGTGATATGCTTGCCTTGGGGTTGCCATAAATTGGAAGATCTCAGCCCCAGAAAACCCTATGATAGGGTTGCCTTAGGGTCACCATAAGCCGTAAACAACTTGAAGGCACACAACAGTAATGATAATATGTATTGTGTATAGTAGATGGGTGAGAGTATGGAATATTGGGAATAACTGGTGATGGGCTGAGGGGATTTTAAAAAGATGAGCGTGTTTGACATTTAGTGAGAGTTGGGTCTGTCACGGGTAGGATGAGGAGTCTGTCAGAGTTAGGTTTGGGAGTCTGAGGCATTAAGAGAGTTAGAGTCAGGGTTGGAGTTGGTTCGGCTATGAGAGGGAGACTTATTATCAGTAAGGAGTTAGGCATATTTAAATAAATTGATGTTATGTTCAATTTCTGTTAAACATTTTTGTATTCAATGCTTGTCCCCCAAAGGCCATTTTTGTGCTACCCTGTCTTAGGCCATTTCCGCACTAGCCTGTTATAGTGCTATTATTCCACTTTCAACATCCTATGGAATTCTGGGGTTTGCAGTTTAGGGAGAGGCCTTTGATACCCCTCCCTAAACTGCAAACCCCAGGATTCCATAGGATGTTAAAAGTGGAATAATAGCACTATAACAGGCTAGTGCGGAAATGGTGTTAGTGCTATGATTCCACTTCCAACATCCTATGGAATCCTGGGGTTTGCCATTTAGGGAGGGGCCTTTAGAAATCTCAGCCAGAGAGCAATTTGGCCTCAATAAACTACAAACCCCAGAATTCCACAGGATGTTGAATGTGGAATAATAGCACTATAAAAGTGTAGGGCAGAAAGGCCCGTAGTTTGCCATTTGCGGGGACTTTTTTCACTATTTGGGGATGGGGAGTTGGGTATGTGACTCACAAAGGTCCAGGGGCAGCCCACCAACTTTCAAAAGCTGCCCACTCCTGATTTTAGCCATGCATCATGATGGTCTTAGTCCAGGTAGGACCCATGCCTACTTAATTGACAGTAGGAAAGACACTGAAACTCAGCTGCACACTAAATAGTTAACACTTTGTGTTGTTTGGCCCTAAATCCCATTGAACTCAATGGAGCTTATTTCCAAACAAATATATTATTTTTAGTGGGAACGTTAGAGAATAGTTGTACTTGCCAACATTTTCTCTTCTGCACAGGTCTGAGAGGTATGCTCTGGAAGGTATACGAGCACTTCATTTGGAGGCAGACCAGAAACATTTTGAAAGACCCAGATCCTTATATAGAGCTAAACAGCATAAAAGCACCAGCATGGATGCAACTATCATGCCACCAGTGGCGATCAACATTTTCTAACACTGAAACTCACAGGGTGAAAGCTGCGGTTGTACCAAGGTGAAGCTTAGTGATGGTACAAAGTGAAGCCTGGTGATGTCATAGTTGTTTGCTCTTGAAAGACAAGAAAGCTTGAGACCACTGTAAATCTTGAGGCCACTGTGGTATAATGGTGAAAGTGCTAGACTGGATTTTGGAAATGTATTATTCTAATCCCCATGGAATCATGAAGCTCATGAGTGATCTCAGCCAGTTACTCTCTCTCAACATGGCCAACTTCAAGGACTGTTGTGTGGATAAAACTGGATGGAGGAAAGCCGTATATTCACCTAGAGCTCATTGGAGAAGAGGCATCATATAAATGTAAGAAAAAGACCCAAGCATAATGGAGATTTGCCATAAGTGGAGAGGACCAGAAATGTGAAGGTTTAGAGCAGGAGTGGGCAAAAGGTGACCTATGGCTGTGTGTAGTCCTTGGGACCCCTAAGTGTGGCCCCTGTAGCCCCTCATACGCCTCTGAAAGCCTCCAAAACCAGTTTGGGGAGGGCAGATTTTTGACCAATTTATTGCTCCAAACCAGCCAAAATGTTCCAGTTTACTCCCCCTAACCCTCCAATCTTCCAAATATACAGAAAAAAAAGTAAAATTTGCATGAGTATCAGCCAGAATGCTGGCCAGAAGTGAAATCATATCACTTTGGGAACTCTAAAATGTGCCACTGTGGCCTGCTGGGCAAGCACAGAGTCGAAAAATAGTCCTGGCACCTTGCACAGTTGCCCACCCTGGTTTACAGAACAGCAGGAAAATTAGGACAAAATAATATCTTCCTAACTGAAGACGGAAAAACTCAGTATGCAATATATTTTTCTTTCACAGTGGGAAAATTCCTACCTTCCCTCAAGCAAATGCTTACTTCTCTAATTAAATCCCTCAGTTAAATTCTGCTCTGATCCCATTCATTATCAGTTCCCATCCCATTGACTGGTGCAACCTGTGAGCATCTTCTTTAAAACTTGAATGTTAGGTCAAGACGCATAGATCTGTAGCTTGGTGCTAGTATGTGGAAGAGTCAAAACTGGAAAAACTTCTTTTCCTATTGTTTCAGAGCATGGTACTAAGCTCCCTGCAACTGTACCTAGATTAGTGAGTCTACACGTTATCTGAGGATGCTCACAAAGGAAAGGATAAACCTCTATGTATGTCAGCTTTCTGGGTGTTCTGGGATTCTGCAAAGTCATGATTCTAAAATGGGTAGAAAGCCTATGCATATAGGTATCTATGAGCATAGGCCTTAATGTGCCAACTTCCATGCATCACATGTCAATCTTAGGGACAGAGCTGGTACTGCTTTCACATTCTGCATGCAGTCATTCTTCACACAGTACAGACATGGTCAGAATATTTATTCTGATTATGAAAGAAACATTCTATTGGAGAGGGAAACAACCACTACATTGCCATTGTTTATTTTTTTCTTCCTGAAGCACTTTCTGCTATGTTTCTCAAAAGAGTGCATGCAAATATTGACCTTGAAAATCACTTGTTATTGATAATGAATTACTTGAGATGTATTACCTTTTTTCAGTTACTAATTCATACCTAAGTTGCATTATGATTGTAATATAATGAGAGATACCTACTCTTTGTGATTTAACTGTAATTGTTGTAGTTACGTTGATAACTACGGGCTGTAGTTTGACTTTTGTGTGTTTAGTAATTCAGGCCAGAGGGCCATAGCCTTAAAAAGTATTTTTTTTTTCCTCCTTGCTTTTGAATGGGAAAGTAAACCTCTACCTTTAAAAATGATGACTGCAAATGTAACTACAGGAACCCCTCCACATTTGCTAGGCACAGGACCCCCGTGAAGGTGAAAAAACGTGAATAACTCTAGGCCCTCCCAAACTATATTTAACACACAAAAAAGTATGATCACCTTACTGAACCCACCACGGATTCCTTTTAGGCCTCAGGGTTCCTTCACAAGGCAGAAGTGAGGGGCTGGTGGGACTTAATGCCACCTCCACTGCTGCCCCACATGATTTTTATGAGGGATTTACTAATCTTGTTTGCAATTTCTCAGTCTCATGAGGCTTGCAATCCTTATTAAAAATGGCCTAGGGAGGCAGCAGAGGTGACACCAAATAATCCGTGAATAACCAAATCCCCAAAAGTGAAACCCACAAATGTGGATGGCTGACTGTAATTACTTCAGGGGGCTTCAAATTATAATTAGTTTCCTTTAAGAGTAACATTCTGGGATTTTGCAAAGTGTTAGTATGTTTGATGCCTGCAATATGTGTTAGTTTTCTTTGGAGGAAGGCCTTGCTGAAAGATTCATGAGAAGCAAGAGATCACAGCTGTCTTCTCAATGGTAACCAGGTAACTAAGTGGACATTTTCTTCAGTAATGATGCTAGCAACCAAGTACAGGCCTATTTGCAGGATGACTCACTGCTGCCTTTGAAATATCACACCTACCGACATTTCATTGATGCAACCACAATACACGTGGCCAAGCAACATAAAAGTGTCATCAAGAGAGTGTGGATAGGCAACAAGAAGGCAAAAGTTGAGGGAAAAATGCATAAAACTACTATTTTAGCAGAAATATTAGAAATTGAGTTTAAGAAAGCCTGAAAAAAGAAAAAGAAAATAAATGAATAAATGAAACAAAAATAAAAAAATAAAATGAACCTACTGGGAAGGGTAAGACTCTGCTCTTTCATTTCCTTCCCCTCTCTCCCTCCCTCCCTCCCTCCCTCCCTCCATTGCTTCTTGAACTCAGTTTGCAGAAATTGAGGTAAGCCAAGGGCAAAGGGGGAAAGTGGGAGGGGAAGAGTGAAACTGGGACATTTTAAAAGCAGCTGAGAAAGTGGGACGGCAGTTGAATAGCAGCAACAGTCCCTGTAAAACTGGGGCAATTGGATAATATGAAATATGCATCACTGGTATACAGGGAGGACACACACAAAAGCTATTCTTTTGGCAAGAAAGCCAAGAAAGGTGGGAGGCTCGGGGAGGGAGCACTGAAATGTTTAGATTAACAAAGAATGATCTTGCCTGAGTGCTGAATTTTTGAAATGGATTACTAAGTAGATTTCATTTGCCTCGTTGGATTGTTGCACACTGAGCAAAACAACAGCTCTGGATACTCACGGCAGAATTAAGAGTGTGGCGCAAAAACCTCACAATTTTGGAATCTGAAGCAGGACATGCCAAAGCCAGGTAACGGTTACGAAATGTTCCATAGATTTTCAAATGGAATCCAGGTGCTGGAGATTCCTTTCTCATAGCAGACATATCCATGCCGTAGGCAGATAAATCAAAGTACAGGCTATGAGCACGGATCTCTGGGGTTGGAACCTAGAATGCAAGAAAATGAAGGAGAGGAAAATAAGCGACAGGATATGAGCTTAACGGAGAAATCTAACCAATTCACACACACATACGTTTCTGCCTATACATATGAATGGCCAGAGAGGTATAAATACCAATGTGCTTTTTCTAAGTACATTCTACATACCCTCTAACATTTCACAGATGTAAATTAAGACATGTATGGCCAAGCAACCTCAGAGTGTGGTCAAGATGGCAAAAGTTCTTAATGGGGAAGAATATACAAGCTAGGAGAGGCTGCAACATTTTGTTTTTGCCTGAGACTCCAAGGAAGGACAAGATTCTGGCCATTTCCACCCTATACTGTTATAGTGCTTTTTTTCCGCTTTCAACGTCCTTTGGAATTCTGGGGTTTGCAGCTTTGGGAGAGGCATTCAGAATTCTCAACCAGAGAGCTCTTTGGCCTCAGCAAACTACAAACCCTAGAATTCCACAGGATGTTGGAAGTGGCACAGGAGCACTATAACAGGATGGTGTGGAAATGGCCTCTTCTCCTCCCCTATTCCTTGCTGAATTAACTGAATGCAGGTTACTTTTGTACTTTGAACTCAGTTTGTAGGATCTGACGACAAAGGACGAAAGTGGGGAGGGGAGAGAAACTGGGACATTTGAAGAGCAGCTGAAAAGTGGGACAGCAAAAGGATTAAAAAGGACAGTACTTGACAAACTGTGGCAGTGGGAAGATATGATTCCTGGCTGACTTACTCTCAGAGAAACCACCTGCATGATCAGAGCACCCAAGTCCGTTGCCTGATCCATTGAATTTATCTTTCTCTGGGAGCACCCAAGTTTCCCAGAGGAATCCATTTTGTTGTACAAGATATCCTTTTTTTGCCTTCACCCTGACAGCTAAAAGTGACCAGCAGCCAAAAAGCTATGCTAGGATGACCCAGGAGTGTCCTTCCCCAGAAAGCTGTTTTGATGACTTATTTCCAGGATACTAATAGCTGAGGCTTTGGTTGCTGTTCAAAAGCAGTTCCATTCATTCCTGGACTTATCTCTCTTTGATAAATATATTGAGTTTGAAACTGGTTGATTTATTCACTTGCCCTGTTTCTTCATCTACTCACTTGGCTTTATCGTCACTTGATGAAGTGTTCACTTTTTGGTGCTGGAAAAGCTAACTTGGTTAGTTAAAAGTTTGCAAGAATCTCCCCTTCTCCATAAATGTGTGAGCCTGGTTTCTTGCTTGTCCAGAATATAATACTGATTAAATATGTATCTAAAATATATTGATAGAGGATGCCTGGCTGGATATTTTACAGTGTAGAACTGGAAGTATGGATGGACCAGTTTGACACTGGGAGTAGGGGAGGTGTGATCATATAATTCAAATAAATACTCATCTAGGTGTTAACAAGACCAGGTATTAAAGGTCTGGCACTCTGCATGCAAACCATGCAAACAAATTGCTAAATAGGTTTGCCAAAGAGAATCAGACTGAAAATGCCTTGGAAAAGCAAACATATTAATCTCAGAATAAATCTCATAGTTCTTCCCTGTTGCTAAATACACACAGACACACACCAACACATCATTGCATTTTCCCTGCCTCAGTGCATTGCAGAAGATTGTACATCAATGACCAAACAGATTTGTTTCAAAAGGCATATGTGCAGGACCCAAGTAGGGGAAGCACAATTAATGTTGCTACTGGCACTGTAGTGACAATTGAATGAGATTAGACGCTGACTTGTTGAGGTACAGTTCAGGTCAGGCAGTTGATTCTTGCATTTCCCCCATTTTCACATATCTTTCTTATTTCAGACAGGGAAAAGGGCAATCATAGGAGGAAGGCTCCCCAGGTAAAGTACATGGTTTGCATGTTAAGAGATTCTAAGTTGAATCCTTGGCATCACTCCTTAAAGGGCCTGCAGCAGATAAAGATACCCTGAAAAGTCACTGCCAGTAAGAATAAACAACAGTTGGCTAGATGAGTTGGCAGTCTGTTATAAAGCTGTTTCCATAGCTTGTTTCTTTGTTTATGCCCTGCTTTTCTTTGTAAATTTCATATAATACACAACACACTGCTTTTTAAAAAGCCAGTTCAAACCTTGAAAGGACAACCCTGGTCAGCTACCCCATTAGGCAGAGCAAGGCAGTTGTTTCAGGCAGCAGATTATTTATATTTATATTTATTTAATTTATATCCCACTTTGTTCCCAAATGGGACTCAAAGCAGCTTACAATTTAAGCCAAAACAGAAAAGCTTAAAACAATACGGAGTAAAAAAGTTTACAATGCACTAAATCACCAATCAAGTGCTACATTTAAGATATAAATTTAAACACATTTACAAACACACAAAATGCATATCAAAAAGAGCCCATTTGCCTTGAAATTTAAAAAGAGAAGGAGCCTAATGGAATTATGTCCCAAGCATGGTCAGGGGTGCCATTATGGTAGGACACTGGGCCAGAAAACTTGCAGCTCTAGAATGGGTGGAGAGGCTTTCAAACATATCAGTGCTTGGGTTTTTGTTTTGTTTTGTTTTGTTTCATTTTGAAGGAACCAAAATAGAACACACCACCTTCTGTCAAAGCATTTAAGTCCAGAGTCTAAAAGTACCAATTGCACCACTGATTTCCATTCTCTAAGGCTGATACTGGTATTCACCTGATGCTTCACTTGATAATAACCAGGCACACTGCTGTGTTTCTAGCACAACCGCTTGTGAACCTGGTGCCCTCTAGATGTCCTGGATTATCACTTCCATCTCCAGCCAGCTGTTACAGGTATGCTTTGATCTCCTCTCTTACCCCCTGTTCAGATTCAGAACAGGCTGGAAGAAACTGTCCAGCAATGGCAATGTGTGGATTTACAAGTGTTTTCTACCCTTCTACTTTTTAGACATTTTTTTCTTGAGAACTACAGGACTGAAAAATAAATGTAAAATAAATAAAATAAAATAAAGAAATCATCCCTGTTTAAAATTGTGATCTTCCATATTCTACACATCAGTCAATCTCATCTTACTTTTTAGCAGGTAACAAGTAGGGATCAGAGGCAAAGAAGGAATCCATGCCACAACAAGACACTTGAAATGAATAAATAATCTGAATTCTGGATGGCTCAAACAACCAGGCTACTTGCTGTGTAATTACTAAAGCACCAAGGAAAGAATACACAGTGGCCATGACCCACTCGTAAATAGCTACCTGTCTTTGATCCGGTCTTTCGATGACAGCGTTGGCTCCGTAAGCATTGCACGATTCGACAGTATATTCTGGGCTGATTCCAAGGATTGCACTTGATTCTCCACAAGATCCATCAGCTATGATAATTATCTTTGGCCAATTGGAAGATAAATTCTTTTTTAGAAAATCATCTGAAAACTAATAAAGAGAGACAGGGAGGTTGACCTGTGACCACTCCATGTAGAGAAGTAACATTAAGGGCCGCTCCGCACTGTACTGTTATAGTGCTACTAGTCCAGTTTCAACTTTGGTCACTGTGGAGAGAGGAAGGGAACATCAGGTGTTGCGGAGGCAGAAAACAGGCAGACACAGGGGCAAAATTAACCTATATGTGCATATTCTCTTAACAGGATACCAGTTAAAGCCAGTTTAAAACAAAAAAAGCTCCTTTTCTCAAATCTTTCAACTTTTGTTAACAACAACAACAGAAACAACATCATCAATAAACAGGCTTTTTGTGGTTTTTCTATTTCATGTTTTTCATAGTTATTCTACTTCAACAGGAGATCAGTGACAGTTTCTCTTGTCTTTTTAATTTTATCCCCCACCACCGCCACATTAACAACTGTGTTTATTTTGGTTTATTGAGTCAGTCGCTTGACTAAATATGTACAATGATAATTAGTTTAGCTGCCCCGACTTACAGATTGCTTCAGTACTAACTCATTATTCCCTAAAGTAATCACGGAAGTATGCTAGCCTGGTAATTTCCTACCCACTAAAATAAACAGGCCGTGGTATCTGAGCTGCTGTACCTTTGAACTAGCCAGTTAACTCATTAGATAGTAATCAAAACTGTGTGCTTATCTGAGTCTAAAGTCAGCATGAAATAGGATAATGTTTCGAAAAAGAAAAAAGAATCAGTGCAATAAAGGGAAGCCTCCGGAGCTATGTGAGGTTATTTCTGATCTCTAAAGCTGGCATTTGCACAAGGCATACCTTAAGCACTCCAGTGAGCAGCCAAAGTCCCCTGCTCTTAATTCAGATCTCGATGAGGGTACAGGTGGGCAAAGTGCAGGTAAGGTTGTCATGGTCAACTTCTTGGTGGTTGTTGCTGTTGTTTTTGAAAATCACAAAGCGTTCCTAATTTTGAGCCATTTTTGTTGTTGTCGTGTGTTTCCAAGTCATTTCCAACATATGACGATCCTAAGTTGAACGCATTACAGGGTTTTTCTGGGGTTGAGAGTGTGTGATACACCCAAGGTCAACCAATAGGTTTGCATGGCTGAGCAGGGAATCAAATCCTGGTCTTCCATGTCATAATCCAATATTCAAATCAGTGCACCATGCCGAGTGATTTAACAAATGCAAAGGCCATTTCCACTCACATTGTTATGGTGCCATTATTCCACTTTCAACATCCTGTGGAGTTCTGGGGTTTGTAGTTTACTGACGCCAAAGAGTTCTCTGGCTGAAAATTCTAAAGGCCTCTTCCTAAACTGCAAACCCCAGGATTCTGTAGGATGTTGAAAGTGAAACAGTAGCACTATGACAGTACAGTACAGAAATGGCCAAAGGCTTTTCTTCTTTATAACATAGGCTGTGAAGAGGGAAGAAAACATGAGGGGTTCCCACCAGGAGTGGATTTTGACACTGAAAACAACTTTCTGAACTTGGCACATGCCCAGAGGCACGCTTGTTTCAGAATTCTAAGAGTGTATCCCATGTCCTTCCTTAACCCCTATTTCATACATGACTCCTGTCGGGCAGAGTCACCCTTAGCCGTTTCTGCACTAGACTGTTATAGTACTATTATCCCACTTTCAACATCCTATGGAATCCTGCAAACTCCAGGATTCCAGAGGATGTTGAAAGCGGGATAACAGCACTATAACAGGCTAGTGCGGAAACGGCCCTTGCGTTCCGAGGAAAAAAGGAACAGGCAAACTCTGCTTCCAGCTTGTTGACAAGGGAACAGCCAATCTGGGCAGATTCAGAGGACCATACACTCTGAGGGGCGACAAATACCCCGAACCGTCCTCTGGCTCGCCCGGGAGGGCGAGCGGCTCAACGCCCCCTCCGCTCACCTTGGTGCCCAGCAAGACGCGGATGCCCAGGCGCTTCTTGCGCTGCTCCAGGAGGCTGAGCAGGTGCTCCTGGAAGACGCCGATCTTGGTGAAGAAGCGCTCCTGGTCCCAGCAGCCCTCCATGTTGTCGAAGTCCACCCCGAGCCCGAGGAGGAAGCGGACGCTGCGGGGCTCGAGGGCGATCTGCTGGGGCCGGCAGAGGAGGGCGGCGCGGGCGCGCTCGTCGAGGAGCGTCAGGTTCAGCACCTTCCCCGAGCGGACAGCGGCCAAGGCGGCCGTCAGCCCCACGGGGCCGGCGCCCACCACCAGCACCGGGACCCGGGCGCGCCAGTGCCGGACCCCGTCCACGCTCACCTTCAGCGCCACGTACAGCGCCACGGCCAGCAGGGTGCTCAACGCCGTCTCCAGCACCAGGCTCCCGTACGGAGCGTCCGAGGGGTCCCGGGGGGCCCTCGCCTTCTCCCCCATCGCTGCCGGGCTGGGCTTTAGAGCCGGAGAGGAGCCGCCTCTGGAGTTTATTGCGTCCCCCCGCCCCCGGCCCTGACGCGCCCAGGGCGCACGAGGAAGAGGGAACCGGCTGTGCCGATACGCCTGCCCTCCCTCTCTTCCCCTCACGAATATTTCCTGGTTGAATAAAACAAAACAAAGCGGCAGGGCTGGTGGAAGACTCGGCCGGGTTGGTTGGTCATCCCCGCGAGGCTTTCCAAAGCTTGGCTTGAAACTCAAACCCAAGCGGAAAGGGAGGATCCGATTTTGAAAGCTTTTCAGGTGAAATGGCTAGGGCCCTTTCTGCACTACGCTTGCCTTCCTTGCAGGTAACTGGGTAACCTGAGTTTGCAACGCCCAGGATTCCGTAGATAGGATGCTGAAAGTGGAGTAATAGCGCAGCAAGAGTGTAGTGCAGAAATGGCCTAGGTGGTGGAGTTTTGGGGGAAAAAAATCAGATTAAGGGCCTTATCAGATTACACTGTTATAGCGCGATTATTCCACTTTGACTGCCATGGCAATATCACATGGAATCCAGAGGTTTGCACTTTAGAGAGAAGCATTTGGAATTCTCAGCCAAAGAGCTCCAGTGCCTCACCAAACTACAAACACCAGAATTCCAAAGGGTACAGCTAGGGCAGTTGAAGTGGAATAATAGTGCTATAACAGTGTAATGTGATAAGGCCCTAAGTCATCGCTCTGGTATCAAAAATGCTTTAGAATTAATCCATGTTAGAAGTGGCACTGGACTCCATGAAAGTTCAACCCAAAAGAAGTTCCTTCCTTTTAAAGATGGCGCTAGACTTCTCTCCTCCCTGAGGTTCCTCTAGTTCTTTTTATTCTGAAAGCAGCTCATAGGCTCTTTCTTTGAAAACAGGCCGAATTCTAGGAATATTTACTCTGAAGAAAGTTAAACTGTTTGATTAATTGGCTTTTTAAATGTTTTAGATTTTAAAAAATTGAAAAAGTTGAGCAGCCCACCACCAGATCTCTCTCTCTCTCTCTCTCTCTCTCTCACACACACACAGTTGTGACCTCAGGGCAGGACTTTGGGAGCGAAAGTCTCCCACACAGCAGGGCTGATTTGGCTCATTTTGAATGTACATATATATCTCAGTTAACAGGCGTCTGAAAAAGAAGCTCTTTTTTACAAAAAAGTATTTCATCATCCTCTGTCTAGCTGGAAGTTTTTTTAGCAGCCTCAGCACTGAGAGGCTGGTGAAAGAGGGCTGGAGAAAATAGAGACTTTCAGTGCTTGGTTTCAGCAATGCTTCTGCAGTAAATTATGCAATAAAACTTGAGCTACCTACTGTAGCAGTGTGTGCCTACATATGAGACAGAAGAAGGTCAGTTGCAGCTCCCTCCAGAATCCCTTAATAAGGATGTGTAGAAGGAAAAACAGAGATAAAGGGAAGGGCAGATAACCTGCCTCACCAGCTCTCCACAGTGTGCTTTAAAAAACAAAGCAGGGCAGAACAAAACAAAACTAGATCTCCAAAATGGAAAACCAAGGAAAACCAGAGGCTAGTGGGAAAAAAGAAAAGATAATCCCTGAAGACATTTGAGAAGAAGCTTTCAAGTAGCATCTAGAACTCAAATGTTTTTGTTTATTAATGCAAGACTTACCTGACTTGGTGGTTTAATTCCACATGTGCATATTGTTCATTTTGAAACATGGTGAACTGCCTTTGTGTGTGGGGTGTGTGTGTGTGTAGGAACATATCTCCATTGTTTCCATGTAATTCTCTCCTCTGGCATCAGATTTTCTGTTAAAGAAGGAATGTCCAGGAATATATCTACTTCACTAACTGACACATTCCTGTAGTGAATTAATGCATGTTCTGAAAAGGGAAAGACCTCATAAGATCATTAGGTCTGGTCTGAAACTTCCCACCACTGTGTGCCTATGGCTGCATCCGGACTCGGAGCAGAGCTGTTGGAATCAATATCTTTTCAGTTAGTTATCACTATTCTAGTCAGGTAGCCATCACTACTCAAAGGCCATTTCTGCACTGCACTGTTATAGTGCTATTATTCTACTTGTAACCTCCTATGGAATCCTGGGGCTTGCAGTTTAGGGAGGGGCCTTTAGAATTCTCAGCCAGAGAGCATTTTGGCCTCAGTCAACTACAAACCCCAGAATTCCACAGGATGTTGAAAGTGGAATAATAGCACTAGAAAAGTGTAGTGAAGAAATGGTCTTAGTCCCCTCCTAGTGGCTTTGGCCTCATGCTGGCAGAAAAGTGGGGTATAAAATAATTAAGTAAGCAAGTATGGCTAAATCTGGGTTCAACCCAGTTTTTGCTACAAATGCTCACCAAAACTGTAGTTTGCGAGCATCAATTGTATAAAGGGCATTTTTGCCTTCTCATATGGGATGATGTACCCCTTCTAAGATGATACCAACCATTTGTACATGTATGCGTATTTATATCTTGTTTTATTCATGTATGTATTCTATGGAACATGGCTAACGGTGAAAGCAGCAAGCTTGCTATCGTGTTTACCTGTGTGCAGATACAATTAACACATCAATTGATAAAACAGCTAAAACTAAAATGATTGTAATCCTGTTTGCTTAGGAGCAAGCCCCAGTATAATCAGTAGACATATGGCAGAGATGTATTGCATTGCATTGAAAACTGTCTTTAACATGTTGATAACTGCCGAAATAAGACCCACATGTTCTGTGCTGTGTTTACTCTTTAGTAAAGATGCACAGGACCTGCAGTTTTTTAATTCCCCAGTTCACATAGTCATACACTGAGGCACCATACCACATGAGATCACTTTTGCAATGCCCAGCCATTCTTTTGTGCTTTTAAAAAATAACTTTATTAAAATGTGTACAGTTTGCAGAGTGAAAAAGGTTTACAAATGTTTTGATGTAAAGCATGTGAGATAGGTGCCCTTCCCCATCATTATCTATATGCTGATAGCAGACAGAATATTATATTATTGAACAACATACATTAAAAAAAAATCCAACTCCAAGAAGCAAAGCATCTTCAACCACTACAAACCATTTCCTAGTGTTTGTATCGGCAGTGAAGTAAAGGGGCTTTAGCAATGATTGTTACAAGTGTAGTGAAGATATTTGGTTTACAGTGAAACTATCTGATTTATTAATTGAACTTTAAAGTCTCGATAGGAAATTTAGCAATGATTGATAACAAGTGGCTTAATGGTGGTTGTTTGCATCCTGATGTCCAAGGAATCTTGCAGTTTAGAGGCCTGATGCTTGAGAAAGCGTTCAGTCACGTACATACACTCCTCACAATTCCCTCTGTCTTGCAATCCAGTATGACTCATGGTATATGACTGCCCTTTAATTAACTCTAGTTATTCTGGGATACCAGCTGGAATCAAATAATGGATCTATAACAGACATCACAATATGTTCCATACTTGCATCATCACCAATGTAAGTGATGTGACCGCTATTCAAAACTGAGAATTGATCTTATTGCAGCCTATGGTACTTTGAACACAGCATTATTTGCAATTGAAGGGGAATGAATTAATAGAACAAATACCTGCTTTAAAAGATAAGGTACATAACAATGTGCATAGGGAGAAATGTGCAGTTTAAGTCAACAGAAAAGATAATTGTATGTATGTCCTTGAATTGGAATGTCTGAAGAACATTTTGATTATTCCATAGAAAAGCAGTTATTTAGACGAAATCTTTGGAAATCTTCAAGAAGAAACTGGACAGTGTAGTTCTGCATTTCCTACATCAAGCCGGGGGTTGGACTGATTCTGTTAAAAGCCATGGATGGGCATTAAGAATTATATTTGCATGCCAGACAGGGTAACTTTCAATGCCTGAAGCATGCCTGTTTTGGAAAGATGCATCCCAGTTTCTGTGAGTTTAGAAACTTAGTCTAAAACCAGGTAACAGTTTCAGTACTATGTACCTTTCCTTGGGAGTAAGGATGCTCTGGTGAAATTTGCATTCAAGTAAGAATAATATAATTAGATTGCTTAGAATTCAGTCTGCATAGAAAACTTCCCTATCATCCTTGGCTATTGACGAATTTCCCTATACTTGCTGTGGGCAGGACTATGGAAAGAACAGTTATGAGTTTTGGATCTTTGGTAGAGTGGGTCTTTTCCAATGAGTGGATTGCGTCTATCTTGGCCAAGGTGAGGCCAAACTGAATTTAGGAGAGATAAACAGGAGACAGATCCAAATAAGGTCAGATCTCAGTCAGGCAAAATCAGACTAGATAAATGGAAGAGGAGCTGAACACGTGTGTGTGTTTTTTTTAATGTGAAATCTGCTAACCTTGAAAGCAGACTCTCTGGCAGGCCTGGCACAAACTATGATCCGTAACATCCAGAGGCTGCTTATTTGACTCTGGTTTTGCTGTCTGTCTCGGATTGCCCCAAAAAAGAGGGTAGTGGGGAGGCTGCAATATTAGTTCAGCTACATTTGGCCTGCACATAAGGATTTGATCAGGACATGGAAGGGCAGTGACTAATCAGAATGCAGAAGGCTGAAGCAACATGTATAAACATGGTTTACAAATTTCCTTTGAGAATAGTGAAGCCCTATAGTTTCCCAAAGAGATACAGTATTTCTAAAACTCTATATCGAGTCTACCTGTCAATGGTTGATTATTCTGGCATCCTCAACTCTTGCTCACCTGGTTTTCAGTGGGAATGTCTAGGAGTGTGAACTCTCTGCCTAAAGTTTAATAGATGTGTTGTGAATGCTGGTAATTGCAAAATAGGACCCCCAGCATATGCCCAAGATCCTGCATGGGGAGACAGAGTATAAAGTTGTGCCGAGGCAGAAATGTACTCCATCTCTCCTTTCACCTCCTAAAGCACTCACCTGTCTCTTGTGGTGCTTCCAAACACAGCTATTTAGTGGCTGGTAGATTGCTGGGGTGGTGGAAGCATCCAGCTATGTCACTATTGCTGGATGCACAATGATAAATACCTCCCACAAGATGTACTGGGGTCCTTTGGGAATCTTGATTGCATCATTGTGTCCAGCCATACAGACATAGCCAGGTACCACCACCACCACTCTCCCTGGTCACTGCATGGCTGTCTTGGTGGGTAGGCTGTTGGAGGAAGGTGAGTCTTGAAAGGGTAGTGTTCATTGCACAAGGGAAGTGTTGGTTCCTCCCCCCTCAATGACCAAAAATATACATATATGCCAGTGTTACACAGGTGTATGTCACTACTAACAGAATGCCAGCCAATGTGTCTTCTCAGAGTTGGGTGGGAAGCAGCCTACAAGCAGTGGATGAGCTTATGGGATAAGGAATTCACACACATATCGTTTGACAGTACGACAGACTTCATCTACCCATTTTCCTTGAGCTGAGTGAGAAAACAAGACACAATTTTCCCGTTTCCCTCCATTGGGCTGTGACCGGTCCCAGTTGAAGTAGCTGAGCACCATTCCATTGACATCAACAAATTTCCCCTCATTGACCATGTCTGTGACACCCAGCCAAAAATCTCCCACACCTGGCAAACTCTTCTTGGTGTATTCTCGGAGAGCATTGGTTTCATCACCATCTCTAGGGATAGCAAGAGTTCCTCCCTTGGCTATGCAGTCTTCATTTGCTTCATGAAAATGTTTGCCACCATCGGAAGCCAAGTAACACTTCTTGTGGACCTTTGTTCCACGAAGACAGACTGTGAATGGAAGAGGATCGACACAATATGATTAAATGTTGCTTCAGTTCTTACCATTAACCCAACCTACCCTGGACGTGGCATTGCCTACGGCAAGGTTTAAGATGAAGGGGATTCTGTTCATATGCTATGTTCATGAGGTTTAGTCTCTAACCAAGTGGTGGGCAGGGGGGAAAGAAGAAAGAAAGGGGGAAAAGAAGAAGAAATATGGCACCACCTTTAAGATTAACTGGTTTCCATGTTTGCTTGAGCTTTGATGGATATAAGCCCACCAATTTAGATGCAGTTGTTGTTGTCGTTGTTTGCCTTCAAGTCATTTCTGACTTACAGCAACCCTAAGATGAAACTATCATGGTTTTTTCTGGGGCTAAGAGTGCCTGATGCACCCAAAGTCACCCAGTGGGATTGCATAGCCAAAGGTCATAGGGTCTTAGTTCAAACATCCAAACCACTACACAATGCTTATCAAGTGGTATTAAACCTCAGACATAAAGCATATTTATACATTTGAGGAAGTAGGATAGAATGGAATAGGATCCAGAAAGATGCAAGTCACGACCCCCGTCCTACATTTTCAAAGGGCTGCATTAACCTGAAGTTATGTTTATCGACCTTACTGCTGATATTTATAAACTGAACTAGAAGCTAAAGAGGAAAGTAAAAATGCTTTAAGCATGAAACCAAACAAGTAATCCACATGCATGTGCCACTGGCTGAAGTGAATTATGTTAATATACTTTAGGAACGTAGGGAGTAGTCTCAGTTTGCATTAGTTTTCAGACTACTCTAATATTGTCTGCTCTGGTTGCCTGGCTTGGACCTTATGCCTGTAAAGCATCTGTATTACCCAGAAATTGGGAAACATACTTTACAGACTACAACTGTAAGACTTCCCCCTGAGGATGATGGGAGCTGTAGTCCATAAAATATTTCCACCCAAGTTTTGGTTCTACTGCTGAACTTCGGCTTCTTCTACACTGAGTTTATTTTTTTCTACCAGCTTAGACATTCCATTTGGTCCGGAATTCTTTCAGCTGTTCTGGTTTTGGAGGTCCAGGAGAAGGGGTGGAGGAGGTGGGAAGCTAAAAATTACTCAAGTACTGTTATTTGTACTATTTCTATTTGTAAAACAGCCCTTTCTGCCTTGCCACATTGGTTTCACGGCACATAGCAAGGGAAAATGGATATTTGTATTGACATCATCATGGGTTGAATTATCAGGAAATAGGTGTATACTTGGCTTTGGACCACAAACAGGGATCTGAAGGCCTTTTCATTCCTTTGGACTACAAAGTGCCAAAGCAAAGCTAGCTGTGCATGAGGTCAACCCAGTGCTTAGCAAATAAATGTAGCACAAGGAATCCTAAAGTGCTGCTTCAAATGTGCTCCAAACAACCTTGGGATGGTTATTTTTGGGCTACAGCTTGCAGAACTCTTCAGCCATATAGTCCAAAAAGTAAGATTCTCAGGTTCTGTGAGTATTAGACTGTTATCAAAGCAACAAATGCCGTAATATTTGTCATCTGTTCCCTGCCTGTTTTTAGAACTCTAAAGCAATGTAAATATGAGTATATATTAAGCTGCAGGCACTAATGACATGGTAGGAACCACCTACTTAAAGCATTTTCAAGCCCTACTGATTTTAACAAGAGAGTTTGAACTCAGGTTGTGATTAACTTTTCCTGTGAAAAGGATGTATTTAAATTACTTTGCCAATCAAACAACACTTAGCAGTGAACCTGAGCATAACATTTGGCAAACTGGAGCAGTTTCCTCTAGCAGCAGTGGTTGGGAGGCAGCAGTAAGATGCTGGCTGTATATTATGAGACATGCTATCCAGCCTATCATCCATCCATCCATCCATCCATCCATCCATCCATCCATCCATCCATCCATCATCTCATCTGTCTCCTTGTACAGGACCCAAGGTGGCTTAAATTGTGTTCACTGACTAACTCACATGCTGCCTTCCTGTTGTCCTGCTGTCAATCCCAAAGAATAATTTAGTTGCCAATCCAGACAGGTTGTGTGCATAAAATGTGAATAGGGCATTATTAGGCAGCAAAACATCTTGGACCATTCCTGCTCAGCTGTGGGGGGTCTAAAAACCCTGTATTGACCAGTACAAAAGAGTGCCTCTCTCTATATATATTTGCTCCAAGGACTGAGGTCTACTGGCGAGCCTTTCTCTGTGTTTCACTAGCGTGAGGAGCATACTTTATGAGGACGTGGGAGAATACCTTCTCTGCTATGGCACTCTGGTTGTGACTATCCTCTCTCAGAGATTTGGTTGGCACTGACACTTGTATCATTCAAGCACCAAAAAGAAACATGGGTCTTTCAGGCCTAATTGATCTCATACTGACCCGGACAAGTGCATGTTTTACTGGTTTATTGATTTAAATTTATTCTAACTTATTTAAATTGATCTTAAAAAAACCCCTCAGCCCTGAGATTCTAGAATATACGAAAGAATACATTCATATTAATAGACGCACATTAAATAAACAAATGGCCTCAGAAAAGGTATGCCCCTGTCTTGGGAAAGAGAGGCTGGAAGTGTGTGAATTTCAGCCAGTGCTCACCAGCAACCCTCAGACCACCGGAATTGAGCAAGCAACCAAAAAGCCCCTGCTTAGTTATGGAGCAAGAATGTGAATCAAGCTAGTTGGCTTGACCCTGACAAGCGGGGAGTTGACTGCACTGTCCCCTGCACTGTGGAGCTGACAAGGAAACAGTGATCACTGCAAAGCACCTGGCATGATGAAGCTAGTACCAGGTTCAACACTTGGAAGGAGACTTCATGCTCATCTGTCTCTGCCGTAACCCCCTTCCTAGACACTACTGATGATCACAGGGCCAAGTCATCCAATCAACTCTGAACTGCGAAATGTGTTAATCCTGAAGAAGACCCAAGGCCATCAGTCACACAGATATTAGATATGTTACTTTATGGGACTACAACTCCAAGATTTGCTCAACCAGTATGACCACTGCAGGAGTTCTTTGTTGTTGTTATTTGACGTCAAGTCAACTTCAACCTGTGATGATCTTATAAATGAGAGACTTCTAAGATTTCTGCACCATATCAGGGCCATGACTTCCTTGATTAAATCAATCCACCTGTAATACAGCCTTCCTTTTTTTTCCCCTACTGCCCTCCACTTTACTAAGCTGTATTGTCTTTTCCAATGAGTTATGTCATTTCATGGTATGTTCAAAATATGACAACCTCAGTTTGATCACCTTCTCTAAAGTGAAAGTTCAGGTATGATTTGTTCTATGACCATTCATTTGTCTTTTTAACAGACCACGGTATCAGTAAAACTCAGCACTAACATGTGCTAACATTTCCCCAGTCCATTTCACCATTAAAGCCTTATATTCTGATCTCCTTGTGCTCATTTTCAATCAGTCTTTTCAACCACTACTACACTGGGTAAGAGAAAAATGGCATTTTCATTCACAGACATCTGTTCTCAGCTTGTAGAAGTAGGTTATTAAAAATTCAGACTTACCTGTCTGTAGGGCTTGCATTTCTTTCAGGGAGTTTACCTCTTGCCAAAGCTTATCAATTTGACTCTTTAGGTCCCCATTTTTTTCTTAAATAAGTAAACATTGACATATGTTAGTATATCTGCAGACATTAGACATATTTACATTAAGCTGTGCCAGTGAATTTTGGATAGCCCATTTAAAATTTGGACTGAACATCATAGTAGGTTCCAATTCCACAGATCTGGTTTTTTTTTTTCACTTGTGCATTTTTACAAACACCTTGTATTGTTATTATTTTATCAACACAAAAGTACCTTGATCAACCTCATGGCTTCAGCTGAGGGAAAGTTTGCCATGCTTCTCATCGAAAGGAATAAAAGTTGAGCTTGAACTAATTTCTTACTGATTTTTAATAGGACCCATGTCCAACTATTGTTGCCTGGGTTAGGATCAGTATGGATGTATATGGAGCTCTGTTCCATGGAGTCTTGTGGTAATCTCTCCACATAGATGCATGGCCGGAGGAACTTGTCTTTCACAACCTCGTACCTTATTGTTGTGCCATCATCTGGACCCCGGATGGCCAATTGTCCTTCCTGGCTAGCAACAATGGATACACATCAGAAAGGTACCAGGTTTGGAAAAGCTGTTTCAAAAGTATGGAACACAATGCTGAAGACAGTTTACAATGATGGCATTCTTTTCAGTCCTGCAATGTGCATCCTGCACAATCTTGTTGCAAATAAAACATGGTGAAGATTCATGTGCACACTAATATTTCATGGAGTTTTAAGTATGAGCCAAAAGTGCTGCTCAACTTAGAGGTTCTTCTGTCTTGAACAGTTTGTAATTATAATAGGCAGCATGGTGCAATGGTTTGAATGCCATAGTAGGACTCCGGGGTTCAAATCTCGGAATGGCTTGAAAAGAATGGCTGTGTTTTTAGTAAGGACTAATTGCCCTGAATCTGGTCTTGAATCAAAATGAGGTTTGTATCATGCCACCAAGACCCAAGCATGGTATAGTGGTTTGAGTGTTCTACTGGGACTCTGGGAGACTTGAATTCAAATCCTTTCTCAGTCATGGAAACCCTTTGGATAATCTTTGACAGGTGACTCTCTTTTAGCCTCAGAAAGGCGATTGCAAATTTCCCGAATAAATCACACCAAGAAAAGTCCTATGATATGGCCACCATAATTTGTAGTCTCCTTGAAGGCACATAACAACAATAATTACTAAACTGAGAAGCTGTGTGGAGTAGCAGTTAGACTTGGACTGTTGAAGCCTAGGTTAAATCCCCACGGAGACTATGTGGCCCATTATGTGAACTTGGTATATTTATATTCCTTCAGTCTAACAGTCCTTATAGGGTTGTTGTAAGAAAGTAATATGGAGCATGCTTCTAAGGCCTTTAATAAAAAGCAGGACAATGATGTAATAGACAATAGGTGGCTGCTTGGTATGGCCACAATGAGTTATTTTAAACTTCAGTCCCTATTGAAGCTATAATCTTCTTCACATATACCTTGGGGTAAGTCCAATGGATCACTCCCATGGGGTAAGTTCCGCTTCATTTGGGGACACCAATAGCTTGTTTCTGAGCCTTCAGGTAATGAACTGGGAAGTCTACAGAAGTGAGTTCATTATTTCTCCAGGTAACCAAGTGCTGGATGAGTATATAATGGCATGGTACTCCAGTTGGTTGCAAAGCTTGATTCAGGTTAATGCCATATCTTGCCCCCTTCCCTCACCCACATTTATTTTGACAAACGTACAACTTTTCCAGTGCTGACTATTAAAGTTGCAAATCTACACATGGCAGAGTTCTGTGGAACTTTCTTTATTTTTTTCTTGCTCTAGACTACTGGGAACCAGTTCTTGCCACCTCTTTATATTTAGCTCTGTCCACTCCTGGCTACATCAGTAACATCTGTGGCAGCAGATGATGCAACAGTGCTCTAAGATGTACTTATGCCCCTACTTCTCCCACATAAATTCACTATTTCAGGATAGACAAGTATGCCCCTCCGTATGGATTAAAAGTTGAAAACAGTTCAAAAACATATGGTGGGCAATTCAATTTCAACTGACCTTTATTAGGCATATTATAACATAAACATATACCCATCAATAAAACATCAAGGATCCTTGCTTGACAGTTTAAACCATAAATTTGCCTCCTCAACCAGGAAATTAGCCATTAATCTAGTAACGTGTGGGTTTCGGTCATCCAATAAGTATTCTACAGATAGCCTATCTAGGTAGATATTCATTTCCAATAGTTTCCTTAACAGCTTTTCCCTTGGATTTGAATACAATGGGCAGCTCAATGTAATATGAGAGAGATCGTCAGGAGCCTGTGCGCAATGGCACGTACGCTTTAAGAAAGGGATCTGTAAATATCTGCCCTTGGTCACATTCGAAGGATGTACATTCAGCCTGGCAAGTAGAAAGGCCTTTCTTGCCACCAGCAACGTAAGAGTTTGAAAATAATCTGGGATTCTACCCGGCCGGGGGGACACACCAAGCATCAGCGGGGCACAGACCCTCGGGGGTGATGGATATGATAGGTGATATTCCCGCTCCAGAAGACAGGCCCTAACAGTTTTGGAGCACTCCGTTTCAGTTAGTAAAAGGAGAGAATCTAACCTTAGGCCCAGGGACATTACTTTATTTTCATACAGTGAAGGCCATCTAGTATAGTAGGCATCGGATAGTAGAAAGCATAGCAGGCCAGATCTATTGATGGGTATATGTTTATGTTATAATATGCCTAATAAAGGTCAATTGAAATTGAATTGAATATGGTGGGCAAATTTCCTTACCTTTGAAACTACCCAGAATATTACTGACTGATTATTAGAGCAAATCACACACATCACAAAACAAAACAAAACAAAACCCCAAACAAACAAACCAACCAACCTCAGAATAAGAATCTTACCATGGTTGCTTTTTCTGAAATTTCTGTGGGGGCTTTTTAAATAGCAAATTAACCTTTTTCTAGAACTCAGACCTATTTAGCTTGTGTAATCATTCACTTTTAGAAGGTTCTTCTAATGAAGCTAAGTAAGTCTGAGTTTGATCAGTGTCCAGAAACTCCATACAGGACACCAATTTGTGTTCCATGATGAAGGAACACTGGGACATAAATGTCATTAAAAACACACAAACAGAATTATCCAAATCAGATGAACCAATATAGCAAAAAACAAATGCTTATAGTAAATAAATTTGCTCTGGGTACAATCAAATATTATATTACAGATCATTTTTTAAAAAACCAGTAAGTACAATATCTTTGCTGATTGCTTACCTTTCACTCTCCTTTTACTGTGTTTTCTAGCTTTGGATGACTGGGCAGTGATCTGATCCAGCAAGAGTATACTAACAAGAAAAAGAATCAGAAATCCTTTTTGTGCCATAGCTTTCTTCAGAGTGTAAGAGTCTTCAGGACCAGCTGGCGAGTGCTTCATAGAGCCACATCCTGGTAGAACTGACGGCGTTGGGCTTTATAAAAGTGTAGTGAGAAAATTGGCTATGCTCCTTGTTTATGAACCGAGTGAACTCCTTCCGCTGGCTTCATCATAAGGTGCTCTCTTGTTCTCTCCTTTCCCATTCCAGACTTTTATTTCCTGTTAGTTCTGACCAACTGAATTTACCAGGCTCATGATCCAATGTGAGATATATTTACTCAGATGAAATACCTGTAGCGTTCTGTGCTTCTAAGTGTGCATTTTTTTATAACATAGAATTATATGCTGATGAGTATGCCTGCATTTATAAGGACCAGTCTATACTTTTTCCACAAAGAAATGTCGATCATGCTGTGCTTTGAATGTTGGACTAAGAGGAAGGCAACAGCAAATCTCTTAATAAATCTTGTGAGAAAACCCTGGGATAGTGTAAGTCAGATTCAACTTGAAGGCACATAGCAGTAATTGCAGAAAAGAAATGGTTAAGATATACCATCGAGCCTCCTGTGCAGTTAACATCTCAAAAATGTAGTATCCTAAACATGTTAGGAAAATTTTTATTCCAGTTGACAGTGCAACTGGATTTTACTAAGTTTCCGAAGTGAAAATATAAACACACAATCACCTTTCATTAGTTGTTAGACAGTGAAGGTAGAGCAACTGTTACAAACATCTGATGAATACACTCTTCAGACTTTCTATAATCTACAGGTCCAGGGTGGGGAAATATTTTGATTCTCTAGTGCCAGATTACCTCCCCGAGATCAAATTGGTGGGATGGATGATGACATAGGAAATGCTTAATTTGATCTCATCTTGCCCCCTCCAGAGAGCTCTTTGGCCTCAGTAAACTACAAACTCCTGAATTCCACAGGATGTTGAGAGTGGAATCATAGCACTGTAACAGTTTAGGGCGGAAATGGCCTAAGTCTCTTCATATGCTTTTACATCTTGATTTTCCTCTGCAATCCTTGTATTGACTGACAACATTGCACAACTGAATGTGCAACCAAGTACACAATTTTGCTTTTGCAACTTTAGTTCCTGAATGCAGGCAATGTCCAACTGCTTCTATAGGGAACTTTTGCTTGGTTAAGACACCAACAGGTCTCCAGCCCTACTAAGTATTACCAATGGTCAGGCATGGTGAGGATTAGATCAACAACACCTGGAGAGCCACTGGTTTCTAATTTCTGCCTTACATATTGGTTAAAACTATTCTTTGGGCAGGCTCAATTGTTGTTGGTCACTGAATACAAGCTCAAGCGATCTGTCTTTAAATATCTGAATGGATATCATGTGGAAGATGGAGCCAGCTTACTGGATGGGCCTCTTTCTGGAGTGTTTTAGCTTCCTGCATGCCAGGCGAGTTGGACTAGCTGCCCTTGTGGTCCCTTGTGACTCTAAGATTCTATGATTCTATCATCTATGACTCTATGGTCCCATGGCAAGAAACGTTGTTGTAGATCCACTAAAGTAATCCATAGAGATAGAAATGACATGAACTTCACAGCAAACTCTTTTGGTGCAAAAATATTATTATGGTTTGTTATGATTATAGCTCTGGAATGAAGTAAACAACCTGGAATGCTGCAATTTTCTTCATGGGCTTGGCTCTCCAAGGCACATCCACAAAGCCTTCCTTATGCTGCCTTATAAAGAAACCAGAGAGACTGGGAGTTGCTAAAAAGAGCAAACCCAGCTTGCTCAATAAACCTGACCCTTCTAAATCTGAGAAAATGCATATGATTGCTTGCCAAGGTCATACCAGTATGCTTCAATTAACAAAGTAGATGTGATGGTCCAACTTATAGATCTATGTGTTGTTGTTGTTGTTGTTGTTGTTGTTGTTGTTGTTAGTTTTACATGCTGGAGGTAGCTGGTATGACAAACTCTTCTGCTCTTCACTTTTCTTCCTGTTTTGCAGTTGATGCAAGCATGATCAGGGATTCTGGAAACAACTGCTATTTACTGTCTGTCATTGGCCAGCATAGTGCTAACTGCTGTGGCGTCTCCTAACTTTTTGTTCTTCCTCATAAATACCTTTGGCCTTCTTGACCACACCACAACATGTATTCCAGTTTTCATCACCATGTAGGCGCCCTGGGTTCAAGGGTATTCAGCCAAGATTCCTCCCTGCAGCTTATATCTGGCTTCAGAGGGATGAGACAGCCAAACCCTGAGCACCCACCTTTTTCCCTGCCAAGTTGTCCTTTAAAGGTCCACCCTACTTCGTGTTTATTTTTGTCTCTTATGTAAGGAGAAGGCTTCAGGAATTCTTCAGGGCTTTAGCCTTGCTGTTGGTTTTCCCAGCCTCCCAGTCTTCTTCCCAGAAAGCCTTTACTGGTTGTTGCTAACTGCCATCAAGTTGACCTCAACCTATGGAAATCCACAAGTGAGAGACCTCTGAAACATCCTTCATCAACAGCTCTGCTCAGGTCTTGTAGATTCAGGGCTGTGGCTTCTTTGGTTGAGTCTATCTGTCCTGTTTGTGCTTGCAACTACCCAGGGCTCAAAAGGCGGCAGGAGTTGAAGGCCAGGAGCTGTCAGGTCATTATCCTGTTCCAGTCTGTCACAAGTGCCTCACCGCAAGGAAGGCGGTATCAAGAAGGTAGTTAGCAGCTAATCTGAGTCATAGCAACAAGCAGGAATTCAAAGTAACAAGCCAGAAGGGAGTCCAGAAGGAGCATTTGTTGAGCAAACCAAGATCCAAGGTCACAAAAGTAATGTGAAGCTAGAAAAATTGCTAATGAGCCAGATAAGTCACTTGTTAGTGACAAACTGGGACATTTTAAAATCAGCTGAAAAAGTGGGATGACAGAAGATTAAGTGGACTGTCCCTGCCAAATCATAACAGTCGGAGAACATGAACCTTCAGTGCGTGAGGGAAGGGAAGAAACCTCTTTGCCAACTCCTTGTTTCCATCTTCTGTTCTTCATCAGTCCACAGCTTCTTGAGATTTTCATGGTTCTCTGGCCTCTCTCTCTGAGCCAAAGCACCTGAGCCCCTGAAGTTTTGCTAGTGTAATCCCCATGAGTTATTTAGCCCAGTGGTTGGGGAAACCCAGGGAGGGAGGTATACTAGCTGGTTGAATTTAGAAGGAGAAGGGGAGCTGGAGCTGGAGCTGGAGCTGGAGCTGAAACGGAGTTGCAGTTGTCAGGTCTAAGGATCAGGTCCTTTTCACGTCAAGTAAGGTAGTGTGATTTTCAGTTGTGTGTTTAGGAGGGGGAGAAAAAGATAAATTCACTGCAGTGTGATTTCTGTATTGCATTTGCTTCTATTTTGTATTTTTTACAAGTAAGGCTTTATGGTTACACCAAATGTTGCAGAAATACTGAGCAGCCCAGGCAGAAGAATCTTGCAGTCAAGTCCTGCATCAGCACCTCATTGGGTGCATCGAACTTTTGGGACAAATTTTACACACACACACACACACACACACACACATAAAATTTGCATTGTTGTTGAAATATGAATTGACATTTAAAGTGCAGTTGTGTTTTCAATCTTCAGTTATAGCTGGCCCCACAGAATTTATAAAGAGGTATACTTGGCAACCAGCTATCTGTCAGCCCAGGAGCAGAATTCTCTGAAGCCTAAAGGGCTGGAACAGCTGGGTGAGCCATCACATGATGCAGCCTTGTAAACATTGGGTATATAAATATTCAACAGAGGAAATCACCTTTTGTTAATCTGTTCTGGTTTTTAAATACTTAAATGCAGCTCAAACACACCAGTTTCCTTGGTGCAGGAAGATCTCCATCTACAGGAAATGATAAATATGCAAACCTCCATTTGTCATCTGAAGTGATTAAAGTCATGGAAAGACTGTGTCATGTTCCCCTGTCCATTTGAATCAACCCTGTACAGACAGTATAGTGTCTGTCTCCAGTGTAGGCCATTTCTGCACTAGACTGTTCAAGCGCTATTATTCCACTTTCAACATCCTATGGAACCCTGGGGTTCGCAGTTGACTCACTGCAAACCTCAGGATTCCATAGGATGTTGAAAGTGGAATAATAGCACTATAACAGTCTAGTGCAGAAATGGCAATAGTGTCAATACAGTGGTAAAGGGTGTTGGAAGTGTGGATAGATCCAACATGGTGCGTAAGTGACTATCTGCCATGAGGGGGCAATAGAGGGTAAAGACTGTTAGCTTGTTTGGGTTTCCCACAGCAATCTAGCTTTCTATTCTTTGTTGCTTCCTTGCCGTGTAGGCTAAAGTTTTTAGGCTCAACTTCACTTCCTCCACCTGTCTTCCTCAAGCCCTATTGATGCAGAAAGCAAACTTAATTCCTTCCTCTCTCACCAAAGTATACCTTTTGCTTTAAAAGCAGCCTTCTCTTCCCTGATGAGAATGTTTAGTGATAATTCAAGACTCCATTCTCCATATCTGCTAAAGTAGGAAAACTATTTTGAGATCTTTTTGCAGGCATGAAGCTGACCGGATTAGCCTTGGCCAAATCCTCCCCTCTCAGCATGACCTACTTCTCCTGGATGAGATTTGACTATGTGCCATGCACTTAGCTTGCTGGCACAGCACTGGGATTTAAAAAAGAAAAATAACACACATTTTTCCTTCCATGATTTCAGAAACTGACCAGTGCCCAAGCATATTCCCCTCCCCCAACAGGGTTTGGTCCAAACCTGTAAAACTCATCCCTTGTACATGATCCCTTTTCATTTGGGAAATTATTCAGAAATGTTAAGCACTCAAACAACAGAAAGTGAAGCAAGTAAAAGACACAAAAAGATGTCAATAACCCCTAGGGTTTGTTTTGTTTTGTTTTTGGAGCAGGGATTATACCCGTAGAATTCTCCAGTCAATATTGGATGAAGAGTTCTGGAAGCTGTAACACAAACAACAAGGATTATCTACATTCTTTAGCTTTTTACTTTCTTTTAATTTCCTTTGAGTGTTTTACATTTCTCGATGCCTAATTTGTACAAATAGGCGAACATGCATGGCACAGGTGAAGGCCAAGGAATGTTTGTTGAGGAGACTTATTCTCCTTCCTCAAAACTGGAGGCCAGATTATGTCAGAACCATAGAATAGAATTATAGAATCCTACCACCATCACCATGTGTCTCCTCCAGGGATCGGCCGGGGCCAATCCATATGCCTAATCATCCAAGGCATATTGGAGGACTGACACTTTTGCTCTTGCTCCTGCTTCTCGTCCTCACTGATAAGGGAGAGAGCTTCAAATTGCTTCTGTAGCTCCAAACTCAGAGAAAGATCGCTGGTCCTTCTGCTTCTATCTGTCACATTCCTCTAAAATGTCTACCTCTTGTGTTTGGGAACTGACCTCTTCCTCAGAGACATCCCCTGTGTGTTCCTCCTCCAGTACAGACTGCTCTGCTCTGTCCAAGAAACTCATGTGCTCCCTAATATGCTGAAGAGTGGGTATATTGGTCTCAAGTTGCTGGACCTTTCTTCCAACAGGGCAACCAACTTGCACTTGTTGCAGGTGTAACTTCTCACATCCTCTGGCATGAACACAGCTGTTGCATGTGACTGAAGTGGCTCCCTCAACATCCATAGTCAGTAGTCCTAAGTAGGCATTGAAACAGAATTCCAGGCCTCCCCTGCAAAATTTTCCCACTAAATGCCCACGTGAAATACCTGGTGGCCTTGCTGCCTGTTAGCCACGCTCCTGTTAGATAAGCTTCAGGGACTGGGGCTTCTGTAATGTAGAATCTTAGAACCATAGAACCACAGTTGGAGGGGCCTCACGGTCTATCAAGTCCAACCTCTCGGTCAATACAGGATCTTCACCTAAAATATCTGTAGGAGGTAGCTGTCCAACCTCTTTTTGAAGATGTCCAGAGAAGGAGATCACCACCACCTCTCTAGAAAATTGGTTCCATTGCTGAACTTCTCTCACTATCAAGAAATTCCTTCTAATGTTCAATTGAAATCTGTAACTTAAATCCATGAGACTTGATTTTGCCCTCCAGGGCAGCAGAGAATAGGACTGCCCAGAGCTATATACTACATATCTGATATTGTGACTGGGTTCTAGCCTTCTGCCCTCATTGGGTCCCCAGGTAAAGTGTCAACTAGAGCTCTGTTATCCAGCATCTTGGGTAAGGACTTTTTTCGCTCTCACTCCAAACAAGCTTTTGTCAGCTGGGAAATCCCATATGGTGTGAAGCCCCATTATTGTCCAAGGAGCAGTTCTCCAACAAGCAGTTCTTTTGGGGTAGCCATGCTTGCACCACATTTCCTGTGAAAAAAGAAGATGAAGAGTGGGCAGAAACAATGAGTTGTGTCTCCGTGAGAGGGACTTGATGCCAACTGACCAGCTTCACTTGAGGATGGCAGCAAAGCACCAATTGACCTCAAGGAGCAATCATTGAGGCTGTTCTACTTATTTAATATCCCCCTTCTTTTCAATCTTCCCTGAAGCTGGTGGGAAAGATTTGGCTTCTTGGACCTTGGTCTATGCTTTTGTGAAGAAAGACTTGTAGTGAGAGATGGCTTGCATGTTACAGTGGTTAGTAAGAATGTATTTGCAAGGAATATTTAAAGATAGCTGTCATATTACCTTACAATCTTCTCTTTTCTAAGATAAATGTATCCAGCTACCTGAGTTCCTCATAGGGCTTGGCTTCCACACCATTCAACATCTTAGTATTTGGGCATGTCCCACTTTTTCAATATCCTTCTTAAACTGTGGTGCCTATAAATGGATATGGTATAGAGTGGCATTGTTACTTTCCTTGAGCTGGACACTGTACTCCTATTGATGCAAGCTGAATTGCATTACATTGATTCGTGTTTGGCATAAGCTCTGCTAAAACCTCTAGATTCTTTTTACCTGTACTCCTCTCAAGTCAGGTGTTGCCCATACTATACATGTGCATTTCATTTTACCTACCTAAATGTAGTACCTTACATTTATCACTGTTAAAATTCATTTTGTTGGTTTTGGCCAAATCCAAGGTAATTTTGAATCCTGATCCTCTGATTTGGAATACTAGCGACCTCTCCTAATTTGGTGTCATCTGCAAATTTGATAAGCATGCCCTCTATTTCATCATCCTAATAATTTATAAAGATGTCAAACAATACCAGACCTAGGGCAGAACCCTTAGGCACCCCACTAGTCATTTCTCTCCAGTATAAATAGGAGCTATTGGTGAATAGTCTCTGGTTTTGGCCGGTCAACCAATTACAAATCCACCTAAGAATAGCACTGGCTAGCACACATTTTCCCCAACCTGTCTGCAAGACTACCATGGGGTACCTTTGAAAAACCTTACTGAAATGAGATAAACTTGTAAATACATAATAAAAGAGTCTGGCAGGTATTTTATTTATTTATTTTAATTTATATCCCACCTTTCTCCCAACACAGGTTCCAAGGCTGTGTGTAACATTTTAAATGCAATTTAAGACTCTTAGTAAAAAAGAATTAAACTGAATTTCTATTTAAAAAACATGAGTTAAAAACAAGTCTAAAACAGCATTAAGAGGTGCTTAAGACATAATAAAATAAAAACACTGCACCCACTGTTAAAAGCTTTTCCTGCTGCAACACGCAATCAGAAGTTTTCTTAAATAAAAAGGTCTTTGCCTGCAGATAGAAAGTTAGCAGGGAGTGGGCCAACCAGACCTCCCAGGGAAGGGACTCCCGTAACTTGAGAGCAGGTACTCAGAAGGTTCTCTTGTGTCCTCATCAGGTGTGCCTGTGGGACTGAGAGAAAGCCTCCTCCTGCAAACCCAATGATGCAGAGATGAAAGGCAAGCAGGCACAATTGCCTGTAGAAATGAACATTCATTTGTGGAATGCCTTGCAGGCCACACTAGAGAAATTAGCTCCATGGGCCAAAGATATCATAGAATGTTGCCAATGCAGGAAACCACAAACAAAATCTTAGCGTGGATAACCTCCCCACCCCCAGATCACAATTGTTCAGAATATTTTCACTGAATCCAGCCTGTCTCCCAAAATTACCAAAAGCATAGAACGTTTGTCACTTTTTCCTTGGGGTGATGTAACAGTTCTGGTCAATATCGAATACTGCCAAAAACCTCACTTTGCTTCCAAATAAACATGAGATTTCAGTCAATTAATGTTGTGCCAAAGCTGCGTTTTCCTCTAATGCCAGAAAAAAAAAAGACCAGACTGCTCAGACAGGACAAGGAGAGGTAATAAATAGGACTGAATAACCGTTTGGGTCACATATTACCAGGCTGGCCCATGGCCATGGGCAGCTGTCTGGAGTTTGCTGGGAGACGGGAGATTTTAGACCAGCCATTAGTGAAGACTGTAGGACAAATAAAGCAGCAGCCCTGAGAATCACGCCACGAATCAGTAGTCAGAGGTCAAGAAGATGTAATAGCTCAAGCACGGCATAGCTGGAATAGGAAGCCCTCTTATATTTCCTGCCCAGTAAAGGCCAATCTGGGTGGGCAGCCACATGCCTTCCAGCATTTCACAGATGAAAACTGGGACATATGTGGTCAAGCGACATCAGGGTATGGTCAAAATGGCAGAAGTTATTAATTGGGAAGAACAGACGACCTATATGCCCATCTTCATTGAAGCCTTTCTGGGTGATCCCGGCCCACACGCAAATCTCGCAGCAGTGATTTCTGCAGGTCACGCTCCTTGCAGCTCTCTAGCATCAGTCCAAAAAGAATAGTTATAGCCCTGACTGTCCTCAAGGTGGCAGCATGTGAAAAAAAATTAAGACCTGATTTTGCTACAGAATTTGCTTTTCATAGGTATCTGTTAAGCATCTAGTTCTGTGTTTCATCCGGAAAATCTAATCTTTGTTTCTTTTCAAATCCTCAATATGTATAAAAACAGATCTGTTGCCTGGTTTTATACATTCAACATTCTTTCATATTTTTATTGTTATCAAAGAGCTTAGTTTGAATGGATTTCTGTGGCATTTGGGCTACAGAACCTAAGTGAAGTAGGACGACGAAAGGAGCACAGCCAGAGGCTACGAGACAACATCTGTACATTTTGCAACGTAGGAATTTTCCATTTCATACATCATTTGCTTTGCAAGTTGCTTCAGTGATTCCATAAAAATGAAGTTCATGGCAGCTGGAGCAAGGGAAAAAAAAAGATAAGAAAAAGGTAGTAATGTTGGATATAGAACCGGATTGAAATTTAATATCTTTTTTATGGCATGTATGCTATGAGGGGGAAGAGTATGGTCTGTATATGAAGTCTGAAAAGTCTGGTGAAGGTCCTGCCAAAGTAAAACACAGTCGAGTCCCGCTAGGAAATTTTAATTAAAGAATGGTATTTGCTGTTGTGTTCCTTCAAATCATTCCCAAATTACAGTGACTCTAAAACAAATCTATCACAAAGTTTATGGAAAAGGTTTGTTCAGAGGTGGCTTCCCATTGGCTTCCTCTGAGGCTGAGAGAGTGTGACTTGCCTAAGGTCACCCAGTAGGTTTCCATGGCCAAGAGGGGATTTGAACGGAGGCCTTCTGGAGTTCTGGTCCAGCATCCAACCCATATTGGCTCTGAAGGATGGTACAAACACCCAAGCAGGTAAGGAAGTAAGTCATGCTTAAACCTACTATTCAGAGGAATGAAATGGATAGCATCCCAATTATCAGAATGCTTCATTCAGAAGCAAGCAACTTTTATACAATTGGGGCTTCCTTTCTGTTAAGTGTGATGTGGATTGTGGCCTTAAAAAGTTCTTGAATCTGGCCAGATCACACTCTTTACTGTCAAGTACGGTAAACACAATAAATATGCACAGAACTTCTCCCTTAAACATACTACAAAGCTTGCCACAGAGTTTGTGCAGTAGGGCAGCTTCCTTAACATGAGTCAAGGTATTCTCGGGCAAGGCTGGTCTCCCACACTGTTTCAGCATTCTGTCTGGAGCCCATCGTCCTGAAGAGCTGTTGCCCCCAGTCAGAGAAGACCAAAGGAGGAGACCAAAGGCAAGCAAAGCTGATGCCTCCTCCCTGTGTTTTGATATACAGCTGTTACCCCAAAAGGTGGGGGACCTTGAGGTCCTCCAGCAGTACCCATCACTCTGTGAAAAGGTGGGGAAACAGTAGCTCAAAAAGTGAGGCCTATGAAAGGTGGGGTAACCTTTCACCAGTACTAGCTGTAGGGCACCAGTGGGAAATAAAAAAAGAAAATTCTTTATTGGAGGAAATTCACAAACACATGCAATCAATCAAACAGTCTCACAACCAGACAAGGCTAGCAAAGATAAAGGAGGGAAAGGTTGGACAGCGAGAATTTGGGATGAAGTGGATAATTGAAATGACCTTTCTCAGGCTCTTTTTGCATGTCATTTGCCATGCGAAAGGGTGCCTGGAGTGTTGTGCGATTGTGAGGAGCAATCTGCACGACGCACTCACAATCGCTCGGCGCTCCAGGGTAGGGCAGGCGCCACTAGCACACTTTTTCATTTTCATCTTTCAGCCAAAAATGGTGTGCGACCACTCATTGCTCCAGGGCGCCGTGCGCACTTGCCGTGCTTGCAGAGCCTCCGGAGATGCAACAGTCACGCTTCCTGCCCCAGCGCAGCCTGGGAAACTCCCAGGCTGCACTGCAGAAGGAAGAGGCAGGGCTCTCGCGCTGCCTGCTTGGGAGCAGGCAGCTCGTGCAGAGCTGAAGCAGTGGGGACGCAAGAGCCTCTCACTGGAGGCTGCTCGCGCGATCCCTGCACCCCAGCTCTGCAAAAAGGTAAGCTGCGGAAATGGCCTCAGACTGGAGAAGCCTGAGGGCGGTACAGTGAACTGAAATTTGGGAGGAGGCCCTCATGCAGCATAGCACGGCACACCTGTTCAAGGTACCAGCAAGCAACCAATGGCTGATCCAGGATTTAAATATCATTTTTCTGACCTGAGGGAAACGTGTGAATTGCTCTCTAATAGAGCCAACAAAGGGATCTGGAAGGTTCTAATTGCCTTTGCAGCCAGGTAGCAAAGCACTGAAGGAAATCACGATAGCTTCTTAATTACCAGAGTGGTGATAGAGCAAAAGGACTGTTTCCGTGGGGGAAGAGATAGTAGGATGTGAACCTTCAAGTAGCTTTTTTTGTCTTTTGGCTTAGGTACTTTTGAGAACCATCTAAAACCCATCAGGTTAATTTGTTTTTTGTTTTTTTTCTGATTGATTCATCTAAACTTATGACCTGGCCATACTAAGGCTTTGTCCCAGCTTTAGGAAGCTTTCAGTCAGAATCCTTTGTCTCCATGTAGCTTTTCAGCTGTAAGTGCAAGATTTATATTTATTTCATGCCAATTAAACACTATTTATAGCCAATCATGCTGTGCCACAGATTGGTAACACAGCTCTCACAGTCATTGGCCATTGAGTACGCTCACTGTGGCTTATGTAGTCCAAAGTATTTGGTACGGGGGAAATAAGTTGTCTTCTCCTGGAGTGAACAATACCAGTGGCTAGGTGGACAAAAAGTCTGGTTTTTGCATTCTTGATGAAAACAGGAAAATGGAGCTTTTTGGAATTGCACTTAATCTGATGGAAAATCATAACAGGCCCAAATTCCTATTGATGTTGCACTGATAGCACAGTAAAATGCAGACCTATTCAAATCCATCAGATATATTAATTGCAGAAAGATGACCAATTAGAAAAAGAATAGATCATTGGCTGGCAACCTTATCAGCAATCCATTTTGGGAATTTTGAGATGTGACTTTTGCAATGTAGTAACTTTCCCAAGTTTGAATTGTTGGACTCCCAGTTTCCATCATTCCTTACTGTTGGCTGTTCTAGCTAGGGATAATGGGAGCTTCAGTACAAAAACACTTGGAAGGCTACATATCTCCTACACCTCTATTAGAATGTCAGGGGCCCTGCATCGGTCAGTCAGCGACCCTCAGCTTTTGAGTCTCTTGCTCCTGAAAAGCTGTTGCCCAAAGCTATATTTTCTACTACAGCTTGTGGTATCTTGCTAAAAAAACAGCATGTAATTCCAGCCCCAACTCATGTTTTAAGTTCTAAAAGCAAAGGTAAGGATGAGTGAGAAGCAGAATTAAAGTGTGGCAGTGGGGGGGGCGGGATCCGTCTAAGAAAAGGAAAGTGAAGAGCAGGAACTCCAATTACAAATATTACTTGGCAAGGACCCGATGCAGAGACTAGCCTGAAAGGTAATGAATTTTCTGACAGAGGCAGAAATGTTTCTCAAAGGGTTGCAGAAGGCACGGGACGGATGGAGCACAGCCAAGCATGACCTCCTGGAAATGAAAAATTTAAAGCTGGCAGAAAGGGGAAACGTTCAAAAAAGTGAGAAGCAGGATAAGAAATGAGGCCAGCTGATGATTTAACCCTATATCAACCAGAAAAACTAGAAGCACCTTACCCGGAACTAAGGAAACTACTACCCACAGGAGTGATCGAAAGAACGTATGCAATGATTAAGTATTACTATTTATACCCACAAAAATCTTACAGTATATTTGTAACAACTACATATCAAACACAACATCCATGTACGTGTACAGAAAGAACTCACATATAAGGCTCTGAGACCACAATATTATACAAAAGACAATGAAGCAAACAATGGCCAGTGTAATACAAAAAAACTATTTAAATACAATGACAGATATAATGCTAGATACATTATTTAGATATAATGGTAATGAAAGTTGATGGATGGTACGTCTGTTTCTGGAATCTTTAATCAAGACGTTTTGACCGAATCGGGCTTCATCAGCCTCTGTTTTTCCTATCATTTATAATAAGGAAATAATCACATGTCTGAACTATTACGACTGATCATGTACCATGCTTTATCAAAAATAGGCAACAAAACAATACTCCTGAATGGTAAATACAATCACTAACAAATATAAACCATGTTAAGGTCAACAATTCCACTGCAGTTTTATGAAAGCACCTAGCAGTACCCCAGTGTTCCTGAATAAACCACAACAATAATTATAGAAATCCGTGTCAAATTCAATGTAGTCAGTGAAGCCAAATATTTTAAAATCAGTCTTACAAAATTACTTACATTGTCCAGCTATCTCAACAGTAACCATATGTTAACCAAGGCATTTATATAAGTCTTAAACCTCACTGAGGGAAAGGGAGTGGAAAGGCAGAGCACAGATGATTCCATGTGGTCATCAACTTGAATAATATTAGTCACAGAAAACAAATGAAATTTAAATATTCATTCAAGGTTGTTGGAACAAAAGAGCTTAAGGTAAAAGTCCAATAACCTTCCCTTTGAGGTAGGAGTAAGTCCATATCTTCGGATATTTTAGTGTGAACCACTTCAATAGCAAAAAATTTTAAGGAATGATAATGATTTTTAAATGAAAAAAAAATGTTCATATAAAGAAATATCTCTGCTTGCATGTTTGATTCTACTCCTATGTTCAGATATATGTCGCTTGACATGAGAGGTCTTTCCTACATAAATTTTATTGCAGGGACATATCAAGACATATATAACACATGCAGATTGACCTGTGGAAAAAGGCCTGTAATTTAAACGCCCTTTTTTAAAAAAAATATGATGCGTAAATTCTTTTATATTCAAACTTAATTGACATATAGAACATCTGCCATATTTGTAATGGCCAATTGGTCTTGGTCTTGTAATGGTCTAATAATATCTGTATGTGCTAGTTTTACCTTTAAGATCTGAAGTGCTCTGAAAGCCAATTTTAGGGTGTAGGGAGTAGTGTTGGGAGGGCTATTTCAAATTCTCAGCCAGAGAGATCCAGCGCCTCACCAAACTACAGATACAAGGTTTCTGCAGGATGGAATGCTGGCAATGGAATAATAGCGCTATAATTGTGTGGTGTGAATAGCCCCAGGAAGCAGAGGATAAGTTAGCTATTGAAGAGGTCAGAGTCTGAGATCCTAGATGTTCCACCTGTGCAGTTCCATGATTTCACCTCAGTGCTGCTGCTGCTAAAAAGGCAAAAAGAGAGGGAGGAAGAGACCAAGCAATTGAGACTGTGTCCTATCACTGCTGCCATTGTCAAGGCACAGGGAAGCAGAGTAATGATTTTGCTTCCTGTGCCTAATGAACTGTGGTGGGGTGGGGTGGAAGAGGCAATTCTTGCTTCCCCTCCCCTGTTTTTTAATGGCAGCAGCCAAAGCAGCTATTTGCTGGTGTCTGAAAGCTGTCGGGGGGAGGTTTTGGACAGGGCATAATGTCCTCCTGAATAATCCTTTGGACCCCATCCAAAAAAATATACATATATACAATTCTGTAAGCTAGAGATACGTGTATGCATGTCCACCAGCAGGTTTCTGATCAGAACCACAGGACAAGCCAGGAAGCAGAACTAGTGAGTAACTAAGAATGCAGAACAACATCAGGACTCAGCAAAATCTTGTTGCTCAAGCAAGACTGATCTGCACCTGGACCCCTTTTTTGTACTTCTTCCTGTCCAGGAAGACCTAGGTCATTTCTGCCCTACACTGTTAGAATGCTATTATTCCACTCTCAGCATCCTACGGAACCCTGGGTTTTGCAGTTGAGGGAGGGGACTTTAGCATTCTCAGCCAGAGAGCTCTTTGGCCTCAGTAAATGACAAACCTCAGAATTTCACAGGCTGTTGAAAGTGGAATAATAGCACTATAATAGCGTAGTGCAGAAAGGCCCTTAGAAAGACGCGTGATAAAATTCAGTCCCGGGGCCCACATGAGCCCCCTGGCTGTTTTTGTAGCTGTCAGCTTCACTAGACGTCCCCTGTTCCATGAATGAACTCTCAGGCTACTGCTGTTTTCGATAAGCAAGCTTTGAAATCTACGGAAAGTAATTTGACTCCTAACCTAAGAACGAGACAAATGAAATAAGTCTGTGCACATTGCTGGCAAGAAACGCGTATTCGCACTGCCTGAGATTTTCTGAGGGGAAGACACAGATTTCTGCTTCCGTTTGAAGAACGCCAGGCTAGTGAGATAGTGTCACTCTCTCATTTCTGCATTCAGCTTCTACCTTGTCAGAAAATATTAACTCAGGGAAGCTGTGATATGCATTTAAAAATGACACAGAACAAAGAGCTCCCCTTTGATGAACAGGAATGTAGATATTTGTTGTCGTTGGATGGCTGTGTCATGTTTTGCTTGCTGAGAAAAATGAGTGGAAGAGAGATAAACAGGCAGAGAGAATTACCACTGTGTCTTCATCTTTCCTATAGTTATCACTGTGCCTGTTTCCAAAGCCAGCTCTGCCACTGGGCAGAGTGAGGCGGCCACCTCAGGCAGCAGGTATTGGCCTCAATCCAACATTTCAGCACAGTGTAAATATTTACATTCAGACCTTGCCCTCTATTGAGCCATATACCCTCCCCTCAACTTACAATAAAGCCTTGAAGCTGTCCTCCATGGCCATTCCACATTGCTCTGCAAGCAGACGGGACTGGAGAAGCATGTGGATACCTCCACATAGCCAAGTGCACAGTGATTAAACAAACATTGAGACTCCTGGAGGATCACCATGGATCTCAGGCCGTTTCCTTGCTACACTGTTGTGGTGCTGTTATTCCACTTTCAACCTTCTATGGAATCCTGGGGTTTGCCGTTTAGGGAGGGGCCTTTAGAATTCTCAGCCAGAGAGCTCTTGGGCCTCAGTCAACTGCAAACCCCAGGATTCCACAGGATCTTGGAAGTGGAATAATAGCACTACAACTGTGTAATGCAGAAATGCCTTCAGTGCTGACGTAGCCAGATTTTTCCCAAATCCTGCATTCTTGCCATGAAGCACAGAATGGCCACACTGAGTAGCTTCAAGGGCTTTACAGTAAGTCCAGTGGGAAGGCTTTGGGGCTCTGCAGAAAGAGGAAAGGAATACCAACTCCAGCAGCAATCTCCTAAAAAGGATATCCACACGTGTAAGGGATACCCTTGCATGAAGATGTCCCTAAGGGAACTGCAGCCTTTGGTCACCAAAAATGGCAAGAAATTGCTAGTTGTTGAATTTGTTAAGACCATAGGAAGCTGCCTTATACTGAATCAGACCATTGGCCGGGTACTAGGAACCATGGCATATAAAAGAACTACAAAGGTTTCAAGCAGGATTCTTTTCCACAGTATTCTTTGGTGGACTTCCATCCAAGTACTAAGCAGGTCTTATCTACTTCTCAAATCAGATGAAATCAGATATGTTGAAGGTGTTATGGGATTTGTATTTTTACTGCCAGGCATGGGGAGAGGTGCTCATGGAATATTCTGTCCCTTGTATCAGAATAGCTTGGCTGACTTTTAGTATTATACACCTTCACTTGGATGAAGAGTAGGTACCATTTGTTGCTCCACCATAGGAAAGAAAATCTCTTAGGTTGGCTCTGCCAGTTTCCTACCGAGCTCAGCTTCAGTTTTCTGGCTTCTGGACTATTTTGTAAGTTTCCTTCCACTCTGTGCTAGAATATGGACAGATCCATACAGTGCTTTTTTGGAATGTTGTAGAATCCTTTTCACAAGGAATGTTCATTTGGTCCTCTCTTCTGTTGCTTTTAAGGACTTAAAATGAAGGATGCAATTCTTCATTAATTTTCTTCTTTAAAGAAGCAACCTGTAGTTTTAGCAATTTACAAATGACACAGTTTTCAAAGTCTATTTGCATTTTTGGGATGCGTTCTGTGCAAAATTCACAAAAGGTTGATTTGTACAGAAAAGAGCATTTTCTGCTCTGAAAACAGCATTTATTTCCACACAAAAAGATCTTTTTCCTGCAGAGAAATTACTGTTTTCTACGCAAATCAACCACATGTGAATTTTGCACAGAATAAGTCCCAAACTGCAAACATTCTCATCAGTCCAGAATTCTCCTTATCAGGCTCTCTTGACATCCCAAAACATGTTTTCTAACCATTTTTCAAATGTTTTTCAAATGTTTTTGAATATTTTATATCATCTGTGCATTAAAATGTCTGTTTGGGGCTAGGGAAGATCAGTCCTTTACTACCTCTTGACATCATTCCAGGATAGGTGAGCCAGCCCTAAAATATAGAAAAGGTTAGTGTTTAGAAAATATGTGCTTAAGAATGTAAGACCTCTATGGCTTTTATTTCTTTTTTGTTTCAAAAAGATGATTTATCAGATGGGCAGGTAAAGAACACATGTCCATATATTGAATCACTGCCTAGAGATGCTGCCAGCACTATCATCCTACTTTTGAATAAAGTCGGTATTCCTCTGAGGACTGGGAGAAGCCTTTTATTGAGATCTTGCTTTACGTGGGCAATAGATGAAAGGAACTGCATTATCCCAAGGCTGCCTGCAAAATTGATTAGCATGATCTTTGCAAGGAGAGGAGAAAAGACGCCTGATCAATGCATGTGTCTCCTAGCATATTTCCTGATTAGAGGTTTCTCCTCCGCTCCCAAGATCTGACTTTAGCTTGCTTAATGAGCTCTCTAATGCTAGCAATTTGAGTGTCATTGCCAGAAATCTGAGTGTCTCTTGAGGAAGAATGAACTAAGGTAGCTGCAATCACCATTTCATTGAAGACAATCCTCTAGATGAGATGAAGGAAACTTAGGGCCTTTCTGCACTATACTGTTATAGTGCTCTTATTCCACTTTCTTTCTTTTTTAATTAATTTTATTGTGATTACATCGTATAAAGCGTCATTTCTCATTGTACATTTTCCCAAACTATTATAGCTATCTTCCACTCCTCTCTGGATTTCAATACTGTTATTTCATTGACATATCAACATTATGCATCGCATTACATTTGTTAACATACAAGATAGATCCTGCCCTTCGACCCTACTTTACATGTTCCACGATATTCCACTGATTTTTGCTTCTAACTGCTCATGCTACCATGAATTAAGAATTGTTACCTGTCATCACCCAACCCATTTCCAGAACAATTTGCCATTCTTTATTAATGTCATCATCTGATTTTCCTTTTAATCCCTGAGAGACTATATCTGCATTCCGATTTTCAATAAAAGTTGCCCACCATTGCTCTATTGTAATTCCACTTTCAACATCCTATGGAATTCTGGGATTACTTTACTGCAGTGGCGGAGCTTGGAATGTGTGGGGGGTGGGAGGGGGCGGGACTATGGCCGAGGGGTGTGGCCACTCTGTGCGGGGGTGTGGCTGCGGTGCATGGGGGCGTGGGCAGGACACATGAGGGCATGGCTGGGGTGCACAGGGGCGTGGCTATGGGCCTGGACACCCCAAAAACATTGCTACCCAGGGTAAATTGTGCCCGCGCCACCATGTCCCTATATGACTGGTTTATTGAGGCCAAAGAACTCTCTGACTGAGAATTCTAAAGTCCCCTCCCTAAATGCAAACTGCAAACCCCAGGAATCCATAGGATGTTGAAAGTGGAATGATAGCACCATAATAGTGCAGTGCACAAAGGCCCTTAGAATATCATGACAAGTTCGGACTCACCTAGCAAGCTTCATAGCTGGGCAAAGATTTGCATTGCAACCTCTCAAATCCAAGTGCAACACTCTTTTCCTTACACCATGTGGTATCTCATAGAACAGATGAAGAAAACAAAATACAGACTTGACAAAACAAAGCAGATACAAAAGCGGGAAAAAAAAAATTGTTCAATGCAGTTTCAGGTCAAACAACTTAACATCCGTGCTGATTCATTCCACTAAATAGTTTGATCTTTCGCAATGCTGGTTTTACCGTAAGGCAGAGTGAAACAATCACTCTGCCTCATGCTGAGTCATGTGAAGGAAAAAATGTCAACAAGTTCCCAAGCTGCTTCCCTTTGTAAGAAGACAAAGTTGGATAATCCAGGCAACCTGTGTGCATTAAGTTACTCTGCTGCCCCCAGTGAAGGACACTGTCCCTTCACCAGTACTGAACTAAGACGCAGCCATTTCCTCACTGCTTCTTTAGGTGGTATGGAGAGGCCGCAATTTTGTCCATTGATTTGGAAACCAGTATGTCTTCCCTGAAATACTTCCTACATGCCTGAACTTGTAGGCGTTCAATATTTTTAAAGTCATTTAAATTAAAACTTTGCATGTTAGCCTGGATTCTGAAAAGGGAATTAAAGTCAGGTATAAAATTGGTCCCTGTTTGATGGAGGTTTCTTATATACAAAACTTTTATTTCCAAACTCAGTCTTCAGGGGCGGAGACAGATAAATATTTAAACGGAAAGTCATTCCATATTGTAATACGTACAAGAAGAACTTCTGACAATTGAAATTATTAATTAATTGCTATGCTATTGAGGCTTTATTATATACTTGTTTTGAAACAGTTTTGCTTTTTCTTCATTATAATGTATTATTCCTCAAATCTTCTTATGATTTCCTATGGCCGTTGAAAAGACATCACATGGTCTTCCATGTCCTTCTTAAAAAAAAAAAAGTATGAGACATCTGATACCTTTCCATGCCTACCACCCCTGTCTTTTTTTTCTGAACTACTGTTTTTTTCTCTGACAACAGTTCTCCAGAGTTTGGGGAAGATGTTTTTCCAAATGCTGCCACCTGAACTCATTCTAAATGAACCTTTTATTATTTATTTGACGCATTTACATAGCACATTACATAGTTCAGTTCTGCCACCTCGTTGTAGCATGGAAGGAGCTCTGACAAGGTAATGCCGACCAAGCACAAGTTCTCAGTTTCCATCAAGCTTTGTGTATAGGTCTGGAGGTGAACTGTGCATCTGTCATGGGAGGACTAGCTTACCTAAAAAAGGAGAGGCTCATCACCAGAAGGTTGGCCATTAGATGAAAAACTGGCCACAGCTAACCAATGAGTTGCCATCTCCATCCATAAAAGGCCTACCCACTCAAATAAACCAGATTTTTTCAGTATTCACGGTAAACTTCTCTTCTTCTTTTCCATTATGGAGCCAAAGGTAGCATAATACACAAGGTTGCCAAGTTAATCCCTCATCCAGGCTCTGACCACACATAGACCTGCTTAGCTTTAGCAAAAGAATGTCTTCATATCTGCAGTTTGTCACTGAGTTTCCTTGATCCTGGGAACTTCTGCTCTACCGTTAAGCTGTCTCAGAGCTACTGTCTTAACTAAGAATGCTGCACTAGATTAAATACCATCAGACAAAGTTAATGCTATGCTTAATATTTTATTTATATTTTTATGTAAACATCATTTACTTGGTAGGCACAATATAACAAAAGCTCTAAAGCAACAAGTAACAATTAAAAAAAATATTTCCATTCACTTCATTCAGGATGACGTTCAAGAAAAGCTGTCACAGTTCTGTAATCCAAACTGGGAAATAATTTCCTTTTGCTTGGTGAAAGCAACCAATTAATTAGAAAGTGGTCCAGTGACAAAGAGTGTTAGAGAATGGTTCCATCCCCATTAATATCAATAATACTGATTAAGTGCTAATTTTTTTTTATTTTTTATATTTTATTTTAATTTTTGCAAAGGCTTTCTATTGCCTTGGAGAAAGAAGATTCCACTCTGTATCCTTAGGAATTTTGGGCCAAATCCAGCATCAAAATTATGTTTTTTGAGCTAGTGTGTAATATTTTCAGGAAAAAACAACAACATAGGGTATAGTTCCTGCAGGAATATACCACTTTCAAATGCTCTGCCACGTCAGATATCCCCTATGCATGGGAACCTACCATATCATCAGAGGTTAGATCTAGCTCTAATTTTCACATACTCTCTCTGTGTGTTTTTTTTTTAAATCTGAGAGGAGCATTCAGATGGTAACTATCTCCACATGCATTACACAGTGGTTCAATTTAATTAAGAAATATCACCTCTGTTTTGAAGTATTTCCTTTGATAAGAAAATAAAATAAAAATATAAAAATAAAAATTGGAGGACAGGTGAATTCTTTGTGTGCATTTAATCCATGCTAATATGACATAATATGATCAGATTTGGATCTTCCTGCCATCTCCGTGAAAGAGGACAGGATCCTGGGGTACAAATTGCATATGACCCAAGGCATAATTTTAGCGTGAGGCATTTTACCTTTTTACAGAAATTTCATTTCAGGAATTTGAAAGAAGGAAGCAAAAAGCCTAATATGGTTTGCATTACTTAGCTTACTAAGTATGAGGATTAACTCTTACCACTAGTGAAAAATATGCAAGGTAACCAGAGGTTATGGATTGTGTAATTCATCGTCAATCTAGGCATGGGTCAATATACACGAATGAACACATGCCTGATATTACTTGTTCACTGCAATGAGGGCTAGGTTTTCACTGTAGCAAACCATCTCTCACTGGATTAGATCCAAAGTGACATCTCCTTAAGTATGGAAGGCCTTCTGGATTGATTCCTACAACTGTGATCTCTAAGGCCATTTCCACACTGCACTGTTATAGTGCTGTTATTCCGCTTTCAACATCCTGTGGAATTCTAGGGTTTGTAGTTTACTGAGGCCAAAGAGCTCTCTGGCTGAGAATTCTAAAGGCCCCTCCCTAAACTGCAAGTCCCAGGATTGCATAGGATGTTGAAAGTGGAATCATAGCACTATAGCAGCGCAGTGTGGAAATGGCCTAAGAAAACACCCTCTCCCCATCTTGTTCCCTGATTGCTGCAGGGAATGAGATCAAACTATCTGTGTCACTTATTGGCACAAGAGGGGTGTGTGTGTGTGTGAGAGAGAGAGAGAGAGAGTGAGAGTGAGTGGGAGTGGAGCAGGGAGAGAGAGAGAATATTTCTCTCCTATGATCATAAGTGGATCCTGTGATCCAATTAGTAATACCAAAGAAGGGGAGAAAGAACAAATTCAGGATGGCTAAACATAGTATAAGACCCTTATCAATAAGAATTGAGCCTTGGGAAAGTGATACAGTATGAAGCAAGTGAAATTCAAACCCTTTCAAACCCTTTCCAAAGTGAATTAGCAACATCCCAGATTTAGTGCCGAATAAGTTTCTAGTTTCATTGCTTCATTAAATTACACACAGGAAAGTGGATTATCTTCACTCATGTCAGGCAGATATACTGAAAGAAATCATTCCAAAGAATAATGCTTGCTCTCTATCTGCTTGTAGCTAGGTAGTATGTGTATGTGTGTTTGTATGCGTGCGTGCATGTGTATTTGCCTCACCCGAGAATGTGGAGTTCAAAAGTAATTTTAAAATTGCATCACGAAAAGTATTAATAAGGGAAGCAGGGTGTAGCAAGAATGCTCATTAGTTGAAATAGGGGCTTGAGGAATTTGTGTGCCATGCAGAAAAGTAATGTGATTACTATAACACAATGCCAAGTTTAAGGGTAGATGTCTGTCATTTCTTTTTTTCTCAAATACAGTGGCTGGAATCCTGTATCAGCTACCTAGTTAAGTATGCTTAACTAAGTAATTTCTACTGGCCTGACTGTCCCAAACCTGATGGAAACGTCACTCAACCACATTCCAAATGCCAGCAGGATGGATTTCCCTTTTCCCAAGCAGTTGATGCATCCTGATAACGCAGGTTTGGGTGGGAGCTGTGGAATAGTGTCACAATCATGGCTAAGTAGTGATCATGAATACAAAACAGGTGTGCACATTTACACATTTGTAACTGTTAACTAAATAGCAGATAGAGGATTCCAGTCATATTTTTTTAAAAGAAATCTCAAGTTCCTTGCAGTGCATTCTTTAAGAAAATTGTGCATTTTGTTCTATTCTTGCTATAAACATATAAGTAAATCAAACACAATCTTCATCAACTGAGGGTCCACTCTTGTTGTCGCTGTGTGCCTTCAAGTTGTTTCTGACTTATGGTGAACTTAAGGCAAACCTATCTGGAGGTTTTCAAGGTCACTCAGTGGCTTTTCATGGCTAAGCAAGGAACTGAATCCTGGTCTCCAAGGTCATAGTTCAATGCTCAAACCACTACACTACGCCGACTCTTCTAGGGTCAATGGATACAACTTATTCCTGGCATGAAGAGGCCCATGTTATACCTGCCAACTATATAGGTGTTAAATACGAGGAGCCTTGAGGAAAAGAGAAGACCGCCCTAATTCTGCACCAAAAACATGGTCAAGAGCATAGGGGTTCAAAAACAGATGTATAAGGGCTAAACATTCAAATCCTTCTGCCTAGATGGATGAATTTGTCAGCTTTTCTCTCCTTCACATTTGATTTTTTTTAAAGCAAGTTTTTCTTTCTTTTCTTTTTTTAATAGAAATTTGCAAATTCTGGAAAGCTCTTATCAAAGTAAGAACTATACAGAATTCTGAAAAGCATTAGCCAATTCCAGGATTTTAATGAAGGCTGCCCCAATAGCATAAACCATCACCACCACCATCACTACCACGTCCTCCTTCTGCAAGATGGAGAGTAGATGGTCTGGAAAAATGATAGATCTATGTTTGCAAAGAGTCCAAAGTATTGGAAACAAGGAGGCATCAATGCTTGCATGAAGAGATTAGTGAGAGGGAAGTCTCCAGACCATACCTGCCCTTTTGTTTTACTTCTCTGTTACTTTGATCTAGGCATTCAAGCCTTTTGCTTCCTTCCTGCTGGCAGAGATCATTTCCCCCTTCTTCCAAAAGTTAATTTGTCTTTCTTTGGGCCTTTCTGCACTATACTGTTCTTGTGCTATTATTCCACTTTCAACATCCTATGGAATCCTGGGGTTTGCAGTTTAGGGAGAATTTTGAATTCTCAGCCAAGAGCTCTTTGGCCTTGGAAACTACAGAGCCCAGAATTCCACAGGATGTTGAAAGTGCAATAATAGCACTATAACAGTGTAGTGCTGAAAGGCCCTTTGTGTAGGAAGGGAGCATCCATGAGGTTCCCATCTCAGGATGGATGCTAGCCAAACAACCACACATGAGATCCAGGCTTAGGGGCTCTTCTATGAAGTTTAGGTTATTTTTCCCCCATCTCCTTTCCTATTCCAAGATGGTTTTCATGAAACAATAAATGTAAGTTTTCCTTTTTGTTTTTAAATTTTAAATTTTACAAGAGCATCCTGAATATTTTCTCTTGTTTTCTACTGCAAGCTCATACTGCACCAGCTACGCTGTACTCTGCTTGATACCAAATAATCCTATACAAAGTCCCATGCAGATTATTCTGGGACAATCATGTGCAGGTAGATGCATGTTTATGGAGGTAGGTACCTATTTACAAAGCTACTTGGACCTGAAGATATCTACAAATTGATAGGGATGTACCCTGCTGCAAAGAAATTCATGTGTATCTTTTTGAAGTTCTTGTTTGGGAACTTTCCCGCAAAAAATAGGGGATGAACTTGCAAGTTGCAAGTCTGTCTATATGAAAATGTGCTACCAAGGAAGTTTAGCTGACAAAATGGAGCAGAGCTGGCATCAAGGGCTGTGTTTTGTTCAGATACCCAATTATAATTCTTAGAGCTCAGCCCTAATTCTCCTCCTTCAAGTTCTGGCTGCTAGTTTTTTCTATGAAATCTCTGAATGAGCCAAAAATAGTGAGGAATGAGAGCAACAGCCTCCATTTGGACAGCTGTGCAAACTGGACTTAGAAGAAGAAGGCTAGGATAGTGGCAATGGCAGTGTATCAGCCTCAACCTTTGGTCTTCTAGCTGTTTGGCATTCAGCTCCCAGAATCCATCATCACTGGTCAGACAAGTGGAGGCTTCTTAGAGTTGAAGTCCAGAACAGCTGGACGGTAAAGGTTGAGAATGGCGGGTGTAGATGAGCCAATGCAGGGGAGAGGAGAGGCTAGGCGGGCTGTTCCCTTGGCAGAGTGGAGTACTGCCAGTGGGAGTCATGTTCAGTGCAGAGATGCTCTGATAAGCCACTAAATATTGCTGTGGTGGTTAGAGCACAGATAGTAGCACTTGTATTGGTGGCAGGCTCCAAAATAGGGCAATATGTGGCTGAAGAGGTGGCCTTGGAGCCCAAACCCTATGACAGTCCTTGTATAGTTGTATTCTAGCCTGGTGTCGGCATAGGTAAATGCCTCCTTCTAGTTTCACTGGGAGTGGAAATAATTACTGAAACAGAGATCTGCTGGCAGGGGGGTGAGGGCAATAGCAATAGTATGTGTATTTCTATGCTGCTTATTAGCCAAGTGCTCTCTAAGTGGTTTACAATGTGTTAGCCACTTGCCCTCAACAAGCTGGGTACTCATTTTACCGACCTGAGGAAGGATGGAAGGCTGAGTCAACCTGGAGTCCAGTGAAATCGAACTCATAACCTTGTGGCTACAGTACCGGCATTCAACCACTGTGCCATCACGTCTCTTTTTCAGACATGAAAAAGCTCCCCCTAGCTACATCAAGCAGACAGGGCTTCTGCATTCTCCCCACCTCATCTAAGATTTCTTGGCCAATTAAATGTTATTGGTTTCTTCTGCCTGCACCCCTTCTTGGCTTACCTCATTACCTCGTTAAAACTGAATGGCCACTTCTCCTTTTTTTAAAGAAAAATAATTGCAATCCCATTTTTGACTGCAGGCCAACTGAAGAGTGCAGCCTAATATGGCACTTTTACTTGACGTGAACAATGTTGGTGAACGGTGATGCAAAAATTACGCAGTTATGCTAAGCTGTGCATACAAATCTATTTTTTCTTTTCTTCTTGTAACATTTGACAGTGGATGCTGCTACCGCCTCCCTGCAGTTTGGCATGTTTCTTCTTTAAATTAATTTGTTTGTATCTGCAACATTACTGACTTAAACTAAACTCTGGTAGGCTCTCTGTATAGCAATTTACCATCCAAGGCCAATTTTTTTTTACTACATAACTACATCAAGCACAGTTGTACATAGAATACAAATAGAGAGAAAGCAGAAAAATAACACAATGAGATTACTGAAAGTGACCATGTAACCCAAACTCAACCGTACTTGTCCATGTTCGGAAAATTGATTCCCCCACTCCATTGTCCTGGGTGGGGGGAATGATATTAATTTTAATGGTTCAATGACTGGTAAAAGGTATTTGCTTTAATAAGTAAGGCATGTCATCTTTGAACTATATAGGCATAGATGCACTGTACCAATGTGGAAGGGAAAGGCATTTTGCGGTCTAGGGTTTTTTCCCCCTGGGTTCTGACACAGTTTTTATTTAGAACACTGTACAGTAAAGAGCTTTGGACTCAGGGAAGAATTACTTGTGGCTTAGGCAAAATAGGTCAGCTTGGATGCTAGATCAACAAACTCATATTTCTTCTAATAGTTTGAACAGATCATTGGCAGTGGGCAGCCTTTACATTGTAGTTAGAGTGCACTTTTGTTTTTGAATAATGAGGGGCAATTCTATATTTCTTTGTGGTAAAAGAGCTTTCAGGGAATGGGGAGCTATCCTGTAGGATTTTCTGTATAAGGCAATAGAAACTTACATCAATGGTAAATATTTGTTGGCACCTTGACAAAATCAATTTTCAGTTCATTAGTGGGTCCTGACCACTACCGTACATACGACTATACCAGTCAGTGCTTCTCAGTGTCTTTCTAGCCTATATCCTTGTACAATAAACAATACAGTACAAATGAGGTATTTTCTTGAGAAATTAAGCAGGACTCATTTGTTTATGAGATGAAATATCATTAGGGAATGGGCTGCGTGGAGATGGGTGGATGGACGGATGGATGACTGTCCTATCAACAGCCCTACTTTGTGGTTCAAAATAATGAGTTCTCTCCAGCGTTTCTTTGCATCCCGAGAATCAGAAATGAACACATGGAGTTCCTGTATAGATGGATACCTGATTTACTTTTGTACTGTAGGCAGTTCAACATATGTGCACCCTTACGCACATGGGGATGACTTTGATGTTGGGCTGGTTCACACTCAAAATCTGGTTAAAGCAAGAGTGGGCAATTGGATGTTTTTGGACTGCAGCTCCCACAATTCCACACCTTTGGTTATGCTGGTTAGGGCTGTTGGGACTTATAGGCCAATTTTTTTTAAAAAAAAATCGGTAGGACCACAGGTTCCCCACCCTTGAATTAAGATTGTCATTTCTTAGTAGAGAGAGTAGGTATTCGAGCTTTGCTGCACATAAGGTGGGGAGGGATCCTTTGATCTTTCAGATGTTTGGACTTCAATTCCCAGAACCTCAACCTCCCTTGGATCATGGCAAGGGACTGTGGGAATTATAGTCCAGAGGTATCTATTCCTGAAATAAGGAATTGTAGGTGCTTTATGCACAGATGTATATGTCTGGGGGACCAGTTCATGACATCTTTCTTACATTTTAAATGAAAAGACTTTGCACGGAAATCAAACCTACTCTTGCCCGTACAACATCAGAGGCACGATGCCAAAAAAGAATTTGCATTCCCATTTCCATCCCCAGAAAATGATAGTCCCACTAGAGAAGTGAGGGTGTGGACTCTCCTTTTGATTCTCATTTTATCTACCTCATTTTAAAATTATCTCACTGTATCAGCCAACAGAGTAGCTGACTCGTAACAACTCATGCTTCTAAACTGTCTCAATCATTTTTTTTTTTTTTGAAATTGCGTGAGAAGAGGTTTCTACCCGCAAATCATTCCAGATCTTAATAAGGCTTTAGACAGGGCCTCGATAGGACAGTCACAGGCAAACTGGGTGACATGTGAAGGAATGTGATAATACTGTGCTGGGCAGGAATGGCACTTGGAGTTCAAAACATCAATGATCAACAGCTTATAGCTCAGCTGACTGCAGACAAAAAAATAAAAAATAAAACAACACACACTGTACTAGAGCATTTGTTCACTGGTGCACAAAATGGATTTTCCCAGTCATCTTCCCTTCTTCTGCTCTGTCATTGCTTCTGGCTTTCATTCCCACCACTCGCAGCTATTGCTGGATGAATGGTATGCGCTCTTTATTCTCATTGTCCCCCTCGTGGTCTTCCTCTTCCTCACCAGCTTCACTGGTTTCTGTACTGTCATTGGCCATCTGAATTTAAAACAGGATACTTGTAAAGCAGGACACCAGGCTGTCAGTCAGTGACAAAGAATATACCATTTACATGCAGTGTTTCCAGACAGGGTGAGGAAATAAAACTGTCAGGGAACCCGAAGGGTCACTGCCAGTTTCTGTTGCCAGTTCTGGCATAGGTGGACCAAGCGTCTGATCTGACACAAGTGGAGCTTGGCAATTTTCTTTTGAAAAGAATGAATATGCTGAAAGCTTCTATAATTGAGCAGCAGTCAGATGATGCCCTGGGACCAAATAAACCCATTAACTATACAGTCCAGCTTAATAACTTCTGGAGGTCCAGGCAAAGTTTGGAGCATTGTTTTCCAACTGTCCTGATTTGGTGGGGACAATCCCAATTAATTTTCTGTTGTTCCACTTTTTTAGCTGCTTTTAAAATGTCCCAGTTTCTCTCTCCTCCTCCCACTCTCCCCCTTGGTCCTCAGTTTGCTTCAGTTGCTTCCAACTGAGTTCAAAATGCAAAAGTAGTTTGCCCTCAATTAACTCAGAAGTGAAGACGTGGACAGGAGAGAAGAGAGAAGAATCTTGTCCTTCCCAGTAAGCTCAGGCAAAAGCAAACTGCTGCAGCCTCCCCCTGCTTGTGTGTTCCGCCTCTTTAATAACTTTTGCCATCTTGACCATACTGTAATGGTGCTTGGCTATACCTGTTTGAGTTTTCATCTGTGAAATGTTGGAGAATATGGAAGTGACTACAGCTTCCATAAGTCAACAGTCTGCATGGCTCTGGGAGAATTCTGGGAGTTATAGTAAACAAACAATCAAACACCAATGTTTCAAAGCTCTAATAAAATGGAACAAACTCTCTATCCCAGATAGCCTGTGGGTCACATTCACTCCCCCAGAAATTCAAATTCTCAAGCCTTCTCCTTCCAAATTTTAGGGGTATCAAATGCCCCCAGACGAGCATTTAACCCAGTTAACCCATCCTCAAAAGTGCAATTAAAACCCATAAGGGCCTTTTGTCAAAGCCAGCTGTATCTGCAGATATAGTTTTAGGTGAAACTAGGTGAAACTTCCAGTTTTAGGTGAAAAAAAAAAGTTTCCCATAGGCCTAAAACTGGTCACCCCACTGTAAACAGGGTAAAGTGTCCCGCCTAGGGTTACTAAATCTCAGGGCCTGGCCCTGAGTCTCCATTTCTCATGGGTCATCTCCGTCTGCGAGACAAGGGTACAAATTCTCCAGTTCTGGTGGGCTCAGCTCTGGGCAAGAAGAAAGGGCTGGTGGAAATATCCAGCTCAGCCTAACAGGGCAGCAGCTTGCTATGATTTGCAAGGATTCGTTGATTTGTTGCTGCAACTTGCAAAGACTCTCCAGGAGTATGTGTGGATTTACTTAGCTTCATCCTTCCTTTCCAAGTTGTGGCACCAGAGCTCAACCTCTGTTCTGCTCCATGTCCATCTTCTAGCTAGAAGCAAGTAGGCTAAATTAAATGTTCCTTATCCCATCTCCCGTTAAGTAAGTGAGAAAGAATATTCCCCTCATTTCACCTTGATCTGAGAATACCCCCTTAGCTAAGATTTCTGTCTTAATAATTACTGCCCAGTGAAATCACTGGTGTATGTGTCTTCTCTTTTCTCTTCCTCTTTCTATGGTCCTATTTCTTTCTTTCTAATCTAGTCAAACCATTCTGATTTGATAAATTCCAGTCTGGCTTAGAAAGCTGGCCCTAATTTTATGATTGCAACTGGCATGTTAATGGAGAGAGGCAGTCTCTTGGATAGGTCGTTGTTTGCCATGTAGCAGTTTCATATTTTTTTTTTTTTTAAAAAAGAATTTTCCACTTCTCTTTACTCACCAGTGGAGTGGGTGTCTTCTCCACATCCAGAATTAATTTTCCTATATTGCCTCTGTCATGGATTCTCTGCATTGCTTCCTTCACCTATAAAGTAACACATGAACACATGCTTATGTTACAACTTTTTTTGTGATCCAAAAACAATAACACACCCTTCCCCTTGGAATGCATGTCTGTGTCATGTGGAAGATAAAAGAAAAAATAAATTGAAATTATAGGACACACCAATATTAGCAGAAAAAAATGGGGATGGAATGCTTGAATGAATTAAAGACAGACATACTAAATTCAGACTGCACAGGAAACAAAACTGTAGACTTCCTGTTTGAGAGCAAGTCTAGTTTAGGTTTTGTTAGTGAACTACAAATAACCCATTAAAGGTGTAGAACTTTAAAAGAGCTTAGCAAACTTAGTGAACTGTTACAAATCGCTGAAACAGGACTCCAAGGAATCATTTCCTTATGACGAGGAGGAAATGATGATGATGATGATGATGATGATGATGATGATGATGATGATGATGGAAGAAAGGTAGAATGGTAATGGGACAAATCGCAACAAAATGGTTTTAGGCTTGCAGCCAAGTAAAATTGTAATTAAAATAGATTAGGCATCCATTCTGTGTTAATTCAGATCAGAGCAGCTCTAAAAATTCCCTGCCACAAATCTCATGGTCTACTGTGGAATGCTTTATTGGGATAATTGGAACATTTATTCTTAATAGAAGGCATAAATCATAAGGTTTGGATTAATTTTCATCAGGCTTTATTTGGATGTGGGTTTTTTTTTTTTTGCTTTATTATTATTGCTTGATATATTGTTTATTTTCTCTGTGTTGTGTAATCAAACCCACACACATGAGGCATCACAATAAAGACACTGGAAAGAAGAAGCTTGTGTAGAGTCCAGAAAGGAAAATAGATTGACAAATCTGGAATGTGTCCAGCGCAGGGCAACCAAAACGATAAAACAGCTGGAAACCAAGCCTTATGAGGAACAACTGAGAGAGTCTGGTGTGTTAAACTTGGAGAACAGAAGACTGAGAGGTGACAGAATCATTATCTTTAAATATCTGAAGGCGTGCCATGGAGACAATGGAGCAAGCTTGTTTCTGCTGCTCAAGAGACTAGGACCCAGAACAATGGAATCAAATTACAAGAAAAGAGATCCCACTTAAACATTAGGAAGAATTTCCTGATGGTAAAAGCTGTTTGACAGTGGAATACACTGTCTTGGAGTGTGATGGATTCTCCTTCTTTGGAGGTTTTTAAACAGAGGGTGGATGGCCATCCGTCAGGAATGCTTTGATTGTGTATTCCCGTGCGGCAGGGGGTTGGACTCAATGGCCCTTGTGGTCTCTTCCAGCTCTAAAATTCTATGATTCTATGATCCTTCCCCTCCAGCTCTTTCCCTTTTCTCCAACATATTTGGCCCCTTTCTCTCTTGCTCAGCTGAATGAAAGGCTGTTGAGACTGTCATCAGCAATTCCTAATACCCAATCTCATTTCGAATTTCTCTAACGGCACACTGTCATTAGTGGCTAACTGAAGCAATTTTCTAGCCCAATATTATACTGAGAGTAAATGTTTAAAGAGTGCCAACCAAAGTAGGCAACAATAATGCTAATAGTCCCACATATCATTTTTCCATTTGGAAAGTATAGCTCTCTCAGGATTCGTTCAGATGCTCTGCTATGATTGGGAGACATCCTTCTTCCCAACGTTGGTTTGACATGCCACAAGTGAATGTGAGTAGAATCTTCTTCAGATATTGTCATTCAACGTGGCAGGGTCAGAACATAGGAACTGTTCAATTTAAGAGACAAGGGATAATTTGTGGGTCACAAAAGTTTCATCTTACTTTTGCTGCAGCCTCCCAGCATGCCACACCTGAGGAGAGACTGAAGGTCTGCATCAAATGTGCCCATGTTAACTTACTAAATTTAGGCATTATTGTGATCATTTAAATGGAAACATACCGCATCTTTCCACAGAGAGGGAGACGTGGGTCGCTTCCACACTAGACTGTTATAGTGCTATTATTCCACTTTCAACATCCTATGGAATCCTGGGGTTTGCAGTTTAGGGAGAGGCCTTTGAGGCCCCTTTGAGGTAATGGTCTAGTGTGGAAATGGCCTGGGAGCTGGTGACATGTGTCCGTGTTGATGGGCAATGTGAAGAAGATGGGCAACGTGAAGAAACTATGCTCTATGAGGACCATCTTAGGGAGCTGGGTATGTTTAGTCTCCAGAAGAGAAGGTTAAGAGGGGACATGATAGCCATGTTTAAATATCTGAAGCGATGCCATGTAGAGGAGGGAAAGGGCTTGTTTTCTGCTGCTCCAGAGACCAGGACAAGGAGCAATGGATTCAAGCTGCAGGAAAGGAGATTCCACCTGAACCTCAGGATGAACTTCCTGACGGTCAGGGCTGTCCGGCAGTGGAATATGATGCCTCGGAGTATAGTGGAGTCTCCTTCTTTGGAGCTTTTTAAGCAGAGGCTGAATGGCCATCTGTTGGGAGTGCTTTGATGTGGGTTCATACATAGCAGGGGGTTGGACTGGATGGCCCCTGTGGCCTTTTCCAACTTTATGATTCTAAGTCCCTATGTCATCCCTGTTTGCTTTCTCCTTTATATCGAATAGTAGTTCTTAGGAGATGACGGTAATAGGTACAAGGGGCAAAGAATTTGATGAGCATCATGGAAGGAGTCAGATTCCCTATCTGCCCAAATTGCCTCATCCTACTATGGATGTATTTAGCCAAACCAAACAAATTCATCAGTGGTGTCTCTAGTGTAAACAGCACCTAGGGCAAGTGTGGAAATTGCGCCTCTACCTTCTTACTCCTACCCCCACCCCACCCCTACATGCATAGCTTTTTTGCACCCCTCCCCAGCATTGGCATCCAGGTCACGTGCCCTACTTGCCCCACCCTAGAAATGCCTCTGACATCCATGCAGCTCCAAAAACATATCTAGCCTTAGAAGAATGTGGAAAGAGACACAAAGGCAAGAATAGCAGAAAGCACAGCCATAACACTGAATGAATCATTTATGGCTGGACAGCATATCATGGGAAGGTGGAATACTCCATCTACATTAACACAATAGTCTCTCATACAGTATAGTAGCTGGCCTGGTTCCAGTCTAATATTTTCTCTCTCTGCTAGATTTCAGAAATTCCCATTATACTGAGTTCTCCTGTGCCTTAGATCATCAGTAGCCATTTGGCCTTTATCTCTGTGCTCCATCTAATCACTTTTGCATGATAATCCGTAGCTATTTGGTTTCTTCAGATTCTCTTTATCTGTCTGCTCCATCAAACCACTTATGGATGTGCAAAGCACAACTCAGTTCCATAGAAAATTTCCTAATTTTTCAAAGAAACCTCAGTTCAGCATTCCAGCTAGATTATCTGTAACTCCCCTCTTCCTCTTCAGTGGTCATGCGTTGACTCTAATGACATGTTCCACTAATCTCGAGTAGTGGATAGCCTTTTCCTTTTGGGCATCTCTGATGGACATGTTTAAGCCACTGTAGTCAGCACTGGTTAGAATATGAGAAGGAATATATTTTCCTTCCTCTAATTCCTCTCCTTGTCTGCTTTACCCCAGTGCTGCTAAGGAACGAACAGCTAAATCACATCACTGCAAATTACGGGGATAAGATCTCCATGGTTACAGGTCATGTGGCCTTACCAACACAAGCTCTTAGCGTCAAGGTTACTCTGGCAATGCAAGCGGCACAGGTGACTGATCTAGTTCTTGCCCAGTTTCAAAGGATGAATCTAAAAATCTACAAAAAGTAGCTCCTTTTGCAATCAAAGGTTCAATTCCCTGCTGGCGTTTACCCACATATAACAAATATCAGACACCATTGGAAATATCCTCCCAACATTTTCTGTGTGTTTACTAAATGTGGGAAGGGGAGCAAAGTCTCATGTGCTACCATACCTGCTGACCACTTCTGTATTTTGAAGTTCATGGGGAGGGGTTCTCCACATCTGTGGTATACAAAATCCTGGTCACTATTTTGATGCAAAGGGTGGATAATGTGCTCTTCCAGATATTGTGGGTGTGCAAGAGCTATCAATTTCATCTGGTCTGGTCACTGGTGAGTGACAATGGGAACAGCAGTTCCACAACATCTACATACCATCCAACATTTCACAGGTGAAAACTGGGCCATGTTTGGCCAAGAAATATTAGAGTGTGCTCCCAGAGTCTACTGCAAAAGGCAAGATTCTGCCCCTCCTCACCCCTCCTCAATGCTGAGTTAATTGGCTGCAAACTCCTTTTATGCTTTATACTCAGTTACTGAAGTAAGCTGAGGACAAAGGGGGAAGTGGGAGAAGAAGAGAAAAACTGGGACTTTTCAGGGGCAGCTGAAAATGTGAGATGACAGACGATTCATTGGGGCTGTCCCTGTCAAACTGGGATAGTTGGAGAATATGCTATACGCATGTTGGCTTCTGTGCAATTTAGAAATGCATGCAAGATTAAGGTTCTGAAGAGGCTAGTCATAGATGCAAAATGAATGAATGCAAAATGGAGAAAGGTGTAGAGGCTTTAGCACTTTGTAACTCTGCCGTGGAAAGGTGGTATAGGCAATGATTAGGGCCTGCTAGAGATCTTTTGCTATCTGGGATAAATGGCAAAGATGTTGTCTCCTCCCATTTCACATATGAAAGCTGACTGGAGTGCCAGCTGAATCTTCTTCAGCATTGACTATGAGACAGAGCCCTTGACTACTTGTGAAGGCAGCAAGACTTCTGGCACACAGATCTCTCCTCTGACAGCTGCTCCCTCCCAGCATCTGCCACCTGAAGTGACTGTCTCACTCTGCCTTATGTGACAGCCAACTGTGACAATGATTCAGTGGGCGAAACCTTGAAATCTGAGATGCTACAAGCATGCCTCTAATTCTCATGCATTTAATGCTGGAACACAAGTAGGATCAGAAAGCTCTTTCGTCAAAGAAAATCATTCCCTTCCCCCATTTCTTTTCTGTTTCTCTGTCTTTCTCTACCTTCTCTCTCTTGTCCTGTTTTGTAGCTTGTATGCCTACAGCAGGGACCTTTGTCTTTTTAAATATTTTATACTTGGGACATTCATCATTTATATATTTCAACTCTAGGCAAGTATGATTCTCATCTGGGCAAAGGACAGCTCTAACCATGCCTATCTTACTAAAGTAAAATCGAGGCACTAATAAATTGGAAGATCAACAGTGTAAACAGCACTACTGAAATGTATCATACTGAAATCATTGCTTAAAAGCCATCTATGCTAAAACAGTTACCTGAGTGATGCACCTGGCTTTTTATCCTTGCTAGCTCACTTCAAGAAAACTCTCTTCATACTTGGTCTGTAGGTTTGTATGATTTGGTAAGAATAGCATAAGATGGACACTTTTTCATAAGCGCACACCATGCATTCAGAAGACAGCTGGATTGCCATGTCTCTTTCACACCAAGACACATGCTTGCCACACGTTGACAGTGTAAAAGGGGCTATGCATAATCATGAAAACCAGAGGAAGGGGAAACATGGGGCCCTCTAGATGCATGCCTTCCAGCTATTCTGAGTTAGCGGTTTGTGAGACAACACTATGAGTGTTAACAGCTACGCTCCCCATTCCTAATCATGATTGCGGCTATGATGGTGAGAGGAATCCGTCTTTCCCCCCATGGTCCTCAATAAATAAATAAATAAATTCCTTTCCCTGTTATATTTCCTGTGGAAGGTAACAAGACGGCAAAAGTCATTGCTAAGGAAGAACACCTATATTAGGAGAGGCAGTGGCAGTTTATTTTGCCTGAGCCTGCTGAGAAGGGGATCATTCTGCCCCCTTCTTTCCTGTTCCCGCTGCCGAGTTCATTAGGTGCAAACTACTTTTGCACTGTGAACTCAGTTTGCAGCAACTGAAGTGAGCTGAGGAGAAAGGGGGAAAGTGTGAGGATGAGAGAGAAACTGGGGCTTTTAAAAGTATCTGGAAAAGTAAGGGGCTTTCCATGCTGCACTGTTCTAGTGCTATTATTCCACTTTCAACCTCCTGGGGAAATCTGGGGCCGGTAGTTTACTGAGGCCCAAGAGCTCTCTGGCTGAGAATTCTGAATGCCCCTCCCTAAGCTGCAAACCCCAGGATTCCATGGGAGGTTGAAAGTGGATTAATAGCACTATAACAGTCTAGTGCAGAAATGGCCTAAGATGAGAGAGGATTAAAAGGGACTGTTCCTGCCAAATGAGGATAGCTGGAGGGTATGAGGTAAGAAATGCAGCTACGCATTTTATGTATGATCTAGTTTGACCCAAAGAGAGGTAGGAAAGGGATATGACGCTGGAAAGGGAGGTCTGTCAGCAAGGCGTCCTGAAAGATGCAAAGTAGTGTACAGTATCACCAGAAGTTAAAAATACAGTGATGTAAATTTACGTCACCACAGCATTTGAACTCAGATTTTTAGTCCCCTTGTGTTCATATACTGTCGCAGTAAACGCCCCACAATCCTTACTTCTCGTCCTTCTTCTAGTTGCTAGTCAGAAAAAAATTCTTTTCCTTGCTTGCTCTTTAAAACAGAGGAGCATCTCTTATTCCGAATGACCTGTTGCCACGGCAGCCAAACTAAGAACAGGCCCCAACTGAAGGGGGATGAAAATGTTCAGGCACCGAAAAAAAAAATGCTGTGATAGGCAACCTTGGACTTGTTAGGCTCAGTCTTAGTCATTGTTGTCATCATCATCATCATCATCACCATCATCATCATTGGTGGCCCTATCTTGTGCCTCTTCCAACAGTGCCTGTGACAGTGGTGTGAGGATGTAATTCGTCACTAAGGGCCTTTCCGCACTGCATTGTTATAGTGCTACTATTCCACTTTTAACATCCTATGGAATCCTGGGGTTTGTAGTTTAGGGAGGGGCCTTTAGAATTCTCAGCCAGAGGGATCTTTGACCTCAGTAAACTACAAACCCCAGAATTCCACAGGATGTTGAAAGTGGAATAATAGCACTATAACAGTGTGAAGCAGAAAGGCCCTAAGTTTCTTCTTGAAGGTAGCAATACGTAATAGCGGTTTGCTTCCCACTATGAGAGAGTCTTTAAAAACCACAGGTTTTAAAGCCTACTTTCCCTTTGAGACTTATTCTGTGCAAAATTCACACGTGGGTATTTTAGTGCAGAAAACAACATTTTCTGCAGGGAAAATAGCATTTCAATGCAGAAATATTAACTCCTACATAGAAAAATGCTCTTTTTGGACAGAAAATGCTGTTTGCTATGCCAATCAACCACAGACAAATTTTACATGGAATAAAACCCCCCTTAAAGCATTTTCTGTGCAGGAATTTATATTTCTGTGTTGAGATATTATTTTCCATGCAGAAAATGCCGCTTCCTGCACAAACCAACTGTATGTGAATTTTGCACAGAGTAAGTACCCAAACTAGAAAGATTTTCCATCAGTCCAGGATTCTTCTTGGCGTACCTTCAGAACACTCAGGGGGGAAAAAAACAAACATTTTGACCATTTTTGTTTCTGAATATTCTCAAATATTCTCTCCTACAGTGGGTAGGACTAAGAGAAAAGCTCTTCTTGACAATTTCGGGGCCCGGGCAGACTCATAGAGAGAGAGATGGTGTACCAGATGGCTTGGATCTGATCCATACAAGGCTTTATAAGTCATAACCAGCACTTTGAATTGTGCCCAGAAACAAACTGGCAGCTGGTAGAACTGAAACCCTGGGAAGCCACCACCAATCGGAGTTGACAGATGAACCAGCATCCCGATTTGGTGTAAGGCAGCTTCCCACGTTCCTATGTAATTACATATGGGATTCAATCACACAGATTTGAGTAAATGGTCCCAATGCATTAATTCCGATGAATCCCAAAGTACAGAGCTCAGACTGAAAGGAATTTGCTGCGTGGGTTTATTATGTGGAATTCATATTTTGGCAGAGCTACATCAGGATTTGTTCTCATAATTTTTTAAACGAGAAAATAATGAAGCAAGTACATCCCTAGGAGGACTTTAGCTCTGGCTGCCTCAAGTAAAATGCAATTACAAAACTGCAGAGAGGAAATGATTACTGATGACTATGGAATGGGAACCATGCAATGATTGTTTTTACAGAATCATGGCTGAAGTAAAACTCCACGAGGTAGACAACCAAACACACAGCACAGCTATAAAATATCCTTGTTCCATATTGTTTCATGCATGGAATCCAGCCCCTCGTGAAACCCGCATTCATCACACCAAGATCTTAAAGAGTGTGTATAGAAAAATGGTGCCTATTTTTTATCTCACCATTCTTTTTTTCCTCATTTTATTTCTTTATTCAAGCTAAATATTGATAGTTTACAAAGACACATAAAACATGAAGGTGTTCGAAACTTGGCATATAGACTGATCTTTTTTTGGTACATGTTAATATATATAATTGTTTATTTAATTTTTATATATATTAACTAATTAATTAAATTGTTTATATATATTGTTTATATATATTAACAACCAGAAACTACTTTTCAGTTCCATATTTAACTTCCTCTTACCTAAGACTAGGTCTGCTATGTAATGTAATGTAAATTTATTCAAACTTCCATCGATACACCTGTAACAGTCTTGATCTGCCATTTCATCAATACGATTAACTTCTACAAAACAGAAGGCTGTATCCTGAGTTCCCACAATATTAATTGTATTTATCTGTTAATTTTAAGGAGTGACAATTTGTGTGGCTACTGAATCAGTTTTCCACCTTTCTCTTAAAAAGTTTATAAATGAGTTCCATTCCTCTTGGGCTTCTTTAATCGATTTCCCTTTAATTTGATGGGTCAAAATATCATGACTCATCTTCTCCATAAGCTCATTCATTGATCTGTATCTGGGATAGAACTACTTTTCCAATTTTTGGCGAAGGTAATTCTTGCTGTTGTTGCTCTTCGACCCTACTTTACATGTTCCATGATATTCCACTGATTTTTACTTCTAACTACTCATGCTACCATGAATTAAGAATTATTACCTGTCAACACCCTACCCATTTCCAGAACAATTTGCCATTCTTTGTTAATGTCATCATCTGATTTTCCTTTTAATCTCTGAGAGACTATATCTGCATTCCGATTTTCAATAAAAGTTGCCCACCATTGCTCTATTGTAGGTATCTGCTCAGTTTTCCATAGCCTTGCATATTCAGTACGGGCTGTCGCAATCATATACAGCATTATTCGCCAATATTTCTTTGCAACAGTTCCTTCTAACACATGTGTCATATTTAATAAGTACAGTTCAGCTTTCTTATCAATTTGAACCCTCAATATTTTACATATCATATTATGTATATCATTCCAATATTTTTTAGCCTTAGGACATGACCACCACGTATGAAATAGTGTTCCAACATTCTCCTGACACTTCCAACACTGACCTGTTCCCGTATTATATATCTTCTTTAATTTTTCTGGTGTCATGTACCATCTATGAAAAAGCTTATAATAGTTCTCTTTTAGGTTCTGAGCTGCAGTAAATTTTTGTGTCCGTTGCCAGCTCCGTTCCCAGTGCTCTAATTGAATTGGATGTCTGAGATTTTGAGCCCACAATATCATTGCTGATTTGACTGTCTCATCTGCTCTTTCTTGGTTTAAAATCTCCTAGTATACATGTGATAGTAAATGAGGCGGGTTTTCCCGCAGTAACTTCAACATTCTTCCTTGCTCTTTTTGTTCTATTCCATAAGTTTTCACATCCATCTGGAATCTCTTAGTTAACTGTCTGTAAGGGACCCAGTTTAACTTTATTCCTTCTGATTCCAATTTTTCTCTTGATTTCATCTTAAAAAGATTCAGATTTGTCATTTCTAATATGTCATCATAACACAGCCACTTATCTGAATCAGACCATCTTCCAAAGAAGGCTTCTTGAGGGGAGACCCATGTAGGTAGTTGCCTAATGTTCTTATTCTTGTAGTCAGTCCATATTTTAAGTAGTGATTTTCTTACAAAATGATGAACAAAGTCTTTGTCAACCGCAGCTTTCCCATAGAACATATAGGCATGCCAACCCATCCTTAAATCAGCTCCCTCTAATGTCAGCATTCTCGTATTTTGAAGATTCATCCAGTCTTTTATCCATGTAAATGCCGCTGCCTTGAAATATATCTGTAAATCCGGTAGACCCAACCCTCCTCTTCTTATTGAGTCTGTCATATTCCATTTTATTCTTGGTTTTTTCCCTTGCCATATAAATTTAGTTAAATCTCTCTTCCATTGTATAAAAGGCTTAGTATTTGTAATAATAGGAAGATTTTGGAAAAGGTAATTCATCTTTGGAAGTATGTTCATTTTTATGACTGCCACTCTTCCCATCAAAGATAGTCGCATTCTAGTCCATTTCTCCAAATCCTTGATTATCTCTTTCCATTTTTTTTCATAATTATTCTGAAATAGTTCATTTTGCTGTTGTTGCCATGTATAAAAGAATTCTCCAATTTTTTTTGTAATTTTATCTTACCAGTCTTATGTTGCAGAGCTTGCATGGTTAAAATCTTGGGTCATTTTCAGTAGCACATGGCCTTGTCCATAACCTTTGACTTCAGCAAGGCCTTTGACAAGGTGCTCCATGACATGCATGATAAGATATATGAAGTATTGCTTCCAGCTGGTAGATATATGGGCACTTGTTTGAGTAGATAGGGATTATACACAATGTAAAAAATGTAAATGGCCAAGATCCTACATCTTACTTGCATAATGCAAATGTACACTTACAGAATTGCACTGAATGTTACACATATAATGTTACACAATTGTTTCGCTGCTAATGTGCCTGCTTCTTTTCGCATTGCACAACGAGGAATGCACAGTCATTGTTCCTGCAATCCCAGTGGTACATAGAAGGTAGTGACAGACAGTTACATGCCACCTAAGAAGGCACATCTGCATGGCTGGATTCTTGTCAATTAGTTCCAGCTGGAAAAACTCCACTGAATAAATTGTTGAATGCTAAGCCAACACATAAATAAATCCAAATAATTCAGTACTTCTACTCTAGGCAGGACTAACAATAAAATTTAAGACCATGTGAAATGGTCACACTTGTGGAACTCTGCTTATGCAGCCATGAAATGACTATGCCCATCGTGCAGTGGTCAAAAAAGTACAAATGCACCTGTGAGGGAACTTGCACAGGAATAGGCTTACCCACCAACATTTCACAGATGCAAACCAGGACACATGTGACCAAGCAACATCAGAGTGTGGTCAAGATGGTAAGAGTTATTAATGAAGGACACACAGACCATTTCCACACTACTCTGTCATAGTGGTATTATTCCACTTTTCAGCCTCCTGTGGAATCCTGGGGCTTGCAGTTTAGAGAGGGGCCTTTAGAATTCTCAGCCAGAGAGCTCTTGGGCCTCAGGAAACTACAAACCCCAGAATTCCACAAGATTTTGAAAGTAGAATAATAGCGCTATAACAGTGCAGAAATGACCACAGACAAGGAGAGGCTGCAAAGGTCTGTGTTTATCTGAATTTGCAGTGAATGGCAAAATTCCTTTTTCCAGATCCATGCCCTCCTACTGAATTAACTGAATGAAAACTACTTTTGCACTTTCAACTTAATTTGCAGAAACTGAAATAAGCTGAGGACAAAAGGGAAAAATTGGAAGAGAACATTTTAAGCTAAAAAACTGGGAGGACAGAGAATTAAGTGGGGCTGCCCCTACCAAATCCGAACAGTTGGAGAGTATAGACCAGGGGTGGGCAACTTTGGAAGGTTAGGAGGCTGCATTAACTCCCCAGGAGGCCTTGGAGGACTATACTCCCCAGCTGCACCCACTCCTGGAAAAAAATATATTATTTACCCCCCAAAAGTAGGCACTTTGGAAAATTTGGGAGCAAAACATTTTTCTGAAAATTTTAGCAAAAATTGTTTTGGACCCTGGGGTGGCAGGGGGCTTCCAAAGATGGTGGAAATGCCCTCCACACCCACTAGAGTGCATTTTGGGGAATTCTGGAGAATTTTTTTTGTTTGCAAAATAGTGTGTGTGTGTGCGCGTGCGTGTGTGTGTACGTATACATATATGTGTATGTGCCTATCCTCTGGAGGCCCCATGTGGACTCCAGACTGCACTTTTCATACCCATAGTATAGAGTATGACACCAACAGGATTCTGATCAATGATTTTAAGAAATGTTTAGCATTATTGGGAATGGGCCATGCAGATTATAATTGTAAAAGTGATGAAAGAAAACAACTTGTCTTCTTGTATTTTTATTTTTTTTGAGTGTGGAAAAGTATCTTCCACATTTTTAGAAAGTACTGGCAATTATGGTGGGTGTTTACATTGTGTTTCAGTGCTGCTCTTTCACACTCTTTGCCCTTGCTATCCAGGCCTCATTTACTTTCCCCACTGTATAATCTGACTGGCTGTGGCGACCTGTTTACAGGCACCCAGGGCATACTAATATCAGATGTAGCCTCGTATTACTGACAACAAAATCCCGCAGGTCATCAAAACAAACGTACCCTAGGGCAGTGAGGTCAAAGAATTAAAAAGCGTATGTGGACATGCTCAAAAGCTAAGAAATATTGGAATGGAGTGCATAATGTGATTTGTACATTAGCGAAAGGTCAGTTTGCTAAGACACCTGAATTGTATTTGTTAAATATGATTGATATAATAGAGGGTGCTGGTATAAAGAAGCATTGGAGAATATTACTGTATATGATAACAACAGCTCGTATTGAATATGCAAAGTTATGGAAAACTCAGCAAATACCTACAATAGAACAATGGTGGGCTACATTTATTGAAAATAAAAATGCGGACATGGTCTCCCAGAGATTAAAGGGGAAATCAGATGATGAGATACAGAAAGAATGGCAAATTGTAACGGGTAATTGCTGGGTTCCAGCAGTTGGGAATACGTAATTCATGGTTAAAGTTATATTACGAGTGGGCGACAGGTATATATCATGAAGCGGAAATATGAAGAATGAAATGTAAGAACTATCAGATAAATTAACAGTATAATGTTGTACAGTACCTTAAGTTTGTAGAAATTTGGAAAATGGAATCTAGATCAATGTGGAAGATCAGATATATTTCTAATGAAGCTGACAATTGAATATGTATGTTTTTTATAATGAGAATTTTGAATAAAATGATTTAAAAAAAAAGAATTAAAAAGTGTATGGCACTGGCAGAAAATAGCAAGCTAAAGACAACAGAATCATCCATTCGACTGGAAAGGTGTGGCTCTTTGCCACAATGTTTCCTTTGCCACTTCTTAGATGGTACCTACAGTAGTATGCAAATGTCTACATATTTTCATACCTTCTGGGAAGAGGAACCAAGTTGGGACAACAATTAAGCAAAGACAAAACATAAATGCTATAAGCCCAAGACAGTTTCAATACAATTCCAGTCTACTTCTAAATTTATTCAATGGTTTTACAGAGGCACATTGTGTCCAACGATAATGAAATGTAACAAAGAACAGAAAATTAGAATGAAATAATGTGGGAGGATATGGAACCAAATTACAATAAATTCATAAAGAGTAGAACAGGAGATTCTGGTCTAAATCCAATTGTTGATCCTTACTAGAGTAAATCCACTGAATACATTGGGAAATTGTGAAGTCAACATTTGTATAAGTTCCATTGATTTAGTGGCTTACTCTCGCTGGGACTAATGACTGAATTTAGGCCACAACGAATACTGTGATAAGAAGGAAACCATAAGAAATGGGTTACCTGTTGTGCCTCCTTCTGCCTTTTATAATCTTTTATTTCATTTACATGTTTGTAAACAGCATTGTAAAACTTAGCAGTATATAAGTTATCATTACAAAATTTCTGCTTACAGCATTATGAAGTACGATAAGCAAAAAGTCTTCCTCCCAACTTTGAAGAAGTTGAGCAGGTAGCAATCTTTCTGGTTGTTCCAAAGTTGGGAAGAAGACAGAGGGCAGCCAAAATGCTTAGAGAGCAGGGCCAAATTCATTCTTGGCCTGGGAAAAGAAAAGCCTGGCATAGCCTTCCTTGGCTGCTGATTGACAGATTCCACTTAAGCCATTTCCGCACTAGACTGTTACAGTGCTATTATTCCACTTTCAACATCCTATGGAATCCTGGGGTTTGCAGTTTAGGGAGGGGCCTTAAGGTCCCTCCCTAAACTGCAAACCCCAGAATTCCATAGGATGTTGAACGTGGAATAATAGCACTATAACAGTCTAGTGCAGAAATGGCCTCAGAGCCCAACTATATAGTAGTGATAAACCTGGAAAACCTCCTGCCAGTGTCCAATAAGCAAACTTATTTGGAACTAAGGAGGATGACATAGCAGTGATCAGACAAAGGATTTAGAGACACCCCTCATTAGTTCCCTCCCTGCCAAAATGTCTAATACGTTCCCACTTTGGAGGGCATTCATACACTTCAACATTTCACCGACAAAAACTGGGATATGGGTAGCCAAGCAGCATCAGTGTGTGGCCAAAATGGCAAAAATTGCTGATGAGGAAGAATAGATAGGCTAGGGGAAGATGCAGCACTTTGCTTTTAATTAAACCTACTGGGAAGGGTGAGATTCCAGCCCCTTCTCTCCTTTCCACTTTGCTGAGTTAATTGGGGGCAAACTATTTTTGCACTTTGATCTCAGTTTGCAGCAACGGAAGTAAGCTGAGGACAAAGGGCAAAAGCTAGAGGAGGACAGAGAAACTGGGACATTTTAAAGCAGCTGAAAACAGTAGGATTGGAGAGGATAATGGACGATCTCTGCCAAATCAGGACAGTTGGAGACTATGGGCAATAAGACTGGTTTTGTAATATTCTACTGGCATGTGTTTTCACGGGTGTAGCACTGACTTAATGCTGGAGGATGTTAGCTTGTTGCAATGGCTACCTTATAACTTTCTGTAGTCTGTTGGTTTCAATAATTTATATTCTTTTGTTTTTAACGCACAATTATTGCTTTTGATATGTGCAGGATATGCACATTTAAACAAATTTAAAACATTTAAACAAATAACAAAAATCAAACCATTCTTCCCACATGCCATGTAGTTTGGCCTGTATGTTGCAGTAAATGTTACAAACTGTAAAAAGGCTGCCCATTGTTATTACAGAAAAAGATTTGAAAGGTAATAGTGTATTTATGACCTGGATTTATGAAATCTGACAGTCATTATCTGATGTATTTGCTTTATGGTGGCTAAATGGCTAAACAACATTTCTTGCTTTCTTGCTACAAAAATAGAAAAAAATGGCATTCTGAAGGCTACTCTCCTGCAGTAACTTGCATTCACCTAAGTTCCACTGCCACCATGGTACAGTGGTTTGAGAACTGGACCAGAGCCCTGGAGATCAGGGTTTGATTCCCTGCTCAGCCACGGAAACCCACTGGGTGACCTTAGGCACATCACACACTCTCAGGCCCTTTTCACATGGCATTTGCCATGCAAAAGGGCCCCTGGAGCGTCACGTGACTGCGAGGAGCAGTCCACACGACACACTCACAATCGCGTGATGCTCCAGGGGCTGGCAGGAGCTGATCGCACACTATTTCATTTTCGGCTTTGAGCTGAAAATGGTGTGTGATTGCGCATCGCTCCGGGGGCCCATGCACACTTGCTCTGTGTGCAGAGCTCCGGAGCCGCAGCGCTCATGCTTCCTGCCCCAGCACAGCCTGGGAAAATCCCAGGCTGCACTGCGGAAGGAAGAGGAGGGGCTCTCGTGCTACCTGCTTGCAAGCAGGCAGCAGCTGTGGAGCTGAAGCAACAGGGAGGTGAGAGCCTCTCACAATAGGCTGCTCACACGATCCCTGCGCTCCGGCTCCACAAAAAGGTGAGTTGCGGAAAGAGCCTAAGTCTCAGAAGACCCTGTGATAGGTTTACTTTAGGGTTGCCATAAGTTGGAAATGATGTGAAGGCACACAAAAACAAAATCCCACTGAAATCAGTGGGACTTCCTCTGGACTACACTTGCATAATGTACTGTGCCCAGTTCTGGACACCATAGTTTAAGAAGAACTTTGATAAGTGGGAGCTAGTCCAGGGGATGGTGACCAAGGTGGTAAAAGGACCAGAAACCAAGTGCTATGATGGACAATTGAGGGAGCAAAGTATGTTTAGCCTGAAGAAGAGAAGACTGAGAAGTTGTATGATAGCCATCTGAAGGTATGTCATAGAGAAGATGGAGTGAGCATGTTTTCTGCTGCTCCGGAGGACAGGATCCAAATCAATTGATTCAAATTATAAGAAAGGAGATTAAACAGAAGGAAAAACCTCTGGATGGTAAGAGCTGTTAAATGGTGGTATAGTTATCTTGGAAGGTGGTGAATTCTCTTTTGCTGGAGGTTTTAAAAGAAGGATTTTGGTGGATTCCTGCACTAAAGGGAACCGGACTAAATCACCCTTGATGTCTCTCCACAAATATTCCCGGTATTTAATATACCAGGCAATTAAGGGGCATGGATTAGCAGTAGACATAAAAATGTGCATTGGCAACAAGTCATTTTGGGAAATGGATGCTAGGAGCTTGGGACATGTCCTCTTGTTTCTCAAAGAATTTCCCACTTCAGTCTGGTTGTTTATCACTTGAAGCCATGGGCATTTAGGAAAGCAGCCTTGCCAAACTGTTTAGATGGCACTATCTCCTCCAAAGCCTGTTTTCATTTATTTGTGATCCACAGCTCATTATTTTTAATTGGCACTGAGACTTGAGTCGGAACGTATTGACAGTGCATCCATGTTTCTCAGTCTCTTGCACACAATTTGATCCTTGTGGAAATGCTAAGATTTGCCTATAACGCTGAAGTTTTGTTGGTTTGTTTCCAGCCTGCAAGTCTTCTTCGTTGAGCCAGTTTAATTCTTTGCCAAAGTTTTTCTAAAAACAACCACTCTCAACTGACAGACTGTTCAGACTGCAGCCTTCTGTTAGCTTTGATCTATTCTGAATGAGGTTCATTTGATTACAGCAGACAATGTTGTGCACAGAGAGAGAGACGTCTCTGATCTACCATCTGAACCCATTAGACAATTTTGAACACCCAACATTTACTTAATAGAGGCATCAGAAGAGGCAGGATGTTAAATATTGTCAAGGCAAACAACAAAACAGAATACCAACACACCATGATTTCTTTTCCCTTCCGTAAACTTATTTGCATGACAAAGGAAATGTCATCAGGGAAATATTGGGGGTAACAGAAGAACACATTTCATTAGTTCAGCTACACACCTCTGGAAAATAAATGCTTCCATTAATAGACCTGTTTTTCTGCTTTGAACATTTGGCTTGAAGGTGTGAACTTCATCAAAATGAAGGAACTTTAATATACTGTGTTAATATCCATTCTGTCACAGCTGGTGCCAGTAGATATAGCCAATTCCCTCTCCACTGATAGAGCAAGATCATTTCCTTCCATTGGATGGATATTTAGTATTTCTGATATTACATATATTCTGCCAGAAGCCACAAACATAATGGAATGGAGCTATCATGACTTGGACCTTAAGCAAAAACTGGGACTTGGGCACAAGGATTTAGACACAAACAGGACATAAGCAAATGTGAGAGGCAAGAATGCAACACCAGCAGTAAAAGCACAAAAGCCAATTTCCAATCGCAAGTGTGGACCTGACAGTCAGAAGCTCCTGGAAGCCAGGGACTCAAATCAAGGCCCTCAGAAACTACAGTTTAGACTGCACTCCCCAGAAGAACCAGAGCTTTCCTTCACAGAACATCACGGCCAAAATTCCTGTTCCCAGTTCAGGCAGGGCACAAGGTGGGAGTGTAAAGAGAGGTAACAGTGTGTTTGTCTGAAGGCCTAAGAGATGTTCTCAGTCAAGGCCAGGAAGGAGGTAAAGAGACTTAGGGCCTTATCACACTACACTGTTACAGCACTATTATTCCACTTTAACTGCCATGGCAATATCACATGGAATCATGGGATTTGCAGTTTAGGAAGAGGCATGTTCTCTACCCAGAGACAGCAAAAAGACTGGGGACAGGGCGAGTCCATTCCTTTTCCCATGCATACAGGTTAACCATAGCCAGAATAACTGAATAAGATTCAGGAGATGTTCATATTATTAATAAGGCACAGAGAAAGATATTCTCTATTCTATAGACATAATATCTATCCACAGATACTCTCTATTCACTGACATTTCATTCTAACCTTTCTGATACATAGGGTCTTCTGGTAACGTCACATCAGCTATAAATCACAGTAAGGCCACAGCAGTTATAAATCAACTGAATATTGAAAAGCTGGGTTATGCAAGGCTCGTATCCAGAGGGGCAGCAATGGCAACTATTTCATCCCTCTTAGTGAATGGTTCTATCTATCTATCTATCTATCTATCTATCTATCTATCTATCTATCTATCCATCCATCCATCCATCCATCCATACGTATGAACGAGCAGTTAATCTTTCAAGTGTTGTTGCTTTTGTTGTTGTGTGTTCGTTCAATTCATTTCTGATTTATGGCAACTATAAGGTGAACCTATCACAGGGTTTTCTTGGCAAGATTTGTTCAGAAGGCGCTTTGCCTTTGTCTCCAAGTTAAGACAGTGTGACCTGCCTAAAACCACCCAGTGAGTTTCCATGTGAGTGGGGTTTCAAACTTTGGTGTCTAATTCTGAAACCACACTCAAATCCAGAGGTGCAGCAACAGCAACTATTTCATCCTACTCAGTGAATGGTTCCAATCAAAAAAACGTACGTAAGAGCAATTAATCTTTTACAGGAGTATAAGACTACTTATTTTTAATTTGATTAATATGGCTACCCATCTGAGAATTACTGGCAACATACTTATGCTTAAAATATGAATGGGCCTTTCAACAAGTGTGACTATCATATTCAGTCTTGAAGTGATGTTCCTTTAGCGACTCAGGATATACCTCATTGCTTTATAAAAGAACTACTTGCTGGAATCCTGGGGCATTTCCACCCTACATTGTTATAGTGCTATTATTCCATTTTCAACATCCTGTGGAATTCTGGGGTTGGTAGTTCAGTGAGGCCCAAGAGCTCTCTGGCTGAGAATTCTAAAAGCCCCTCACTAAACTGTAAACCTCAGGATTCCATAGGATGTTGAAAGTGGAATAATAGCATTGTAACAGTGTAGTGTGGAAATGCCCCTAGACTGACTTTTTAGTTAAAGAGACATATCTAAGTAAAGTCTCCTGGCTTGAAACCTCCCCCCACTGGGACATCTTAGGAGCCAACGCTGGATAAGGTGAAGGAGGTCCATTCAGCTGGTGATGGGGACACAATGAGGAGGACATTTCCACTCCCACTCCCATCAAGATGTGAGGCTATGACAAGGACTTGTGACAGGGGTCCTATTTCTGATGGTCACAGCCTCACTCACTGGTGGGAGAGGGGTAGAAACACCATCTTTCTTGTCCCCCCATCACCAACTGAATGAACCTCTTTCACCTGATCCAGTAGCTGGCTTTTAAGGTAGGCTGGGATGCCATCCACACAAGTTAACAGTAAGACTACATAGTCTTACTGAATACAGATAGAATCATAGAAATGTAGAGTTGGAAGAGACCACACGGGCCATCCAGTCCAACCCCTGCCACGCAGGAACACCCATCAAAGCATTCCCGATGGATGGCCATCCAGCCTCTGCTTAAAAACCTCCAAAGAAGTAGACTCCACCACACTCAGAGGCAGCATGTTCCACTGCCAGACAGCTCTGACCACCAGGTTCTTCCTGAGGTTCAGGTGGAATCTCTTTTCCTGCAGCTTGAATCCATTGCTCCTTGTCCTAGTCTCTGGAGCAGTGGAAAACAAGCCTGGTCCCTCTTCAATATGACAGCCTTTCAGATATTTGAACATGGTTATCATGTCCTCTCTTAATCTTCTCTTCTGCAGACTAAACATACCCAGCTCCCTAAGCCGCTCCTCACAGGGCATGGCTTCCAGACCCTTCACCATTTTGGTTGCCTTCCTCTGGACATGCTCCAGCGTGTCGATATCCTTCTTGACTTGAGCTGCCCAGATTAGTTTTGGATCTGTAACTCTAGGTTACAAATCTGTAATTGCAATACAGAATACCAGCCAATACTTATTTGCACAGCCGAAAGTCAGCTTTGGATAAAATCATAGCCTAACTGCTTTGGTCATTAAGAGTGGAATGTATTATCCAATTGAGCACAGAGTGCATGGATTCAGGCTATTCATTAGTATGGGTTGTCTGGATTCTGAGTTCTCTTATGGATCAATAAATCTATATTTGCCTACGATTCTAATTTTTAGGGTTGATCTCCATGCAGCTTTATTGCAAAGACAATATTCAAATAATTCAAAATGAAAGCTATTGATTAATTTATTCCTATAAAGCCTGCACTTTTCTAGCCAAAATTGTAAGCGTATAAATGGAAATTTGAACCAAATACAAATGACTCCTAACATATTCTGTCCAAACCACAGGATCATTATTCTGAGCTTGAATGTGCTTTGGAAATTCCCCGCTAGATTATGAACAGTGAGTAAGAATCATAAATGAGCTAGACTACAGTCTTGAACAGCTTGTATTTACACACATCTCAGTTTAATGTCAAAATGACGGGATACTTTGCTGCCAAATGTTAAATGAAATGTTACCAAACAAATAAAAGAATGTTGCCATGTAAGACTTCCAATATGGCATGGCCTTTGAGTATTTGCACATTTAAAATGAGATTAATTTTTTTTAAGATTTCCAAATGTATAAAACAAAACAGTAACAATATAAGACACAAGGAAATAAGAAAAAGAAAGAAAGAACAGATACAGCAGAAGAGAGAAAAAAGAAAAAAAAAGATAAAAGTGATTTCCAATCTTCTTGACAGAGGTTTTAACCCCTATTAATCTACAAAGTCTTCAGTGCTTCTCTAGTACAATAAATAATCAACCTCCTTTCTATATACATTTGTTAGTATTCTAAATCAAAATTCACATAATGATATACAACTTCCTAACAGAAAGTAAATCTAGCAATTATATATACTTATTAGAAAGCATTAGTAAACTTTATTAACACCCTTCAACTACTACTAGTAAATCTCCCTTACTCTAAATTAAGAGACTCAGCACAGTGCAGTGGTTCAATTCCCTGCTTGGCCATGGAAACCTACTGGGTGACTTTGGGTGTATCACATACTCTCAGCCCTAGAAAACCCAGTGACCGATCCACCTTAGGGTCACCATAAATCAGAAATGATTAAATTGAACCTTATCACTTTACCTCATAATGGTAAATACTCCTATGAGACTAGTCAATCTACCCCTTATTCTCACATTTAACACCAGTCCATCATAACATCATGACATCAGCTGTGTTTTTCCACCTTCTACAAAATGAAACTGTATAACTCCCTTCATTTTTGTTACAACTTATTAACAATTTTAAAGTAATTCTTCTTCTTTTTTTTAATTTCTCCCCTTCCATTACTACTTCTCTATACATCCCACTCCATCACTCCATTAAACTCTTAAATCACAGAAACCAATCCTTATTCCTTCCTTCCTTCTCTCTTAAACCTCATCCTTGGTTTTCTGCCAAATCTCCTCACTTGTACACATTGGGCATCGATCAGCAAACCACACAAAGCCCTAGGGGCGCTCTTTCCATAAAAAGCTCTTCTGTTAGCCTGGCCCTTTTTACCTTCATTTTCCCTCCTTCCAGAAAGCCAAGTAACCAGCAACTGCCAAAGCTTTCTCCCCAGAGCCTTTCTCCTCAATGCCCCTCTCGCCTCTGGGTTCGTCAGCCTTCTTGTCCTCTGCTTCTTCTCCAGCACTTTCTCCAAATAAGTCTCCATGACTCTCTTGATTTGGCTGCCAACCACTATCAAAAATTATATCGCCATACTGAAAATTAACTCCTCAATGCTCATCTTCCACACAATATCCAGTTGATTCCTCTGCTTCTCCCATTACATCTATCAAATTGTTCTCCTCACTTGTCATCATCCACCAATTTAAAGTTCAACCTAAAACTTGAACTAAAGTTTTTCATGTAATTATCAGATGACATTCCTCAGGTATCTCTTGCCAGGTCCTTAAGTCCTTTTCTTCCTTGGGTATCTGCATCTTTGTCTTTCTTTCTCCAAAGAAGCAATATCTTGGGGCATAAAGAGTTAACCTTTTGCCTCTACAGGGACTCCTCCATTGCAACGTAGTAATCTCTGAGTGACTCTCCCATTCAAAACAAACTCCACTTTCTAAAAACAAACTAGTCCTTTCTATAGCCCTTCTTTACTAGTGAAATACCTACAAAAATAACTGTCCTTCCAATTTTAAAAAGTTGTTTTCATCAATTCAGATTTCTATGTTCTTTGCTTATTTTAGAGCTTTATTTTCCCCCCTTTTTCCCTAGACTTATAAGACTTTCTGCTTTCAATCTACTATCTTGACATTTCAAAAAAAAAAAAAAATTACTCAACATATCAAGTATTTTGAAATACAGCTCCCAGGTGAATGGATGGGAGAAAGATTGCCAGACCTCAGGAACTGGCCCAGAATCTCCAATTTTTGTGCATAATCTCCAGGTGGGAGACAAGAGTACAAATTCTCCAGTTTGAAGGGTCTCAGCTCCAAGCAAGAGGAAAGGTTGTGTGCAAATCTGCAGCTCAGTTACTGTAGCAGCAGTTTGATGCAATCTGTAAAGCTTCATTGATTTCTTGTTGCAGCTTGTAAAGACTCTCCAGGAATCAATGAATTTATTTAGCTTCCTCCTTCCCTCCCAGTTGTTGTGGTATAAGAGTTCATCCTCTGTTCTGCTCTACATCCACGTTTTGGTTAGAAGCAAGCAGGGATGCAATTCTTCACTAAGGGCCTTTCTGCACTACACTGTTATAGTGCTATTATTCCACTTTCAACCTCCTGTGGAATTCTGGGGTCTGTAGTTTCCTGAGGCCAAAGAGCTCTCTGGCTGAGAATTCTAAAGGCCCCTTCCTAAACTGCAAACCTCAGAATTCCATAGAAGGTTGAAAGTGGAATAATAGCACTCTGACAGTGTAGCGCGGGAAGGCCCTAAGTCTCTTCCTGAAGGCAGCAATGAGTAATTTCACCAATTTTCTTTCTCGTAGGAGAAAGTCTTCCAAAACCATGCAGTTTTCCAGGTCATTCACAATTTGGGACTTCTTCTGCACAAAATTCACATGTGGTTGTTTTGTGTAAAAAACTGTTTTCTGTGCAGAAAATATTTCAATGTAGAAATATTAATTCCTGCACAGCAAACGCTGTGTTCTGCAAAGAAAATGCTGTTTTCTATGCACACCCACCGTGTGAGCATCTTATGAAGAATAAATCCCTGATTATATCATTTTCTGTGCCAAAAATGCTGTTTTCTGTACAGGAATGAATATTTCAATTTAGAAAAACTAATCCCTGTGCAGAAAATGATATTTTCTGCATGAAACAACCATACACAATTTTTGCTTTGGAATAAGTCCCGAACAGCAAAGATTCTTGTCAGTCCAGGATTCTTCTTGCCAGGGTTTCTCAACACATAAAAAATTAGTTTGTAACCATTTTTTGAATATTTTTGAATATTCTCTCCATCCCTAGAAGCAAGCAAGCTAGAATAAATGTTCTTTATCCCATCTCCGTAAGTACAAGGAATAATTTCACATCAATATATCTTGGTGTGGGAACAACTCCTTTAGCTAAAAAAAAATCTCTCTTAATTTCCTAACAGTAAAATGTGTTTTCTCTGTCTGTGTTTGAATGACAAACTGTGAGCATCTGGGGTCAGAACTCAGTGCGTAATGCTTGACAACATCACCACCAGCCTTGCCTACCTCTCAGGTTTGGGCATGGAAACCTCAGGGCCTGGCATGATCCTGAACTTGCAACTCTAGTAGGGAGTGATGAGAGTTGCAATCCAATATGGAGGCTGCCACATTGAGGAAAATTGCCCAACCGTCTCAAAATTACACCCTGAGTTTCTTGAGACCATGAATATTCTTTTTTTCTTTTTTGCCTTAGGTTGCCCCTTACAACACTCTTACTGGGAATAAAGCAGGAATCCAATAAAATATCATTTACTTGTCGCCTTTCATCCTTATTTCTGTGTCAAAGCTACTTACTTTTTTTTTTCAGTTCTCCCTCTTTTTTTGCACCAAACCATTTGCAGTCTTGCCATATTTCATGTCTTTGAAATACACCATTCTTTCAAGGATACACAAAGCCAACTAGCTTTTCATGCCACAGCAAAGCTACAAGTGCCAACTGAGAGTACAAGCATGACTGAAAACATCCATAGCCTTTAAGTAAGGATTACATGGTAAATAGGGCTTTAAGTCTTCACTTCACTTCATTCTTCCACACAAGAATAAAACATTTCAAAGTCCCCCCACTCCCCGACCCCCAGTTGAGACTGTGACTATGAATCAATGATTTTTCACATTTTTGGGGACTTCTTTTACGAAATTTTCATAAAAGTTTCATGCAAAATATTGTTTGTTCATACAAAAAATTATGATTTGTACAAATGACTACACTTTTTCTATTACTGCTGCCTACCCACACCCACACACAGACACACAGACCGTTTTTCTTTGGTCTGTCTCAGTGTGAAAAAAATTACATGATGGTTGAGTTTTTCTGTAGGGGCATCTCGACCTGTCAAGACACTCTCAAGGATGAGAAAAAAATTGTGAATATTCTTTGTATCTCCAGTGATGCTACAGAACAAAATGAGAATCAACTGGTGTTGAAACCCAAATCAGCAGCAGCATGCTCCACAGAAACGAGGACAGAAAATCACAAAGGGGTACTACAAAACAGAAGTGCTCTGTTTAGTCATCTTCATCCAAAGGGTAATAAACATATTCTAAATTCATGCACAGAAAGCGACAGTTCTCTCATTATATCATTTGATGGAATCAAAATTATAGAATGGTAGAGTGGGAAGGAGTGCCAAAGAGACATCTGATCTCACCCTGTTTGAGCACAGGAAAGTAATGGCAGCCCAAATCGAGTGTGTGTGTGTGTGATGTGTGTGTTTTAATGGTTGTTCTCAGTGGTGGAGGTTGGAGTGTGTGAGGGGGGTGTGAGGGGTCGTGGCCACTGTGTGTGGAGATGTGGTTGCGGTATGTGGGGGCTTGGCCAGGGCGCACGTGGGCGTGGCTACAGGCCAGGACACCCAAAAATCACAATGATTTCCATACTCTTCACCTACTGATATCCCCCCTTCCACAGCCTTGTAAGGAGACAGGCTTGGTCTGGGGCAGGCTGTATTTCTGCAGGTGTCCACTCCACAAGCGCTACAGTCAGCCTTCCACTTTCACAGGTGTTAGGGGTGCAAGACCCCTGCAAAAGTGGAAAAATTGTGAGTAAAAATAAAAATGGTGAACCACTTAAAAAAAAAAAAAGGAGAACACTCCTCTAAGGTCATTTCTGCACTAGCCTGTTATAGTGCTATTATTCCACTTTCAACATCCTATGGAATCCTGGGGTTTGCAGTTTAGAGAGAGGCATTTGGAATTCTCAACCAGAGAGTTTTTTGGCCTCACTAAACTACAAACCCCAGAATTCCACAGGCTGCTGAAAGTGAAATAATACCATTATAACAGTGTAATGCAGAAAGGCCCTAAGTCCTCCAATGTGATTCTGTGATCCACTTCCATTGGAAATGGACCATAAACTCATGCCAGAGGACCTAAAGATTACAACAGAGAACATATTTTTTCCATGGCAGGGGTAAATATATTAAGATTTTTTAAGAATAAATAAACAAAATAAACCACAAATAACTCTGTGAATGCTGAGCCTCCAAAAGTGGAGGTCTGACTGTATATGAATGAGGGGAAGGGGCCTCCAGCATCGATCAGTAAGTAAAGCTCAGGATGAGGTGGAAAGACTCATTGGTTGAGGGTCCCAGCCATAATATTTTATGCAAATAATTAAGAGACTTGATTCTAGCTTGTTCTGTAAGAACTAGTTAAGACAAGAAATTAAAACACAGTTACCCTACCTCTTCCAGGGCCCAGAGTGAATCAACTAGAGGTTTGATCTTCTTCTCGTTGTATAGTTTTATGAGTTTGTCCATTACGTTTTGTATCAGCCCGCTTCTGTTTTGTTTGAAAAGCAGGTTTAAGAGAGAAAATCCAGCCATGACTTTGTTTTCTTCATATAGCTTGATAGGGTTCACTTTCTCCACTTGCCACCACTACAGGCAAACCAATGGCAACAAGATTAGAACCAAGAATACCTATATGAATAAGTTTAAACAAACAGGCAAACAAACCCTAACTTCACACCAAAGATCTAAATAGCAATGAAGATCTGAGCAGGGATCATTAGCCAGAAAATAGACTTGGTTTAATGGTGGATAACAACGAAAGTGTCAGCACAAACTACAGGAGACACAGCTCACACAATCAGCAAAGGGATGAACAACTTTAAAAAAAATAATAATACCAGGATTAGGAGATGCCTAGTTTAGTTAGGGCTCTGGTGTAAGGAAACATATGGAGACATTCTCCTTCTTGTTGTGGTTCTGATACAGACATTGAGTATGGGTGTGGTTTGGGGCAACAAGATGGCAAAGGATGAAACGCCTCTCTCTTATCTCCCCCAGAATCACACTATTTATTTTTTTTAAAATGTCAGATGAAAATGGATTTAAGTGATACTGCTCCGTAACTACTCTCCAACATGTCACAGATGAACGTTGTTTCTGCCCTAGACTGTTATAGTGCTGTTATTACACTTTCAACCTTCTCTGGAATCCTGGGGTTTGCAGTTTAGGGATAAGTATTTAGAATTCTCAGCCAGAGCAGTGGCGGAGATTGGAGTGTGTGTGGGGGGGGCGGGAGGGGGGAGCTATGGCATAAGGGGCGTGGCCAATGTGTGTGTGGGCGTGGCTGCAGTGCATGGGGCGTGGCCAAGGCATGTGGGGGTGTGGCCAGGGTGCACAGGGGTGTGGCTACAGGCCAGGACGCCCTCAAAACACTGCTGCCCGAAGCAAATCGCTCCCCCCGTGTCCCTACGCAACTGAATCAGAGAGCTCTTTGGCCTCAGCAAATTGCAAACCCCAGAATTCCATAGGATGTTGAAAGTGGAATAATTGCACTATAACAGTGTAGGGCAGAAATGACCGAAAACTGGGACACATGTGGCTGAACCACACTGAAGTGTGCTCTGGTGTGGCTAGGCAACAAGAAGGCAAAAGTTATTAATGAGATAGAACACACAAAGCTGCTGTTTTAAACAGAGGAGCCCTGGAACTTATGTACTGAGCTTAGGAAAGGCAAGACTCCACTCCTGCTCAGTTAATTGAGAGCAGACTACTTTCACATTTTGAATTCAGTTTGCTGCAATTGTAAGTAAGCTGATGATGAAAGAGGAAAGTGGGAGGGAAACCACTGGGAAGTAAGAGAAACTGGGATATTTCCAAAGCATATGAGAAAGTGGGATAACAAAGGATTAACTGAGGCTACCTCTGACAAACCAAGACAGTGGAAGAGTATGCTATTCCTCAGCTGAAAGTAGCAACCTCCAAAAAAGACAGGAGTTAATTTAAAAATTAAGAAATGCCAGGGTGTCAGGTCTCCTGAAGCTTGGATAAATTACAACTCTCCTAGAAAGCATGACCAATACCTGGAGGTTCGGGGAGCTGTAGTCCATAAGAAACATTTGCAAGCTTTGCTGTGCAATGTCTACTTTGTTCCACAGTGGAAGGGAAGAGAAAGAGCGGCAGACATACAGAAAGCCGGGAGCCTGGCAGACAGCAAGACATGTACAGATAAGCTGTGTCTAGCACAGCCAGAAGGTTTTTGCACTTACTGATTTTGCAAAGCTGAAAAAACTTTTGGTTTCCCCAGTAACCATGTTTGATGAGCCTGGAAAGAAAAGGGGCAGAGAAAGACAATCCATGAAGGTAGAAGCTGCTCATTATTGAACACCAAACCTGTGCCTATGAATGTATCTTCAGTCAAAATTTTAAAATAACATACCTGTTCTCAATGCACAAAAAAATCTTATTAAAGTAGTATTAAGATGGAATTCTACATCCTGTCTGATACTGCTGCTCACATCCAGAAACCCTGTCGCACTTCCAGTGATATTTTCAGAACCATTATAGGCCAAATATCTCCCCCAAATGCTTTCCAATTTCTCTCATGCCATGTGACTCGCAGGGGTGTGTGTGATACATTGCCCCACAGCACTCTTGCAGTCCTCACTGCTCCCTATTTGCTGCTATTGCTGCTAAATTATGCTTCTTAAAATTGACAGCAATGCAGCTGCAGGGAAACAAAAAGAACCATCATTTTGTCCTATACCATCTAGAAGGAAAGGGGGAAAAATACATATTGAAAGAAAGGTGCCGGGGGGCACTCTTGCATCCTGCTGTACCATAGAGAGAGCCACTGTGGCCATTTCAGGAGTAACTGGTAGCTACCATTGGATGTAAGTGGGTGGGAGGCAGTAATGAAGTCCCAGTGGGTTCTGGGATATCTCTTGTGTCCTCGTGTAAGTCCCTCTACTTGCTTGTTCTCTCTCCTGCCACCACTTGTGATAGACCCCTCTAGGTTATCTAATCTGCCACCACCATCTGAGAATTCCAAGCTTAATCTGTTGCTCCCACTTCTTGAAGTGATCATTTTGGTGACACTTTTTGTGAGATAGCTTTACTACAACCTCACTGGTAATTCTACTATCACCGCAGAGATCAAGATGTCTGATTTTATAACCAAGTATCACCAGCCCAAATATGGTCTAGCAACCTAAGAGGCACTTGTGTGTGTTCACAAAAGAATTTATTCAGCAGAAGATAATAGAACTGTTTGCGGCAGTGAGGAATTTATGGTTTTGAGTCTTGGGCTAGGCTGCTGGGAGACCAGGGTTTGATTCTTGACTTTGTGATAGAACTCTAGTGGGTGGCCCTGGGCAAGTCACACTGTCTCAGTCTCATACTGTACATGTTATTTTATCTTGCATGAGAAGATATAAATGTTGACTCTATTCTAATTCAATTTAATCACAACCTGAGTAAAATAATTCCATTATAGTTGTAAGATAAAACTGTTAGATGTCTACTTGGATTCATATTCCCCTTTTTATATTTAAATTTATATTTTTGGAATTCTAAATTTCTGCTTCAGGCCCCTGGCTTTATTACTCACCAGTCCTCTAGATCCCTAGTGGCCACTTTTCCCCATTTCTTCTCCCATACTTGTGCAACTTTCTCCCATTCTCAGACAGTCAGTTTATCCATTTGATACATATTGTACAGTTTTAACAACCAGTCAGTTTCAGATTTTTATTTTTAAGGATTTCTTTAGCCTCAAGAAGATGTAATTAAGAGGCAATATGTTTCTATCTTCAAATTTTCAAAGGGAGGCCATATAGATCATGTGAAAAAATGCTCTGTTGCCTCACATGACATGGAGAATGAAATTGATGCAATAGGTTCAAATCACCAGAAGATATATTAAGGGTAAACATTTGCAAAAATGTCCTGATGGCATTAGCTGTTTGACAGTGGAGCAGATTTGTTTTCAGTTCTCCTTCTTTAGAGGTTTTTATACCAAAGTTCGGCGGCCATCCATCAGGGTGCTGTAACAATGGATTTCCTGAACTGGCAGGCAGTTGGACAGAGTTATTTATTAGGTCCCTTCCAACTCAAGGGGTCCATAACTAGCCAACTGCATAGGCAATCAACCTGGCACTACCTGTGAATTGTGTTTGCAGAACTCTTTGGAGGGGCCACCCTGGCATCTGAAGAGCCAGTTCTTCAGAGGCCTTTTGCTTGCCAGTTCCCAGGCTGCTGGGTGACAAGATGGTAAATATCAGCAAAAGAGGGAAGGGTTGTCAAGAGTATCCCGCAGGGAGAGAGAACTGGATTCTTTAACAACATGTCAGCTCTCTGGCTTGAGTCTATAAAAGCCAAATTGCCTTTTGAAGGATCTTTTCAGTGAGTATGGAGGGGGTACTCTTTTACTGCCAAGATAATCTCCTCTATATAGGGTGAGGGAAATTGGGCTGAAAGCCAAAATACTTGTCTAGCTGCCTGGCAGGGTGTGAGGCTGTTTTCCTAGCAAAAGGTTCCTTTCTGAACTGGAAGGTGTGAAATCCTTGGGAAAGGAAGTTCTTTAGAGAAGAAAAGGAAGTAACCAATGATCAGGTTCTCTAGGAGATGTTTTGGCACCTTGGACACTTTTCTTATGCATTTCTTCCCCCTCCACCCCTGATTGTTTGTCTCTTTTTCTTCCTCTATTCTTTAGCTGTCAGCATCAGGCCAAGGCTATGGGACAGGTCTGGTGAGAATCAGACCCTGGATTAAGGGCTACCAATCCAGAGTTTAGAAGAGAAGATTGAGAGGTAAACATGGAGCTGCTTCTAAATGTAGACTGTGAGTTAATCCTTGAAATGTGGAAGAAACCGCTCAGTATTTATGGCAAGCCTGAGCAACTGAAAGACTTCATACCATCCACCACACACTGTTGTTGTGTGCCTTCAAGTCATTTCCAACTTAGGTGAACTTATCATGGGGTTTTCTGGAGCTGAGAGTGTGTGATTGCACAAGGTCACCCAAACTTTTCAGATTTCCAGCACACTTCATCAGGGAAGGGGTAAATAGTCCAGGAGAGAGAGCTGTATCATTTTTGTCAAGGTAATTTTTAGTAAAAGTGTATTATTTTATATCAGTACTAAGGTGTCCTAGTACAAGATAGACTTTCAGAACTAACTGCCCTTTCAGTGAAAACAAGAAGGAAACACCTTTGAAAAACTTAACTTGAATTTGACAAATTTGAACTTTTCATCACTCAGTAGAAGTTATATCAATACTGTTGTATATGCAAACTGAAGGGGGAGAGAAACAAAAATGTACATTGCCCCCCCCAAAAAAAACCCTATGGTTTTCATGGCATCATGCTCAGCCCCCCCCCCCCAAACTATGGTTGTCATGGCATCAGAGTTGATCCAATAGCCAACTGGATGACTTTACAGCAACCTTCCACTAGTCACAAGGGGAAAGACCATAACTCAGTGTCATAGAATGTGCTGCGCATGGAGGAATTCCCTCGGGTTTTCCTGGCATATCTAGTCAAGAAAATTGAGTAGATCCTGCTGATCTGAAAGGATTCTGCTTAGGACCCAAAAAGATACTATTAGTCAGAGCCAAGCAGAATACTGATAGGGGTAAAAACAGTCTGGTTCTTGCACAAGACGGCTTCCTTTTTTTGCTGCCCAAAGTTATGAAGCCTGAGCAAGTACAGATGCAGAGAGCTCATGGGACTCTTACGATGTTCCTGGTTCAAATCTCACCATTTCTTGACCATATTCTCTCTGCATGTCTCTGCATCTCTGCATATGCATCTCTGCATATCTCTGCATAGTCTCTCTGCATATCCCCACTGCCCTCACTCTATTCTTTCTCATCATTCTACTGCAGTATCTTTGGGAAACAACAATTTAGTAAAATTTGTCTTAAAAAAGGAGAAGGTCTTGGAGGGACAGGGCCATATAAATTAAACAGTACTGACACCAGAGGTAGGCATTAGATAAGTCAAAAGCCTCATAAGGGTTGTTGTCAACCCCTAAGCAAGCTAGCCAACACCACCCCACTCAAATTGCCCTTCTACAATTAAAGGGCAGTACAGTGGGCCATTGGTATTCACCAGGGTTTGGTTCCAGGACTTCATGGATACCAAAATTCATGGATGTTCAAGTCCCATTATGTACAATGGTGTAGTAAAAGGACATCCCTAATTTAAAATGGCAAAATTAAAGCTTGCTTTTTGGACTTCTTTTCTTTCTTTCTATTTTCAAGCCATGGTTGGTTGAATCTGTGGATATACAATCTGCAGATATGGAGGGCCAAATGTACCCCAGGATTACACCAGCACTATGATAGCTGTTATACTATATATAGACGGTCCTATGTATACGTTGGCCCAAATTACTGCCCATTAGGATTGCCAGTTCAGGATTGTCCCACGTCCTGAGGTTTCTGAACTGAACCCAGAGACCTAGTGATGTCATTGAAATTTATGCATTTGGTACCAACCACAGTTGCATACAGATTGTCATTCAAACACACCCACACACAGAACATATTTTTCTGTTCAGACATTTAGACAAAAATCTTACCTGTTTCTTAGTTAAAGGGATGGAATGAAGGGATTATTTCTTCTCACTTAGGGAAAAGCAATAAGGAACATTTAATCTAGCCTATTTATTTCTAGGTGAGCCAGCATAGTGTAGTGCTTTGAGCACTGGACTATGACTCTGGAGACCTGAGTCTGGATCCCCATGAAACCCACTGGATAACTTTTGGGCAAGTCACATATTCTGAGCCTCAGACGGCAGCAAAGGCAAACCCCCTCTGAACACACCTGGCCAAGAAAACCCTATGATAGGTTCTCCTTAGTCTTTCTGTAAGTCAGAAATAAACAAGACATAACAACTGGAAGGAAGGTGGATGCAGAACAGAAGAGAGAGTGAACCCTGGAGCTGCAACAACTGGGAGGCAAGGAGGATGCTGACTAAGTAAATTCATAGCCCCCTTCCCCAGTGCAAGCTGCAGCAAGAAATCAATAATGCCTTCGAAATTGTAGGAAGCTGGTGATCTCCTAGGTGAGCGGGAGATTGACACAGAGTTCTTCCCTCTTGTCCGGAGCTGAGCCCACTAAAACTGGAGAATTCATACTCTCATCTCCCACCTGGAAATAATCCATGAAAACTGGAGACTCAAGAGCAGGCCTTGAGATGTATCAACTCTACTGGGGTTGGAAGGCACTCTAGAGGCTTTGTAGTCTACCCCCCTGCTCAATGAAAGATCTACTGTGAAGGATGTAATTACAGTGATCACCACTTTTCCATATGGAATGTCATAGAAGATTGATGCCAATGATAACCTAATTGGACTGCCTTCCCTAAACTGATCACTGCTTGGGCATGTCAGAATTTCTCTGTCAGCTGACTTTTACTTACCATATAAAATGTAAGTCCCAAGTGGTTTGAGAAGACTGAGACCTTTGCCTGTATTTTCTCCACAAAGACAATCCAGGACGATGTCTACACCATCTGGGGAGATTCTGGAAAGTGACAGACAGACAGGGTTTGCAGTAAGAGGCTTGTCATCTTATTTCTATGGACTCTGGAAGATTCTTACAGGAGTAAGGAGAAATAAAAGAAACAGAAATGGAATATGGTCTGGAAGTGGAACTCTGTGGTTCTAGTACTCACCACCACAGCTAATTTCTGATTGAAATGTGCTAAGGGTCGTGTGAGCATGACTCATTCAAATTTTTTTATCACACCACATGGTTTGAGTGTTTGTCTCCAACTCTAGAGACCAGGGTTCAGTTCGGTTCTAGTTTGGCTGATGGAAACCCATTGAATGAGCTTGGGTGCATCGCACACTCTCAGCCCTCAGAAAATCGCATGATAGGGTTGCCTCAGGGTTGCCCTAAATCAAAAATGACTTGAAGGCACACAACAACAGCAGCACCAAAAACAGCAACAGCTTATACACTTGTCCCATTATGACTGAAGATCATTGGCTCTTCTTCAAGTTGGATACAGAAAGACAGCCTCTTTGTAGCATGCCAAATCTTAAATATCTCCTTCACAGAAGCATGCCTAACACTGATTCCCCCCCCCAAAAAAAAATCTGTCTCAATTGCCTTTTAATTAGCCAGTTATGGCTGTCATCTTGTTAATGACATAAACCTCCACCAATCATGCTACTCATGCAGGGTGAATTATTCACCATGACACAACAGACATATCCTGCTGAAAGCAGTGGAAGCAGAGTTTCACATACAGCAACATTGTGCATTATCGCGGTTGTGCATTTGCAGTTGCACATTGCAATTTCACATTGTAGTTGTGCATTGCACAGTGCCACCCCAGTCATTTACATGGGCTGTGCAATGTTGCTATTCTGCCAGTGTTGTGGTTGTGTATCTTTGCTTGCAAATAGTCACGCTACACTACAGGGATGTTGGATTCCAGTCAGTATGAGGTTTTTTTGTTTAATTTGTCTGGCTTTTTGTTACTATTATCAAATGCTTTAAATCTATTCTGTTTGTTCACCATCCTGGTGTTTGCAAGGCTGAAGGATGTTTTTATGTGGTGGTCATTGTCATCATAAATCATTAGTGTGCCTGCAATATGTGGCTCAGATAGGCCACTAGCAGAACAGCGGGGCAACTGCTCCTGGAAGCTGCATCTACTTCTCCGGATTTCAGAGGGCTACAAACCAACCTCTTCCATTTTTAGGTGGAGATGGCTACTGGTCTCTCTAGGCCACTAGTTCCCAAACTTGGGTCCTCCAGGAATTTTGGACTCTACCTTCCAGAAACCTCAACCAGCTTGGCCAACAGTCAGGAATCCTGAGAGCTGAAGTCCAAAACAGAGGGCCAAAGTTTGGGAACTACTGCTCTAGGCAACAGGGCATTTTGCTGCATTTCCACCCTCTCCCTCATTCAGATGTATAGGGGAAATTTTCTCCACGAGCAGAATTGTCCTGAAGTTTTTTCCCTGCTTCCAAAATTGGTGTGTGGTGTGTACAACAGTGTTGGAAGGGCAGGGCTCCTGCCTACACTTTTCCCATCCTGTGATAGCATAACACAAGGATAAGAAAAGCCTTTAGCAAGTTTCACAGAATGTTTAATACAGACAAGTCCTTCCACTGTGTTCTTTATTACAGTTCAACCAGAATAATCTGAACATATGTTGGAGACAGCTGCTTCAGTCCAACATCCAGCAGTCATAAAGTTTAAGAGGTAAGCCTCAGTCTAAGAATACAGAAAAAAAAAAAAAAACAGTCAAATTTTGCCCGTCCTTGACTGAAATATATGAATAAATTATCATGTACAGCACTGTGTCCCCCAGGAAACCTTGAAAGGTTGCATTCGCCTGCCATACCTGCTCCTACAAAAATATAAATTTTTTGCCCCCAAATGCCATTTAGAGGACCAAGGGCATTTTCACCATCTTTTTGGCCCTTCATGGGCCATTTTAGGCCCAAGAAAGGCCCTTATTAACAATAGGAAGTGAATAGAAGTCATTTCCTGTTTCAAAAAAGACCCCTTTTGGGCCCAAACTGGCACAGGGTGGTCCCAAAATGCGATGGAAATGCCTTACACATCCCCTTTGAGAGGAATTTGAAAAATATTGCAAACATTTTGCAAAAAGACCCCTTTTTTTTTATCTCTGAGGGCCCAGGGGGGTCTCCAAACATGATGGAAACCCCTCCACACACCTCCTGGATAGCTTAAGAGTATTTTGGAGCAATTTTTGTGTGCTCTAGGGAGGCCTTGGGGGCACAAAATGACCTTGCAGGCTGTGTGAGCCCCATGGGTATATAGGCTTTAGAACAAGCAAAGATTTGTCAGCCTGCTTCAAGAGGTTGTCAACTTCTTCATGTCACAAAGGGAGCTTATAGCACCTTTGAAACTAACTAAAAGAAAACAAGTTTGTAGCATAAGCTTTCATAGCTCCAGTCTATTTCATCAGATACATCAGGCTGCATCCAATGATGTAGACTAAGTCTATAGAAGCTTAGGCTACAAACATCTTTCAGTCTCAAAGTTGCTATAAAATCCCTTTGTGTACTGATACAGATTAAAATGGCTATGTCTTTGATTGTGACTTCTTCAGGTTAGCTGTGGTGGATGTGAATACAGTCGATGCAAACATAGCCTTTCCTTGTGGTTCAGTTTTGCTTTTGGTCTGTCGAAACAGTTATCTCTTGGTTCTACAATCCCACAGCAAAAACACTAGAAACTGATGCCCAGAAACACTTACACCATGAGTTCTATGCAAGTCCGGTGATACAACATGAGTTCTATTGTCAGTATCTGTATAAATTTAATGATTAGTCAATTGACCATACCAAAAGATATAACATCAAATGTTATAAAATGTAGCAAAATGAGTAATTAAAATACAGTGGAGTAAAATAAGCTAAAACAAGATAAAATATGATACGATGAAATAAAAAGAATAATGTAAAAGACTATAAATAAATACCAAAACTTATAATAATAGGTTATCATCTTGTGATAAGATGAAAATAGTAAAAATAGTAAAAAAAAAATAGTAAAATGCAGGGACAATAGGTATTTAGATTAATTCATCACCCTCGTATGCGACCTCAATATGTTCTATAAATTGTTTTCTCAGTTGGACAGTCCTATCTATAAACTTAGCAGTTCTGAGGACTACATATGTGTTAGTGCCCTGAAAGAAATGAGCAGTCATGTAGGGACAGGGGGGCGATTTGCCCTGGGTGACAATGTTTTTGGGACGTCCGGGCTCCTAGCCACACCCCCATGTGCCATGGCCACACCCCTGCGCACCATGGCCCCAGCTCCATGTACCATGCCCCCCTCCACACACTCCAAGCTCCGCTGCTGGAAATAAGATAATGGTTTGACAGGGTCCCAGCATTTTGTTCTGTCAAGTAATGTCTGTAGATACTGGGCCCTTCCTGGGGCGTATAACTGACAGTTAAAGAGAACATGTGCAATATCATCTATTTCAGATAGTACCACAGACACATATTTGTTCAAAATATGGCACTTGGTGGAATCGTCCATATTTAACCATAGACTCTAGGTGCTCAAATCTTGCTCTGGTAAGGGCTATCCTTTGGCATTGAGTCAAACCCATTGTCAAGTATTTTTCTGTTTGGAAGGATGTTTTATTTTTAGCCAGCCATTTCAACGACCTGATGTTTGCAAGCAACTCAATATCAGTTTCGGCATTCACATCTAAAACTCTGTATTTGAATATCACTGTGGCCTGATGTCCAGCTGAAAGTAGATATTGTGTTGAAAAACCAAAGTGTGAGATGGTTTGGAGAAGCTGGTTACTCTGTGAGATGGGCTGGAGTGTTCTCATCTGTTCTTCCAGGCACATTTTTGGTAGGAGTTCTATTACCATGAGCGTTCTCTTCTATTTTTATTTTCTTGATGTAACTAGTGGGGTGGGGTGTGGAAAAGATTTGAGAGGGATTGTGGTGTCCCCTTTTCCTTTCAAAATTCCACCTCTCTAGACTACTTCTTTTTGCCCTGTGAGGCAAAGCATACTGTTACCTACATGATATTTGCATTTTTTGCTCGATGGGCCTAATAAAAACTTTCAGGGTCTGTGGAGTAGGGACTATATTCATCTCAGAAGTTGCAGGGGGACATATTAATCTTCTTTGCTGAGTATCTTCCTGATCAGATTTTGGGTTCTCTGTAGCATTATATTCTTAACATTCGCAATGCCTTCTGTCTGCAGTTCCCCTAACATTATGGCTTTTGTGCCGTAAGGTTCAAGACCTGATTATGGATTGCACATATATCTATCCAATTTAGGCTACAACTGGACAATTAAGAAAAGCAGAGCAGGAAGGCTAAAGTTCACTGCTAAACTCTGCTGCAGATTAGAGTGTAAGCAAGGAGAGGAAAGCTATATATAATCATTTATTGGTACTGAAATCTTACAGGACAGGATGGGAACAGAGGCCAATGTAGCAAATAGAAATTAAGGGCCTTTTATGCTGAAACAAAGGAAGGCTGTAAACAACAAGAGTGGAGGACACCAGAAAATTTAATGAAGAAATGGCTGGAACAGCACATGAGTTAAAATAAGATGGGTTCCACTGAGAAAAGCAGCCCTGTTTACAGGCCCCCCTTTTTGCCAGATGGGAAGAAGACCCTGTAGTCTAAAGGTCAGAATATCAGAATAGTGGAGTAGGGAGACCAGTCATCTTTGTGTCTCCCACTCAGTTTTATTCCTGAGTGGGGATTTGACCACGCAGGGATGAACTTCCTTCATAAGACTGTTGTGAGAACAAAACAACAGGAATAGACTTCTGATTTCTGCAGCTTTCTAGGTGTTCATCCTCAATCTCTCTCTCTCGCTCTCTTTTTTAAAGATCAGGAGCCTCCCAGAAAAAGATTCAGTGCTCACATAGTTGAATACGCAAGTCTTGGAAAACAGGATAAAGTCACAATTGGGGACTGTGTGCAAAATTTGTGTGTGGTTGTGTTGTGCAGAAAACAGCATTTTCTGCACAGGTAATAGCCTTTTCTTCACAGAAAATAATATTTAAGCACAGAATATAATCTTCTGCACAGAAAGGGCATAGAATAAGTCCTGAACTGTGAAAACTCTTGTCAGTCCAAGATCCTTCTTGTCAGGGTTTCTCAACCCTTGCATTGTGGTGGTTGGGAGTTTGAAATTATAAAAATCTTTGTTATATTCCTACCATTTGCTCCTGCCTCCTCCCCCGCCACCCACCCCTGGGTAAGCGCTTCGCTTAAACTTATCTATACCGAGTTAAATTAAGAATTAAATTAATATCCAAAGACAACTAGAAAGGTTTATTTGCGCTTAGATCTGCAGCCTGGCAGCGTGGATGCATCTCTTAGAGCTGTCTTCTGGTGCTGGCAGTCAGTTTCATCGGCCAGCCCAGTTTCCTGCTTTATATAGAAGTTAACCCTCTATTTGAATGACTGTCAGAGGACAGATAGATGCTTCTAGCAAGCAAGAGTGGGAGTCAGATTTCAAAGAGTCTTTGCAGAGAAGCTAGACTAATTGAAGTTTATGAGAGGGTGGACTATTGGATACCATTTTTAAAGACCCGTGAGTCACACTGACTTTTAATGGATGGAAACTCAGGAGACCAGATTTCAGGACAAATTTGATTTCCCTCCTCCTCTCCTAAATGGGTGATCTCTTCATAGTAGCAAAACCTTTTAAATTCTGGCTTCAGGCCACATCTGACTGTGCTCTGCAATTATACAATCTACTCACATCGCTGACCATAGTAATTCTTAAAAAAACATTCTCTTCATGGTGTCCTTTAATTAAACAATTATGAAAACCATTGGTGCAGTTGTTATAGATAATTGTACTCTAGGGAGAAAGAAAAGCATAAGGTTTGGTGAACAAGTTCTAGTCGGTGAGACCAGCATTTATCTCATGACAGCGATAATATCTGAAATTGGCTATTAGCAATTAGAGTCACAACACAGGCTGAGTTCTGTGGCCTGGATGATGCATTTTTTCTTTTTCAGACACCAGCTTGGTTCAGGTGAGTGAAGCAGAAATATATGGAATATTACAATAATATCTGAATTGCTGTTTACTACTTCTTTTTATTTTAAGGAAAATAAATAAGGAACATCTTGCAGAGATTAAACGCATGCAAAAGCCCTATATGACATTAAAATTTACAGGAATTATCCCCAAAACAGATCCTTCCAGAGACTGCAATGGGGAGTTGAAGGAGGGTAACCATCACTATTATTATTGCAGTAGTTATTAAAAGGATACAAGATTTCATAAAAGGAACTGCCTGATTATTTCTAGATTCTCTAATACGTGTTGTAATTTTTTTCCATAAGCAGTATATCCCAACATTTATGTAAGGAGCCTGAGAGGGGAAGGACTTTATAGCCTCTCCAAAATCTGGCTGTAACTATCCCAGCTGTTAAGCATAAATAGCCATTTAGTATTTTGATCAACAGGTTCTCAATCTCTCTGATGAAAAAAAAAAACACATTGCTAAGCAAGGCTGTGGAATTACTTGTTGAACCATGATTTCAGAGATTTCATTGAAAAAAGCTAAGCCACAGTATTGATTCATAGTAGGGCACATCCACCACATGTGAAGGTATGTAAACGTTTCTTATTTACATCTCTGACAGTGTGGGTGCCATGACCTGGTTATTTGACTGAGGTGCTGTGGAATGTAATACTATCAATATACTAACTTTAGCACATATTCCCTAGCTGCTGTAGAGGTAGGCAACCATTTCTTGTTTACATCTCCAACAGTGTGGGCACCATGATCTGGTTATTTTGTTAAAATGCTGTGGAGTGTAGTAGCATCTACACACTAACTTTAGCATGTGTTCCTCAGTTCCTGCAGAGACAGAACATAATGGTTCTTGAGACAAGATCTGATTCCATCTATCCTCTCTTATGGAAATGTTCATTTCTTTTTCTTTACTACTAAGACATAACAAAGCAATGTAAAGTTGTAGGACCATGTTTTAAAGCTCTTGCTTATATCCTGTCTTTTTTTACTCTAAAATGACTCGTAGATTGACCAGAAAATATGTTGAAAACATCAAATCATATTTAAAAAAAAAACTCAGTGAAAAGGAATTATGAAATGATCTAAGCAATCTTACATGCTGTGGTGGAGAGATCCAAAATGGAAATGAAACATCTAATCATAAAAACCCTGCTGGGCTCATATTTTCTACTCCTCCATTTCTATTTCAAGAGTGTTGCTGTTTTGATCTGAATGTTTGCCCTTCCAACTAATGGGAGTGAAATTCTATGTGGCATCTCTATGTTGGGCATATGCTTCCTTCCATGTCATAGATGCATCTGGGAGACCAGGAAGTCATATTCTGACCTTCTAATTGCATGCCTCCTGATCTTCTTCCCTTTTGCTTCTACCAGCCTCCAGATTCCAATGATCTGTGTGCCTCTACCATATCTCCACATTTAGCCTTCATGGTCTGTGTCTTATAAATAAGTCATCCTTGGACAACATGTAACTTGTGTTTGGTCATTCAAAACTGTATACAGAGTGGATTGTACTCTTAGTTTCTAAGATGAACATCAGAGCCACTCTTGAGAGATAAAGTGATAAAACGTACTTGATCTTTAGAGGATGATGTATGTGCTATTCTTTGGCTTCAAACAATTTCTGAAAGAAAAGGTGAGTCATCATGCTTTTACAAGAGAAACCTCATCAAAAGAGGCTATGATTTGATTACACTCCTAGGAAATTGCTTGAGTCACAGGAAAAAGAGGAATATGCCCTTTATGGAAGTTGATTCAACTGAGCAAGATGAAAGGTGTTGGAAAACAGAATCAACGCTTGTTAAAATGAAAGTTAAGTACCTCAGTTGGACATGCAGTCAAGTGTCTCCTTGTGAGCCTTCTCAGGCTAAAATTGATAAGTGTGTATTATTTCTAGAAGGAATTTCCAAAGTAAGGTAAGAAGAGTTCTTCTTCTTGGTCGTAACGCTGCATGCAAAATTTGGAGTTATTATTTGCTAGTACTGTCCACCCAATGCATCAGTAGCCAAAAATAGCTCCAGTTACCTATTTACCTCCTCATCTATGTGCTGAGAATGATGGAAACTGTACTCCAGTAGATCTAGAAGGGCACCAAGTTGAGGAACTGAAAAATTTTGGTTGTGCATGGACCTACCTATCAAACATTGTCAGTAAGGGATTGTAAAATCACTCCAGTTATCATTATGCAGTAAGCCTCCATCAAAGAGCAACGAAAAGCATAAACAACATACGCTGTAGCTGTTGCTGTGTTAGTTTTTAGAATCATCAAATAAGTAAAGAAAGTGAAAGAAAGAAAGAAAGAAAGAAAGAAAGAAAGAAAGAAAGAAAGAAAGAAAGAAAGAGAAGGAAGGAAGGAAGGAAGGAAGGAAGGAAGGAAGGAAGGAAGGAAGGAAGGAAGGAAGGAGAGAATTTTCTTACTTTTTAACTTCCTGGACATAATCTGCATTTCGGTCAAAGAGATGGGTTACAGAATCTTTGATTGCCTCGTGCTTGAAAGAGGACGCTGTCCCAAAGACAGTAACATTGGGGACTGTGGAGCAGAGCTGAGCAACAGCTTGTCCCTGTAAAGACATCAAGCAGGTCAAGCAAGATGAGGTTATACCATCTGAGGTTTAGCTATTTCATCCTTTATTTGCAATAGCCAGAGAGGACTCAAGGAGAGAAGAACAGGGAAAGAGAACACCAGTTACCTGTTCCATCCGATCTAATTTTCCTTCCACCCTCACTTTTTAAAGGAAGTCATGCATGTATCTTTCTGTACAGTAAAAGGGGGAAAAATCAGCTAATGGGTGGGGGGACATTTCATCAAGGTCCAGTTTCAGTTCTGCAAGGGGGAAGGGCTTGTCAGTTTTCAGATTCAGTTAAGGCTCCAGGGTTTATCTAACTCTGGTCCCCACCCAATAACAACCAATGGCTTCCACCTGAGTGGGATAATCAATCTGCTCCAGGTTTTAGTGTGAACATTAAAGGAGCTATCCAAAGTACTGAACCCTATCTGGCATTCCGGATAGATTAAGGTCAGACTTACAATGCACTGGATTCCCTGCCCAACTAACCTGGCAACCACAAGCTGCCATCATATCTTCAGTAAGTAAATACAGGCAAACTTTGGTTAACAAAACCTTGGACAAAGAAGCTTCTTTTAATAAAGTCTTTTTTGTTCCTGCCCAGTTGCCTTTTCCTTATTGTCCTTTGTCCAGCTGGTTTTTTTTTTAAACCAGCATTGGTATTGGGATGATGGCGAAGGTGAGCTAGAAAGGCATAGACTTTTGGTTGTCAGGTTGCAGCAGTATTTCTGCAGTAAACAATGCAATAAAGCTTGAGCTGGGAGTCAAGTCTACTGTAGCCAGTCCCACTGTAACTGTGTGTGCCGCTTCTCAATGGGAAAGGCATACTGCAACTGCCACCAGATTCCCAGGCTAAGCATGCACGAACAACGAAACAGAAAGGAAAAGGAAGAGAGCTCACGAGCTTGCTTCAGTAGGCCAAACACACATAGATCTATATATGGGGCTATCAAAATGGAAATCATAAGAAAAGTGAAGGATGGTGAAAGAAAAAGTTGTCCCTGCAAGAATTTTGCAAGAAATCTTCAAGTCCTCTCTAGAAGAGTCAAAATATTTTTGTTCACTTATGCAAGGCTGACCTGAACTGGTTGTTTCATTTTACATGTGCATATTATTCATTTTGAATGAAAAGTGAACTGATGAAACAGATTGAAGTGTTCTTTTCTTTTATGGTGCTCTTTTCTTTTATTCCTATTTTGTTCCCATGTTATTTCTGCCTCTAGTACCAACTTTTCTGTTAAAGCTTAGAAACACATAACTTTCATTAACGGAGGTGTACTTGTACTCCAAAGGCACCAAATCCCATTTGATCTTGGAAGCTAAGCAGGGTTAGACCTAGATAGTATTCAGATCGGAGAGCACTAAGAAATATCAGGGACTAGAGGCTATATTTCAGAAAAAGGCACTGGCAAATCATCTCTAAGTACTCCTTGCCTAAGAAAATCCTATGATATTCATGAGGTTGCCATAAGTTGACAGGCAAACACACAACAGAGTTATGGCTGCATCTTGGACTGAGTGTTGTTCATCCATGTAAGTAAATAAACCATCCTTCTGGATAATTCTAATGGGAAATAGTTTTTGGAGGGTGCAATCTATGTCAGCTCTAACAAAGGAACTCTGTTCTATTACCATTTTAATTATAATCAACAGTATGTCATTGCACAGTAAGAAATGGCTGCACAGAACAGATTACAACCTAAGCAGGCAACAGAAAAAAATGTCAAGAGAAAGAAACCATTGTTAGAAATGAGCCCATCCCCCACATAGAATAAGACCCAAATTATGTGCTATGGACATAAATTTGCATTATGAATGTACTGTATTCAACAGACTATGTTTACTTGGATATAAAATGTGCTCTTATAGGACAATATGGTCATTTTGTAGAAGGAAAATATTTTGGGCAAATCCCTCTTCAAGGCACATACTGAAAAGTGTATTTTTTGGTAACACAGCTCAACAACAACAACAACAACAACAGTAATGCAAGTTGGCAGATCTGCTCCAAGAGTAGGCAACTTTTAGCCATCCAGATGTTGCTGGATTGCATCTTTCACCAGCCCTTGTCAGTGTTTGGGGATGATGGGGGCTGCAGCCCAGTAACATCTGGACAACAACTTCTTGCCTACCCTTAATGTTCACAACACCCTCCACATTTCTTTCTTCCCTCCCCTGAGCCATACAGAATCTGCCAGATAAGCATGTTCTTTATCTTCCCCAAAGTTTCCCTGCCTCTCTTCCATAGCATTGGCTACCCTGTACCTTCTGTAAAGGATGGAACCATCTGAAACTGTGTCGGGTAGCATTTAGGATATGTGAGGAAAGGGAAGAGTCTCCCAAAATTAGGTGAGGGAGCAGCCCACACACCAGGGGTATAGGGACAAGGAGGAATGTGGGCCTTCCAAATAAGAAACCCCTCCCATGAGATTTTCCTCCAGTCCCCAAATTTCTAGCACTTCAGAGAGGCATATACTGAAAATCATCCACACCTAGAAAGCTACAGTTGGTCCTCCTCATTCACCAGGGTTTGGGGCACAGGGCCACCACAAAAGCGGAAAAACCACCAATATCAAAATGTGTGTTTGTGTGTCTGTGGAAAGAAAGCTAATTCACGGTGGGCAGAGTGGTCACCCAGGATCCAAACCAGATAAAGGGGGTGGGTCAGCGCAGTGGCCCTATACTTCCTCTCTCTTGCCCAACTCCTTCCTTGGGTGTGTGGGGGCATCGGGAAAGCGATTGTGGTTCTGAGAAATTATGCTTCGCTCGGTCCTTGGCTGGCCAGGCAGCATTTGGTAGAGGAGGAGGACCAGAGGTAGGTTTTTAGAGGTCTGCAAGGCCTGATCAGAGCAGCCAAGAGGAAAGGTTCCTCTGGAAAAGAAACACTTGAGGTGTGTGTGTGGGGGGGGGGTAGGGGTTGGAGAAACCCTCAAATAATCAAATCTGTAAATGTTAAACCTGTGAATGTGGAGGGCTGACTGTATAGTGGGCCCTTAGTATCCATTAGGGTTTGGTTCCAGGACCCCCTGTGGATACCAAAATCCATGGATGCTTATGTCCCATTATGTACAATGATGTACTAAAATGATGTCCCTTATATAAAATGGCAAAATCAAAGTTTATTTTTTGGGTGTTTTTTTGGGGGGGAGGGAGGGGGGATATTTTCAAGCCATTTGAATCTATGGATACAGAATCTGCAGATATGGAGGACTGACTGTACTTTTTATGTTTGCTTGATCGCTTTGCCTCCCCTTTTTCTTTGGATGCTGTATTTCTAAATGCTCAACTGATATTTTAGGTTACTGCAATGCTAGAAGTTTGGGGAGTGAAAGAAAACTTCAGTGGGGCGGGGACACAACATTCTTATTTGGACAGAGCAATGCCCACATTTGGCCCTCCTGGCTCCTCATAGCTACACCCCTATCTCAGCATGGTGAAAGTTCAGCCTCAACAAATTCCTACAGCCCGTTTTTTTCCAACTTTAAAAAAAAATCCTGAAAAATACTTCCCCCAAAAACTAGACTACTACTTCTGCATATTTATTCAGAATTGCTCCTGGCCATCCAGCCCTCCAAAAAGACCCAAATGCCTTCACCAAAGCTGGAAGTCACAACCAGAAGTGATTTTGCATGGTGCAGCCTATCATGGGGTGTGTGGTAACAATAATTGGCCACTATCATAGATGCCCATTCCTACCCTTTCCCCACATTGTTTGAGACAGCTCTCTCTCTCTCTCTCTCTTCAGAGATGCTGGCTGGAAAGCATGGGCAGATGCAAGAGAAAATGGGGACGATATATTCTGTTTCTGTGAACTTACTTCCATTAACTTATTTTAAGATCCAGGCCAACATACTTTTTAAGTCTCCTGCCAAAGATCAATGTGCAGACTCAGTTTTAGAGTGAGAATTCATTTCCTGTCTCCAGAGAGGTTGTTAAAACTCATTTGAACAGTGGAAGTACTTCTGCTTTCATTGCCTAAGAGATCCCTTTTAAAAGAATGCACTTGTCTCCACTTGTACACAGACATCTGTCTGGTATCCTTGGGCTGTCTCCAATCCAAGGACTCCACTTAGCTGTCCTTGTTGTTTTCTGCACATAACAGTGACATGGGAATTTTGCGCAGGAGAAGTTCTGAACTGCAAAGATTCTCATTGGCCTGGGGTTTCTCAACACTCGAAAAACACGTTTTTTTCCTAATGATTTTGTGAATATTTTTGAATATTCTTTCCATCCCTAGGCCTTGGAGGAAGACAAATGTGGCATGCAAGGCTACCGATTGTGCCTGTTGTCGGAACACAGAGCTCTGTCCTCTGATACCTTGCTACTATTCTACAGAAACTGCTGCCTGAATCACCTGACTCATTCTACTCAATTATAGGGCCTTGACTGAATACAACAGTTTTAAAGCAGCATTGGTAAAGTTCAGTGAGTCCAGACTGGATTTTTTTTTTAAGTCAGCAGCTGAACTCAACTAAAATTCTTTAAGAATGTGTGTTAAAATGTATGCATTAATTTTTCAGGATGATGCATCCGATTACTGGGCTCAGTGAACTTACCCTGGGAATAGAAGAGGTAGTCAGCATGTTCAGAAAAGCCAAGAGCATTAGCAAATGCCTCTTGACAAAAAGGGAAGCATGTCCTCCCCCTAACCCAGCTGTTCCACTTCACTTCTGTGGTTCAAGTTCAAATAAATGCTATTCCCTTTGTTGCCTGCTCCAAGCGTTGTGAGAGCCGTATGATGCTGAACTCAGGGTTTCTGCTTGACTGTCCATTTAACTTTAGCTCCTGGGGCAAATAGCATTTCATTAATATATGTATGTATGTATGTATGTATGTATGTATGTATGTATGTATGTCAGTGGGAATCCACAGAAGACAACTCTTGGGCTTAAACATCATAATTTGCTTGAAATCAGTTTAAGTCCAAGAATTGTCTTCTATGGCTTCCCACTGACATTTTTTTAAAAATGAAACCCTATAATTGAGAGCCAGTCAGTTGCGTGGGGACGGGGTGATGGTTCACCCTGGGCAGCAATGTTTTTGGGGTGTCCTGGCCCTTAGCCAGACCCCCACATGCCCTGGTCATGTCCCCACGCGCCACAGCCACCTCCCCATGGACCGCAGCTATGCGCCCATGCATAGTGGCCATGCCTCTCATGCCATGGCCCCACCTCCCTCCCTCCCTCCCCTCTCCACACACACTCCAAGCTCCCCACCACTGGAGCCAGCACGGTGTAGTAGCTTGAGCAAGGGATAAGTTTACCTAAAACAAATATTTCTGGATTTTTAGCAACCCAGAAACATTTGTTTGAGATAGATTTATCCTTCCTCTTTTCTCCCTGCAAGCTGTCCACAGCAATGCAGAGAACAAGCAATAATCAATACATTTCTGCTAGATCTCCATGGAACTTGGAGCAATCCTTGGCTCTTGTTTCTCCCATACCTTCCAGTTCTCCCAGTCTGTCAGAGATAGACCTGATTAATCCTCTGTCATTACACTTTTTCAGCTGCTTTAAAAACATCCCAGGTTCTCTCTTCGCTTCCCAGTTTTCCTTTTGTCCTCAGCTTAATTCTGTTTCTGCAAACGGAGTTCAAACTGGAAAAGTAGCTTGTACTCGATTAATTCATCAGGGAGGGGAGGAGAGGAGCAGTAAGAGTGCTTCCCCGTAGGCTCAGGCAAAATCCAACTGCTGCAGCCTCTCCTAGCTTGGGTGTTCTTCCTTCTTTCTAACTTCTGCCAGCTTGATCACACTCTGATGTTTCTTGTCCACATGTCTCATTGTTTTCATCTGTGAAATGTTGGAGGGTATGTTCTTCCATGCTTGGTTCTGCATTTATTGAGTGTGACCACAGAGGCCTGGAATACTCTAAAGAAGGAAGGCTGGGGGGATCTGTAGTCCTTTTGAACTTTGTACTGATGGGAAAGAAACCAGTGGCCTTCTTAGTACCACAGGGCCTGGACTATTTTACTGGATGATTATCATGACATTTAGGAAGAAACTGAGTATAGTAATTTTTCCTTTCCTCCTGTCAGACGTTAACCGCTCTCTGAATGTTTCACTAAGGGAGGTCCTGAAACTTCTTAACAGGAGCAATGTTGAATGTCCATTGTCCTGCATTATTCATAAGGAACTTGATGGATCAGGACTGATTTGGTTTATGCTTCAGCTTTTTTATTTTCTTGCTCTGTTTTAATATGTTGAGTATGAGGATGGGAGCCTCCAGGCACTTCGCCTACCCTGACGTCTTACTGGACAGAAAAGGTACAGAGTAGGTATAGAAAGGTGATGGATTTTCAGTGCGCCTCCTTCAGAATCAGTGTAATAAGATTCTACCTGGGTGTACCAATTGTCATTTTTCTAATGTCTAACACCAATTACAAACACTGCACGGTGAGAGGACTGAAAAGTCAGAGATCAGGTTTGAATTCTGAGCTTTCTGTGGCCAGTAATTTCCTGATTCCTTTATCTGATCCATCGTGCAAGAGCAAGCAAACAGGAGCAATCAGGTAGTGTGCTCATTCATTAAGAAGAAGTCAGGATTCTCAGCAATTCTGGCTTCTTCTCTCGTGCACCCCTGGCTTATTAGTCATTTTCGAAACCATTATCTAGTTTGTTGGCAACTGTGGCCCTTCTCTAGGGCACAGGAGACTGCCAGATTGTTTCGTACCACGCAGTCTTGCCAGCCAGCAGTGGAGAATGTCCTCCAGCACATTTTTTTGTGCCGACAATTTCTGAAACACAATTTTGTTTGCAGCAGAAGTGAAGACTACAATAGCAGCATCACAAGCCACACGCAGGCCTTACTTAGATTGCAGTCTCACTGGGGCAGGAATATGTCCTTTCCTCCTTATATTTATCTATAAAAAGTACCATGTACCTAAAACAATAAAGAGTGTGAGGTCACTAGAAACCATATGCCTATAGTGTCTTTGAGTCCAGCTGGAGTTTTCTTGCAACCATATTTTCCTGCAGCTCCATGTTATTTCAACATTCCACACTTGGGATTTTTGAATTAATATTCAGCAAGAATAAAACAGACTTCCTCTGTACTGTATTGGGTTGTAATAAGATTATAAATTCCAGTTCTGTACTGCAGTGGCCTGGGAGGGGTCACACATCTTAAACATGATTACTTGGAGCTAAAGAGATTTTCTACTGAGATGATTTTATTCTTGTTAGGCAGGTTGCAGCCTGCATGGTCAGAATTTTGGCAGACAATAATGACCCCCTCCCTCAACTTCCATCCTTCTTTTTAAAAAAAGACCATAACAAATGGATAGCATTTGATTTGACTGAGAAATGCATACTCTCCAGCATTTCACAGATGAAGACCAGAACAGATGCGGCCTGACAACATCACAATGTGGTCACAATGGCCAAATTTATTAACCAGGAAGAATCCACAAGCTAGGAGAGGCTGCAGAAGTTTCTTTTGCCCAAGTTTACTGGGAAGGACAAGATTCAACCCCCTCCTTTCTCCCCGTACTGCTGAGTTATGTAATTGATGCAAACTACTTCTGTACTTTGAACTCAGTTTGCAGCAATTGTGGTAAGGAAAGGTGACAGGGAGAAAGTGGGAAGAGGAAACAGGTTGGTTTTTCTGAAGACGAGGCCTAGCGGTAAGGAGGAAAGCAGTGTCATCTCCCTCAGAAACCCAACCTCTGTATGTTAATAACTCTGAATACAGATTGGATTGGGGAATATGGGGAAAAGTTGCAGGTACTGGACAAGACAGTTTGGGAAATTAGAGACACAGGATCTCAAATCTTGCTAATACTTACTACCTATGAGAAAATAAAATCCCGGGCAACGCTGGGTATATACGCTAGTGTTATATAAAAGTTTTCCCCATGCATATACAGAGGAAGGCACAGGCAAACATTTCAAGCTCTTTCAAACCTTCTTGACATGTTGGAACTTTAGGAGGACACTGGAATATAGTTGCACTGAATTTAAACACAAGTGACAAAACTTTGAATTTATTGTAGGACAAAAGTGAAACGAAAACTCACTTACCACTCCACCCCCAGCTGAATGAACCAGGACTGACATTCCTTCTCGCAGGTTGGCAACTTCAAAGAGCATCATGTATGCCGTTACAAAGTTCATAGGGAAAGCAGCAGCTTCAGAGAAGCTCATGTCGTCAGGGATCTTGTATACAAATTCAAGCGGTGTGCACACAACTTCTGCCCAGGCGTTGTAGTTGACAAAAGCCATGACTCTGTCTCCAATCTAATGGCAGGGGAAAAAAACACAGTCAAGGGAACTGCATTTCAGGCACAGCTGCTACGGAGGAAGCAAAAACCACAGACCAGTTTCATACATGTGCGCTTGCCACTGGTCCTCTGCAAAATGAAGTGATGAGCTGTATGTTTGGATCGGACATAGCACTGGAGAAAGAGTTCTTCCATGCACCTTTGCGCACAGCTCCTTCCAGAGGAAGGCAGTTCCTACATCCAAGTGTATGTACAAACAAAAAATACTACCATCAAATAGTAAATACAAATAGGGATGACAGGAATGGGTAGCTTTTCTAGGATTTCTATTGGTTTTATTTTCTAAAACACCCAATTCTATCCATTGGATCCTGATGTGATTGACATAAACTCAGAGCCTTTCTGCACTACACTGTTACAATGCTATTATTCCACTTTCAACATCCTGTGGAATTCTGGGGTTGGTAGTTTAGGGAGGCCAAAAATCTCTCTGGCTGAGAATTTAAATACCCCTCCCTAAACTGCGAACCCCAGGATTCCATAGGATGTTGAAAGTGGAAAAATAGAACTGCAACAGTGTAGTGCAGAAAAAGTTTACAGCAATCAAAATAAGCACAAAAAAGGAAAGTGGGAGGAAGAGAAAGAAACTGGAATATTTTTAAAAAATGAAACAACAGTGAGACAACAACAAAAAGTGAGACAAAAGCTCGACTGTCTCTGATGAATCAGGACAGCTGTAAGGTATGCATTCTCCAAGTTCCTATCCTTATGCAACCAGAATAGAACCATTCAGACATCGGAGGAAGATGTTAAACGGGATGTGTGAAAAGCCAAGATTTTAGAAGTGCAGAAAAAATATATATATGGAAAAATGCAGTCTTAAGGAGAGACTGTTAGCTGTTCTGCCTAACCGTAACATCTCCACATGCAGAAGTGAATGGACTATTGCCATGTTTTAGGGTAGCAACAGTGCGTTACAGTAGACAGAGAATTAAAATGGACGAGTAAACTTTGACTCAGTTACAAACAGGGCCAAACAAAGAGAGATTATGAAGAAAGGTGATCAAATCTCTTGGCTCTATTTTTTAAAAAATCCAGCATTCAGTTGTGGAGGGGAATCAGACTGAAAGTTCAATAGGCGTGTACATAGAGAAATCATCTCTTTTCAGCCCTGAGTCTGCATTTTATAGGTATTCATTCTTTTTTTTTCAAAAACATAAAATAAAATAAATATATATTCTTTTTGACTTCTAGATAGTTTGAAAAGCATAGTGTCATAAAAAAAAAGAGCACTTTGAATTCTTTTTAGGAAAAAAAATTAAAAACCTTCAAAGGGAACATATGTTTTATGATATCTTATCAAAGGTTTGTTAAGTGTACAAACCGTCAAGAAAATGCAAGGAAAATGAGAAAACCACAAACATTCATTATACTCTCTTTTTGAATGTTTTCTTGTTTTATCCCAGGTTCCCCCAGCCCTTTTTGACCCTCTTTGACCCTACTTTCTTGATGAAAATTGCCAACGTCACCCCAAAGTCATTATGTGGTGTGAATGTTAGCTTGAGGATGCATCAGCTATCATTAGAAAAATAAGTGATCCCCAATGGTATTATCAGTTTCTCTGGAGCTATCATCCCTCCTATGCTTATCTTTAAAAAAAATATGAAGAGACAAGAGATCATGTCATGCCCCCATCCCAGGAATCAGACAGGATCCTTCCTAACAGCTACAAGAGACATGAGAGGGACAATACTTACAGCAGCTAATGTAGGTGGCAAAGAGAGAGCCCAGGACTTCCAGAGCATTTGTGTAGTAAGGACTCATTAACTAGACAAACAGCTGGGGAGGCTCTCAGCCTATATAAACAGGGACCAGAATGGGAGGAAGGAGTTGCAGACAATTGTTCTATTGGAGGATCATGTTTGGATTTGTAGCTTGTGCACCTAGAAACCTGGAACTTTGCCTTTCTGTATGGACTTTGCTACTGGACTGTCGCTCTGGATTTACTGGGGACTCGAACTGCAAAACCACGATCAGTAACTGCCTAACAAACCGCTACAAACTTTGCTTATGGCTGCTGATAACAGACTCTAATTAGAGAGCTGTCAGCCTCGGCACAGGAGTGATCATATCATAGGGATTCCATAATCTAGTTGAAAGTACACGCATACACACAAAACCAAGGGTCAGTACCTGGATGGGAGACTGCCAATGAACACCAGATGCTGTAGGATATATTTCACCGGAAAGAACTGGCAAAACCACCCCTGAACATTCCTTGCTTAAGTAAACCTTATGAAATTCATGGGGTTGCCAGAAGTTGACTTGAAGACACATGCACAGATGCATAGTAACACAGAAACATTTATAGCATCTGGAGGGAGTTTCATTTTCAATTGCCTTGGGGTGATGTGAGGATGTCAGATTTAAGAAGCCCACTGATAGCTATGAAAGGGCAATGTCTTGCTGGATAATGTTGCTGAAATAGACCCGTCATCCCAATTTCACCACGTTCTCCTGCCTGCAAGCTGAAGGTTGGACATTATTTTAACAAATGCCATCATTCAATAACTCTGCTCTTATCTTGCACTTTTTTAAAAAAAAAAACCTTAAAAGGTATGACTTCTACACCTAACAAAAGCAATTTTGGAATCAATCATAACCCACTCCCTCAAACTACAACTGCAATCGTAAATATAATAGATTAACTAATTAATTTAAAGAAATAGGGTGAAGGTTGCCAGGTGAAGTATGGGATAGGCTTCTGTCTCTTTAATGGTTGTGTAGAAAAGGGAAATTTAGCAGGAGCTGCTTGTCATGCAAAGAACACCTGCTGGCATTTTTTCTTCTATACAGCCTTTAAAGAGGCAAGAACCTTGTCCCTTATTTTACCCGGCAACCCTAATTAGGGTGTGTCATGAAGTTCTGGGGGTTTGGTTATTTGGGGTGCCAATGCAGCTTGAAAGTAGGTTGCTAGGCAGCCAGAATAGCATCTCAGTATCGTAGTGTGTGGGAGGGGCTTATGGCCGAGTTAAAAAAATACAGAAAGTCAAGTACCTGCGGGGATTTTTTATTCTTTCAGTGAGATCCTAGCAAGGAGCTAGGAAAATCCCTTAGCTAGAGAAGGTGGCTGTTTTGGGAGGTTTAGTTGTCAGTGGAAGCCTAGAGAGAGGCAGAAGAGTAATTGAGCCCTAGTAGGATCTGGTCTGAGAGTGTGACCTAGATTTGGGGTTACACCTTTGATGAGAGTTTAGCCAAAGTGTTGTATGACAGTTGAGCCTTTTGTCCAGGTCTAAAGACACGATTGAACTGTTTCTGAGCACGAGTTAACTGTTAATACTTCTGAAAAGTGCACGGAAGAAATGTATATGTTAATTCAGATGAATGGGCAAGTGTCTCAGAAATGGGAAATGATGGAAGTTCAATTGTTTAATTTTGCTTTGTTTTAAAGTATCCTACTTTGAAAAACAGGCCACGGTGATTGCTTAATGCAGAATTATATTGCCTCTGCAACACGACAAATTCCTTTTGTTGTGCTGTTGTGTGCCTTCCAGTCGTTTCTGACTTATGGTGACTCTCAGGCGACACTATCATGGAGTTTTCTTGGCAGGATTTGTTTGGAGAGGGTTTGCCATTCCCATCTTCCGAGGCTGAGAGAGGATAACATGCCCAAAGTCACCCAGTGGGCTTCCATGACTGATTGGGGATTTGAGCCCTGGTCACGAAGAGTCCTAGGTCATTTCCCCACTAGACTGTTATAGCCCTGTTATTCCACTTGCAACATCCTATGGAATCCTGGGGTTTGCAGTTTTGGGAGGGGCCAGGTGGCCCCTCCCGAAACTGCAAACCCCAGGATTCCATAGGATGTTGCAAGTGGAATAATAGCGCTATAACAGTCTAGTGGGGAAATGGCCCTAGTCAGGCACTCAGACTACTACGCCACACCGGCTTTTCAAAGCTGCTTGTGCCATTTTCCCCACAGCTTGGACTGAGAATGGCTGAGGAAGACAGGTACCACTTCTTAGTCTCAGCCAGATATATGGAGCTCAGCACTACAAAGTCACGGCCAAGTTGTATGGTAAAGAGATCCACAATAAAATCCAATTACAGGCCCTTTTCCCACGGCGTTTTTAAAGCATATTAGGCACGCTCAATTCCCCCTTCACGAGCCGCCGTACCGCATGACGTTCTGGCGAACAGCCACGGATAGTGCTGATAGCGTGTTTTCTTATTTTCGCCTGAAAGGCGAAAATAACCTCCCTTTCACGCATCGGTCGCGTGACCAGAGGGCCTGCGGAGCCGTCGTCCGGTGTGCTTCCGGGAAGGACCCGGGAGTGGGCGGGGTGTGGGCAGTCCCTGCTGCCTGTCCCTCACGCAGCAACTCCCAGGGGACGCTCCGCCCAGCAGCAGGCCGGCCGCTGCCCCCATCGCAGCAGGGAACACTGCACGACATGTCACCATGAGAGGCCACCCCAGGGCTGCGTCGCCACTCACACTCGAGATGCCAGCAGCCCCCGGGGTCGGGCCGACCGTGTGTGTTTTTTTAAACCCGGTGCTATCGTTAGCACGTTACCAACGTAGTATGAAACAGCCTGTTGGTAGGATCTATCGTGCTAACGTTGGCACGATAGCCGGCAAAAAAATTAAAAAAAAGAAACATCACCGCCCAATCAGGGGCGATGGCGCGGGGGAGGGGGCGGGACCTAGGCGTGGCCTAGGACGCCGACATGCGGAAAAGCCACCGAGCGGGGACTGGTGCTCTCTCGCCAATGCCCTGCTGCATGCGGACTGCAAGGGGGTCTCTACTGAGCCTCTTGAGATATTAGCAACATCGTGAGGGCTCTGGTTCATCGCGCTATCAAGGTAAAGTGCGGAAAGGGCCACAGTCTCAGAGCACACCACAGTAAAGGGATGGAGGAGAGACAAAGCAAGCAAAAATGATGGACAAAGTCTGCCTAAGATCACACACAGGTTTTCTAGCAGAATCTTTAGGGCAAACTAAAGTGAGACATCTAAAACTTATAAAGACATTGTTCCATCAGGTCTTCCATCCTTGGACTTAAGCTTTGAAGTACAAGCTGCCAGAGACTTATTTAAGGTACAGCTGCAGTGTTACAACAACATTCGAGAAGAAGAAGACCTCTGCACATGAAGAATCCTTTGCTGTAGTCAGGCACAGAGGCGTGCCTAGCACAAACAGCACCTAGGACAAGCATGGGAGTTGTGCCGCTACTTCTTCCTCCTCCACCACCACTAAAATCTTCTGGCACAGTTTTTTTGCGCCCCCTGGCATTGGCACCCGGGGCACATATCCTACTTGATCCACCCTAGATACGCATCCGGCCAGGCAGGTCTGGATATGATGACTTGCTTCTTTAGGCATCAATGCTGTCAGAGGCATTGGAGCAACTGTATAGAACTCACTTCTTCTGAAGCAAGTGGACACTTACTCATCTCTCTGAAAGTCCATTCTCCTCCCACATGCTCAGCTTGAATGGTTCTTAAAGGATTTGCTGGGAATTCTACCTCCTCTTATGAAGACGACTCCTTCAGTGTGTTTCACTGAGTTCACAACTACAACTTCTAGTCTACCAGTGTGTCTGATTAATTGGGCTCTTGCTGTCAACAGTATCAATATTAAAGCAGTCCCGATTCACAGCTCTCAAAGAAATAGCCCCAAGCATTAAAAGAACTGTTTTGTTTCCTAATCAAGTAGGCATGTTTCGTTACCTCGTAGCCTTTCACATTGTCACCCACAGCTTCTACAATTCCGGAGCATTCAAATCCAGGGACAAGTGGTGTTTTAGGTGGATTGTCAATGTTCCCCTGCCGAACCATCAGATCAATGAAATTTAATCCGCTGTAAACAAAAGAAAAAAGAAATGAAGATATGAGGATGCCTGTAACAGCCAAGAAACCAATGCCTAGAAGGAAAGAATTCCCACAATCCTCCTTTACCACAAAGTGGATTCCCACTCACCCTGGTAAACTGTTTTTTCCTAAGCTGAATTTTGCTAACGGCATTCCTAAGTTAGTGGCGGAAGTGGCAGACTGTGGCAGTAAACAATGTGCCACTCTAAAGCCCTTGTGTCAGACATGCTGGAATTCATAGGGTCATAGAACCAGAGTTGGAAAGGACCACAAAAACCATCTAGTTCAACCCCTGCCATGCAGGAATACATGATGGAATCACTCCTGAGAGATGGCCATCCAACTGCTGTTTAAAAGCCTGCAGTGAGGGACGGCTCTTATAGTAAAAAATTCTTCCTAATGTATAAATGAAATCTCTTCTTGGAATTTGCATCACTGATTTGTGTTCTAATCTCCAGAGCAGCAGAAAACAAGCTGACTCCATCTTCTACATAAAATCTCTTCAAATGTTTGAAGATGTCTGCATCCGTCCATCTCCAATCTAAACATACCTAGCTTCCTAAGGAATTTCTTAAGGGGCTTGGTTTCCAGATCTTTTTAATCTCATGGCCACCTTCCTCTGAACAGTGTTTTGCCAGACAGGCCTTCAGGTGGTTAGCCCCCTTCCCAGATCCCCTCTGTGGATTCTATGGGAAGGAAATCACCTATGCCAGTTCCAGGTGGTCTTTGGAAACGGATCTCACTCTGGAGTCTGTCACAGGAACCACTTTGTAACCAAGGCTGCCTCTACCATGCTCACAGAATACAAATTTTAAAGATCTACCAAAGTGGAAGAGTTTCAGGGACATCCCAGGCTTTTCTGGGCTAGATTCTTCCCCTACTGCTGATGCTTGAATTCCATTCTTGGCCTTCTTCAGTCAGTGGATTTCTATTGAAGATTATTCTCCAAATTGCTCTTTAATATTCAGTTCCTTAAAATATTTTAACTGGTTTTACTCAGTGTTGCAGATTGCCCTAAAAACTAGTTTTGTTTGTTTACTCTCTTATTATAGTGGGGCCGACAGAAATTCTGTAAATAAGCAAATAAAATATTTGTGCTTGCAAGGTCTTCTTTATGTAGTTTTATATCCTGTCTCCTGTTCAGTTCTGATCCCCTGGATGCATTCATTGCAAGAAGTGATCTCCATGAATACAAGGGCCTGGCAAAGCTACATACTCTCCAACTGTCCCAGTTTTGCAGGAACAGTGTTGGTTAATCCTCTCTTATCTCACTTTTTCAGCAGCTTTTACAGCATTCCACTGTCTCTCTCCTACTTCCGATTTCCCTCTTAATCCTCTGCTTACTCCAACTGCTGCAACCTGCATTCAAAGTAGGTTGCATACAGTCAGTGGATTTCTGCTTAGGGTCATTCCCCAAATCAGTCAGGGGAGAAGTGGGTGAAATCTTGCCCTTCCCAATAGGCTTAGGGAAAACCAAACTGCTACAGCTTCTCTCAGCCGGTGTGTTCTCCTTCACTGATAACTTTTGCTATCTTGATCACACTCTGATGTTGCCTGGCCAAACACATTCTGGTTTTCATCTCTGAAATGTAGAGTATGCTTCCAGTATTCATAGCACGAAGTGATCTGTGTGAATTCAAGGGGCTGGCAGAGCTACAAAACTGGCCTCACCCCAATCTAATGCAGCACTCGCATTCTGATATCTATGCAATGGGTACCACTTTCACCAGGGAGAAATATTCTATACATTATGTACTGAATGTATCACTGTGCAAGGACATCTAGATCTATGTAAGTTCTTTCTAGGTTTAATCATGGAATGTAGATGCTCATTTCTACGTCTCAGGAGTTGCATTTGGTTTGGCCAAAGACACTTTGCCCCATCAAGATTCGTCATTATTGTAATACTTGAGCAAGAAAATCCCAGAAGCCTCTTTCCACTTCCCTGGCATAAAGAATACAATAATAATTATTATTATATATTATCATATATTTATATAATTATCCTATATAATAATAAATATATAATAAATAATAAATTGTTATATCTTTCTACACCAGGGAAGAGGAGAGAGGCTTATGGGATTTTTTTGCTCAGGTATTACTAAGGATGTGCTGTCATTTTCAAAGGCTTCGTTTCTGACCCCAAAACACTGCTACTTAAGGTAGCCATCTCAGTCTGCCTAATGGCAGGATTAGACCTAAGCTGTATCTAACTCAGCTACCCACCACCGACAATTTTACTGCAGATGTCCAAATACTATCCTACTATTTACACTCTTATGGATACCAACCGATAACTCCATAATGTCTTTGCATCAGATAGAAATGCTCTTGCAGAGAAAGAACTGTGCAGCGATTTCACATGTCATCATATGAATTAATTTACTTCATGGTTTGCATTTGATAAATTATTTGCAGCTGTTTTAAAAGCTGATATGTAATCTACATTTAAAAAAGCCAAACATTTTGGAAGGTGAAAGGCCTGTTTATGTCACTGGATTCAGAGCAGTACATTATATGAAGCTGTCTTGTACCCAAACATGAACTAAAGATGGAATGGAAATTAGAAAATGAACAGAGAACTCATGGCTGAATATATGTTCACCACAATTGATTTTTTTTTAAAGTGAGCTCAAATATTGATACAGGCATACCTCAGTTAACAAAGTTTCTGACAAAGAAGCTCCTTTTTACAAAATCTTCTTATGTCTCCCATTCCCTACTTTCTTCCTCATCCTCTGTCTAGGTGGAAGGTCTTTTTAGCAGCATCAGCATTGGGAGGATGGTAAAGGAAGGCCAGAGAAACATGGACTATCACTATTGGATTGCAGCCGTACGGTGGCAGTAAATAATGCCAGAAAACTTGAGCTGGGAAAGAATGGGTTTCTACTGTATTTGATCCTACTGTAGTTGTGTGTTCAGGCCTGCAACAGGCAAGGGAAATAGCACGGAGAAGAAACCAGGTAAGCTTGTCTCATGAGCTACACCCAGCATGTTAAAAACCTAAAGGTATATAAGTTTAGTCACCAAAAGGAAAAAATATTAAAAAAATGAAGGCTGGTGAAAAAAAATATTATCCCCAGTTGCATTTTGTGAGAACGTTTCAGTCTCTAGAAATTTCATAATGTTTTTATTTACTTAAACAAGGTTTGCCAAACCTGCTTGTTTCATTTCGTATTTGTAGATGGTTTTGAATAAAAAAAAATTGTGAAACATGTTCAATTGTTGTTTTGTGGTCATTTCCAAGTTATTTCTGCCTCTGGCATCAAATTCTCTGTTACAGAAGTAATTACCAGGAACACATCTACTTTGTTAACTGAGGCATATCTGTACATATTGGATTTCTCCCCTGTACAGGCATACCCCAATTAACAAAGCCTCTGACAGTGAAGCTCCTTTCTACAAACCCTTGTCTTCTGTCTAGCTGGGAGTTTCTAAGCAGCATCAGCATTAGGAGGTTGGTAAAGAAGGGCTGGAAGAAACACAGACTTTTGAGTTGGGTTGCAGCAACCTCTCTGCTGTAAATAATGAAATGAAGCTTGAGCCCTCACTGACCTACTGTAGCCTACAACACGCAAGGTAAATCACAGCTGCCTCTAGACTCCTTTACTGAGCAGTCAGGAGTAACAAAACAGAGAGAAAGGCAGAGAAGCCTTCCTCACCAGCTATCCACAGGATGCTTTCAAAGGGCGTAGATCTGTAATTTTGGCCACTTAAACAGAAATCATGAGAAAAGTGGAGGCTGGTAAAGAAAAAGTCATCCATGGATGCATTTTTGAAGAAACCTTCCCGTCATCTCTAGAAGGTTCAAAATAGTCTTGCTTGTTTATGCAAGGCATTCCTGATCTGGTTGTTTCATTTCACATGTGCATATTATTTTTGTGTTTTAAAAAAATTGCTGAAACATGTTGAACTGCTCTTCTTTTTTGCAGTGTAGCAACCTATTGCTATTCTTTTCATGGTTCAGGTGTCAAATTTTCTATTAAAGAAGTAATGTCCAGGAACACATGTACTTCATTAATTTTCCATGCCCTGTTTTTCAAGTGAGGTTTTTTTTTTCTGAGGGGGGAAGTAAGTCATAGTGCTAATGTGACACAATGCTACATTATACCACTTTAGCACTTTGCTGCTGTTGTTGTTGTTGTGTGCCTTAAAGTCATTTCTGACTTATGGCAACCCTAAGTCGAACCTACCATGGGGTTTTCTGGAGCTGAGAATGTATGATGTCCTCAAGGTCACCCAATGGGTTTCCACGGCTGAGCGGGGAATCAAATCCTGGCCTCCAGGGTGATAGCCCAAAGCTCAAACCACTATACCATGCTGGCTCACTTTAGCACTACCCCTCTAAAAAGAAGGGAAAAGAAAAAGAAATCTTCAGCCTGGTAACTGGAAATGTAAAGAGGGAGTGCAGGTCGGCAGGAAACCTTTCCAGCAAACAAAGGTCACATCCCCATTTGAAACACTGTTTGAGAAAAAATATTGTGGGAAGAAAAGCTACACTATCACGGACTGCATTAGGAATGCTCATGACAGAAAGAAAAAAAAACCCCTTGCATTGGGAATAAAAAGTTGTGGCTAGCACTGAGTCCATTTCCACACTAGCCTGTTATATTGCTATTATTCCACTTTCAACATCCTATGGAATCCTGGGGTTTGCAGTTTAGCGAGGGGCATTTAGAATTCTCAGCCAGAGAGTTCTTTGGTCTTAGCAAACTACAAATCCCAGAATTCCACAGGATGTTGAAAATGGAATAATAGCACTATAACAGTCTAGTGCAGAATGTCAAGAGCTAAAAATGGGACAGGTAGAATGTCATATAGATTTTTTTAAAAAGTGCAGCTACAAATGCCAAATCCTGCCAAATCTTCAGGCTTCGGGGGACTCTAGAGGGGCCCTATGTCCACAAAACTCATGTTGCATTCCAAAATTTATGCAACCCACCTTTTACTCTCTTTCCACATGTTAATTAACCAAGCTGCCTGCTGAAAAACACTGAAGATCCCAAATGCTTCCTGACAACTATGATGTTTTAGTCAGTCTTAATAAAAGCATGGTTTTATTTCAGATGCACCTTTCCTAATGAACCAGCTGGGATACCTACTTTTTTTCTCCTGTACATCTTGAGTTTGCCTTCTTGGTAAACGAAGAAGGCAAACAGATGAATGCATGAAAAAAAGTTCCAATAAAGTTGAAAATAAGAGTTCACTCCACTACATATCTGGGGGCAAAGGCTACTAGCAAAAGCAAAATCAGACCATCAGACCATCTGAAAGAAAAATCCTTTGACGTAACTGGCTCTGCTATAGAAAATCTTTGCTACAGAGCATTCATATTTCTGTGAAAAGTCTTTCATTTTTCCCCCACTTCTGTCAGAAATAAAACCCCCTGGGGCATGCCATTTCCTTGTCTTTGTGCCTTTTCTAAATATCACAAAACAATTAATGCTGTTTAAAGATAGAAACATGTTTACACATTGTCTCTCTGTAGAGGTGCCAGAGAAACTAGCCAGTAGGCTGTTTCTAAAGCTTACTAATAGCCTGGGATATAATAGCAGAAAATGTCTCTGGGCAAAACCCCAAAGGTTACAATACACAGCAAGTGGAAATGCATTGTTTTGGTTAGTGCTAGTTTCCCTTTCCTAATCTAAGAGGTGATTCCAGCTCTTTTAGTCTAATAACACTTCCTCTAGTAGCAAACTCAGATGATGAGTGTAAACTCCATGGGGATGATAGTACTTGTAATCTAAGTATATTAAGGACATCCAATGGGGAGGGAAAAAGACTGATCATATCAGTGATTTCCACACAATTAATGAATTAATAACCACAGAGATGTTTTTGGGGACCTGAACTTTGTCTGAAAGGACTATTGCCAGAGTAGAAAGAGGTTGGAAATGAATTTTGATGTTTTGCCATGAAAGGAAGAAAATAGCTGAAATAAGGAGCCTTATGGGGAGGTATTGAAGAGCTGCTAAAGCAATCTAGGAAGAAGGTGGGGTTTTAAGTGCTTAACATACTGTTTGGTGTGGAAAGAACTGTCAAAGCAAATAAACAGCCAGAATCAAGGGAGCGTGCATGTTCTTGAAGAGCAGTGTTTTTTATACGCTGACCTTCCAGGTGTTTTGGACTTCAGCTCCCAGAATCACTGATCATTGGCCAGGGCAGCTGGGATTTCTGGGAGCTGAAGTCCAAAACACCTGGAGGACCAGAGCTTGGGAATCACTGCTGAAGAAGACGAAACAGCTGGAACACAGGGCTGTGTAGGAAGGACAAGTTGTATCTTGTTGCTGCCATCGCCACCTTGCTGTCACTCGTGGAATGGCATGTGCTTGCTAGAGAGTAGTGTCTGTTGACCAAGGAAGAGCACGCAAATGGCCATAGAGACGGACACTTTAGGGAAGGGCAGTGCAGCTGTCCAGATAGCGCTCCCACCTTTTTCTTGTTCTAAAGGGATCTTCCAGACCATTTACTGCAGTGGGAGAACAGGCTACTTTCAACAACCTATGGAAGTCCGGGCTTTGTAATTTTCTGAGGCCAAAGAGCTCTCTGGCTGAGAATTCTAAAGGCCCCTCTCTAAACTGAAAACCCCAGGATTCCATAGGAGGTTGAAAGTGGAATAATAGCACTATAACAGTGTAGTGCGGAAAGGTCTTTGTTTGTGTGGAAGAGGGGGGCACAATTTGCAAGCCATCATGCTCCATCACCTAAGGCATGGGATTAATCTCATCTAATGAAAAGTTGTGCAGAACAGTTGAAGAATAGTTTTCAAATTAGGGCCCTTTTCGCACAGCATTCGCCATGCGAAAGGGTCCCTGGAGCGTCGCGCGACTGCGAGGACGCACACGATGCACTCGCAATTGTGCGACGCTCCAGGGGCTGGCAGGCGCTGATCGCACACTATTTCATTTTTGGCTGTGAGCTGAAAATGGTGCACGATCGCGCATTGCTCTGGGGCTCTGCACGCACTTGCCATGCATGCGGAGCTCCGGAGCCGCAGCATTGGCACTTCCTGCCCCAGCGCAGCCTGGGAAAATCCCAGGCTGCACTGCGGAAGGAAGAGGAGGGCTTTCGCACAAGCAGCCAGCAGCTGCGGAGCTGAAGGAACAGGGATGCGAGAGCCTCTCGCAAGAGGCTGCTCGCACGATCCCCGCACCCCAGCTCCACCAAAAAGGTGAGTTGTGGAAAGGGCCCAGGATTCTTATCTATATTATCTATTTTTCTACCCTGCTCTTCCTACAAGGTGCTTGGGAAATATTGGATGGTTCATTTTCTCTCAACACATTTCTCCTTACAATAGCCTTGTTAGATAGGTTAGGTTAGATAGGGTTCTAAAACTGCATACACAACACAATACAGGCTTTTGTAACATCCTTCAGACAACATGTGGGTGCATACAGCTAACAGGTGGAATGAGTAATGCCATCAGTGACTGACATGCTACCCAGTGTCATGGGAACATCAAGCCTCGGATGCCTGAGTGGAGGCCAACATGGACATTAATGAAACAAAGGTCCTGACCTCGAAAAACTGGATGAGAAAACTGCATGAATACAACATAACATTCATGAGGAAATCTAGGTCATTGGAAACATCAATGGAAATGAGTATCTAATTTAATTATTATGGGTTGAGTGCTGATTGGACCTCCAGCCCAGACTCCAAGTCTGTATTCATTAGATCTACAACAGAAAGCGTTTGTGTCTATACGTGATGTATGTAAGCCAGAATACAACATATGGCTAATGCCCAATAAAACTAACGTAAAGTTACTTTAGATTTTGCAATTATTTATTTATTGTTGTTGTTGGGCTATATTCTCTATTAGTTCTGCTGGTCTGATGTCTCTCCTGAAAATTAATGGAAATGTCATTCTCCCGTGCTTCAATTTTTGGCAAAATGGACATTTTGGCCGGCCGGCCCCTCCCGAAACTGCAAACCCCAGGATTCCATAGGATGTTGAAAGTGGAATAATAGCGCTATAACACTCTAGTGCGGAAATGGCTTGAGATTGTGGCAACAGTATCAAAATTGTGACTAAGTAGCAATTGTGAACATGAAAAAGTTTCAGATGAGTAAAACTAAGTAACTTTTCTGTATTCACAATCACAACTTAATTGTGATGGTAACTTTATCCCCCAGCCCACTATACTGATGACTGGAGCATGGATAAATGATGTTTCCATCCAGTTTGAGGCAGTTAGACCAGGAGAGGTTACTTAATTAAGTATAAATATAGTTACCCGTACTTAACTAAGCAGCTGATAGAGAATAAAAGCTATTATTGCTATTACTATTCATTCATACCCCACCTTTCACTCAGTGAGACTCAGGATGGCTAACAACTCATTTAAAACAATACAGATTAAAAACTAGACAAAAACTTCAAGAGAAGTATAGCTACAAAAGTTATTTTAAAAGAGTCAAATGATTTCTAAAGTTAAAAACATTACAATTCATCCAAATACAATATGCAAAAAGATTATATAAAAAGAAAACTTCACAGCATCAAAAGCCCATCCCAGTCAGTTTCTAAAAGTCTTGACAACATGAAAATGTTTTAACTTGCTAGCGGAAGGAGACCCAGGACGGAGCCATCCTGGCCTCTGTAGGGAAAGAGTTCCAAAGTCTGCATCCATGCCATATATGTGGATGCATTTTTTGGAAATAAGGATTTAAATGTAACTACTTCCAGGAGGATAGGGATAAAACAAAGTCACGTTTCAGAGATAATCCAATAAGTAACACTGAAGTTACTTTGTTGATGTAATCAGTAACAGTTTCTAATTCCTTTCAAACACTAACGGGCATTTTAGAGGCCCTTTGACAGCAATTGCTCAAGTCTTATGTAATTCTCTTACTTAAAGGGTTGTTTTCTCTCTCTCTCTCTCTCTCAAAAAAAGAAAAAAAAAAGAAAAAAGAAATAGGAAGCAATAGAGACGTAATGAGCCCTGCTACAAATAATATTATCAAGCTACTTTTTCCACACTGTAATGAGAAAAATAATAATAATAAAAGCTCACTTTTCAAACACCCTAATGGATAATAAGGATGAATTGTGTTTACAGAATAACTTTCCATGCCCTGATGACATTATATACTATTAGCAATGCAAGACCTAATTTGTTTAAGTGGAAGATTAATCATCAAAGTTTTTAGCTGATTGATGAGTAATGGCAAGTGTTAATTGCTGAGGACATAAAATGTTCCATAACTGAGGATGCTATTTTGGTTCTGGCATGTTAATATTATTAGGAATGAAAAAAAGTTATTAAAAGATATCCTTTCCATCTAACTAATACTGGCAGCTTTTGTTTATTTAATTGTTTTGCACTTCCTTCAGCATCTCAAATATGGTACCTTTACTGGGGTTATTACTGTGCACCTTCAAGCCATTTCCAACTTACGGTGACCCTAAGGCAAGATTGATTCCGGTGAGATTTTTCTTGGTGAGATTGGTTCCAGTGGGGAGGTGGTAGGCTCCATTGTGTTCCTCTGAAGTGGGAAGTGACTTGTCTTAAATTCACCCTGTGGGTTTCCATGGCTGAGCAGGGATTCGAACTCTGGTCCCCTGGAGTTCTAGCCCAACACTCGACCCCCTGCTGACTCTCTCACTAAGGTTATGCTGATATCCAAATAACAGTATTGATGCAGAGGCTTAAGGTGGGTTTATATCCATGAAAGTTCATCTAACATATAAAAGTCAAAGTTTGTTTGCCCGTGTCAGGTGAAGACCTCATATGATTGGCTGTCTAAGAAGATTCTATGGAATCCTGGGGTCTGCAGTTCAGGGAGGGGCCTTTAGAATTCTCAGCCAGAGAGCTCTTGGGCCCGGCTTCTTGCTATGGAGATGAGGCCTAGCAGCAAGGAGGAGGACAGTGTATTCCCTTGGGAACCCAACCTCTGTATGTTAATAACTCTGAACATAGACTGGATTGGAGAACATGGGGAAAAGTTACAGGTATTAGACAAGACAGTTTGGGGAATTAGAGACATAGGATCTCAAATCTTTCTAAGAAGTATTACCTATGAGAAAATAAAATCCCAGGCAACACTGGGTAGATACGCTAGTGCTAAAATAAAGACTAGTTATCTTAAAGGTGCTGCTGCATTTCTTTTCTTCCCCCTCTCCCTTGCTCCTTTTTAAGCTGCAAGAGAGTAACACAACTACTTCTTTGGAGACTACCTCAAAAACAAGGCTACCGTATGTATGTATAATTGATTCAGAAAATAACACTGTTACATTGTTTCCTATAATAATCTGACCATGTCTACTCAGTCAAAGGGCTAGGGGCTCGAATCCACTTGGAAAGAGGGGACATCAATGAGCAAAGTGGGTTTTAACCTTCGGTAAACATTCATATGATTAAAGGACAGTATTGCCCTGTTAATTGTTCAGATTGCTAAGCAAATAGGGCAAGGGAAGGGAGAGGGGAAAGAGAGGAACCCTTTGTTTTAAGAGATTCAGATGATTAGAAAGAGCTAAACAGGTCATTGGTCTCATAGAATCACATAATCATAGAATGATAGAGTTGGAAGGGACCCCAGGGGCCATCCAGTCCAACCCCATTCTGCCATGCAGGAACACCCTCAAAACACTCCCGACAGATGGCCATCCAGCCCCTGCCTAAAAACCTCCAAAATCTAAACATCTCAATGTAGGAGTGTATGCTAGTCTGTGTACTACTCAAAATGTGGCACGTACAAAAAGCAAAGAGCTGGGCTTGTGGGAATCAAGCTGGACTTGAGCTGCTACTGTGCCCGCCATTTAAATTTCCCCACATTTCCTCACACAATCCCCACATTGCATCAAGAACCCAAAGGATGCTACTCTGTAGTGATGCTCTATCAGGGACCCTGTGACACTGTGCATTTATAGATTTAATACACAGCATACGTATTGCCTCTTTTGCTTCTGCCGGCATGTGTTTGCCTCAAGGCAATGGCACGACTAGGTTTGGAGGGTCCTTGTGTAAGACACTCTAAAGCCCTTTCCCTTGGTGCGTCTACCTTCTCATACCCTCTCCTATCCTCCAACATTTTACAGATCAAAAGCAGGACACATGTGGCCAAGCAACAGTCCACCCCAGGAGCTATGTCAACCCGTCCACATGTCACCAATCCCCATCCCACAAAACTAAACCGCCAAACCCTTTCTGGTTTTGGAAAAAACAACAAGAACAACAACAACAACTTGGTTTTCTACTAGAAATGTAGGGGGCATGCAATATTTTAGAGGAAAATCACACCTAAAAGTGCAATTCTTCCATTGTATTGATAAAATGGGCTCTCTGGAGGCTACAAAAATAGCCCACGGCCTGCATTATTCTCTCCCTTTCTTAAAAGGAGGAGAAAGAAGAAGGCCTACGTACACGCCCTTCAATATTTCACAGATGAAACCAGGACACATGCTTCGGAGTGTATTAAAAGTTGTATCTCCCATCTTTGCTCAGAAACAAGCGTGTAAGGTCGGGCAGCTGTCTAAAGAATGGTATTTCCTCCTCACATTTTGACTGCAGAAGTGAACTGGATGGCATACCCTCTAACATTTCATCGATGAAAACTTGGAAACATGTAGCCAAGCCGCATCAGAGTGTGGATCAGGATGAGAACAGTCATTAATGAGGAAAACACACAAGCTAGGAGAGGCGGCAGAAGTTTGATTTTGCTTGAGGCTGGTGAAAAGGGCGAGACTGAATATTCTTCTCTCCTCCCCCATCTTGCTGAGTTCATTGAGTTCTTTTGGACTTTGCACTCAGGTTTCAGCAACTGAAGTAAGATGAGAAGGAAAGGGGGAAAGTGGGAAGGAAAGAAACTGGGGCATTTTAAAATCAGCTGAAAAAAAATGGGATGACAGAAGGTTAATTGGGACTGTCTAGAGGGCAGCTATGCCTTCCCTCTAGTATTGTTGCCAGCTGCTGCAGCAGCATCTCCTGATCTTTGTCATTCGTATCATTGGCTTATTTGTTGGGCACAGGAGACGGTGAGCAAGCAGGCAGTGGCATCTGCTGCTACTCCCCATTAATGAAGAACAGCCAGAATAACTGTAGCTCTACCACTGGAGGCTTCATAAGTCAGGAGCAGTGAACAAGCATTGAGACCTTCCTTCCCTTCCTCAAGGCTTTCTCCCAACCAGGAAACTTTGCATTAATATCATTTAAAATACCAAGTTTAATGTACGTGAACAAACCAACCAACTGAGACAAGAAAATAGGGTGGTAAAATCACAGAGGGTATAATGGGAACTTTGGCTCAATGCAGTCAAGGAGCTTTGCACTAATGCTGGTACATAAAAGGAAGAGGGAGGTAGGATCCAGCGCTGGAAGATGAACTTGTCTCTGCAGCTACATCTCCACTGCCCAATGTTACACTCCCAAACCCACCCTGTAAGCAATGCAGCCCCCAACATGGCCATTTCTGGGTTCTCAGGGAGTGAGAAGATCAGCGGCAATGCATCTAGCTCTTTGCCTTTAGCAGGTTGCACTGCAACACACATCAACAGGAATTCCAGGGATGTCCCTGGCATATTCCTGCAAATGATGTCCTAGCAGCATGTCCAGCTGAAGGAAAATAGGTGGATACATCCCTGCTGATCCCCTCGCTCGTCGACAACAAGGAAATGCCTGTATGAAGGGGGAGGGCTGTGTGGCTTGCAAGATGGTTTTTTCTGGGTGGGGGTTGGTCCTTGTAGGGTCCAAACAGAATTCCAATCTATGCAGTGATCAAAAAAAAAAAATAGTTGCAATGTTGTAAGGTAGACCTATGACATCATAGCTGTCATAATACACTGGGAAAGGAGAGGAACCTCATGGGTAATTTTCAGTCTAGTGGTCTAGAAGCCAAGGGATCAGTCAGTAGCCAGGAGAACCAAGATGGGCAAAGGGATGTGAAAAAGAGCAATCAGGGTCCAATTCCAAGACTCCAGAAAGCAGGCAAGAGTCTCGGAGCTCTGGGTGCCTTTTCCACGGAATGGGAGGTAGACATCACTTCTGGTGGGTGAACCAGTATTTGCTGCCCGCCTTATCTATGCCAGCTGACTGTTCAGTGAGAACAGATGAGGCAGCCCCAGCTAAATGTAGGTGTGCCCCACCCCTCCCCAAACACTCTCGTACTACTGTTGTCCCTAACAGGGACACAGTTTACTTACGCAGCTTATAATTTCACAACTTACGCATTGTATAATTTCATGAACACAAGAGTAATCATCTGAAACATCAATGTGCTTCTCTTCTAAAGCACTTAAAATCACAACATTCAAACTGGAATTCATCTGGTGTGGGAAGTGCCACTAAGGCCATTTCTGCCCTACACTGTTGTCGTGCTATTCTTCCACTTTCAACATCCTGAGGAATTCTGGGGTTTGTAGTTTACTGAGGCCAAAGAGCTCTCTGTCTGAGAATTCCTAATGCCCCTCCATAAACTGCAAAGCCCAGGATTCCATAGGATGTTGAAAGTGGAATAATAGCACCATATCAATGTAGTGCAGAAATGGCCTAAGCTGAGTGGGATGGCTGCCTCGGAGCAAGATTTGGCTATCAGCAAAAGGGATGTAGATTGTTGGCCATTTGCTTTGTTATTCCCATATGTTTACTGCCAGGGATGGGGAAAGTTGCTTGTGCGAATTTTTTCCCCCTCATGTAACAAACTAACTTGCGCTGCCTTGGCTATCTTGGCCCTTGACTTGGGTCGAATTCTTTGGGCTAGGTCTCTGGTCTGAGTCAGAGCAAGGCTACTAAATAATAAAGAAATGAGGCACAGAAAAGTCTCTCATTGGGTCAGAGAGGCAGGAAGGCAATTGGTCCTCTCGAATATAAGGTGAAACTACACTGTCACAATGTAGTCTATGATCAGATACCGGTCTGTTTTGCTAACCCAACAGAACTGAGAGAGAAGACCCATAGGATGCCTCTCTGTTCATGACACTTGGCAAAACAAACCAACTCACCCGTAGGGAACATCATTCTTGCATGTCAACTGTTTCTAAAATAAGCCACACACTGTTCACCTTGACATTTTCTTCCCACAAAATACCGGGCATTTGCATGGCGATAACGCAACACGGCTGCTGATAACAAAACACCCCTTTCCCTGAGATCTATCCCCAGAGGACATAGCTGATGACTAACAGAGATTTGCACACACAGAAATTGGGTGATACAGAATTCTGCAAATGTTAGAAGAAAAAGGAGAGAAAAACCAAAGAGTATTACAGTGGGCCCTCAACTTTCACAGGGGTTAGTGGCAAGTGGAAAAACACACAAATATCTCTACATGCATGCCAGAGACTGTCTGCTGTTGGAAAAAAAAATTCTTTCAGTGTCATCATCCTTTTTGAGGAGAAAAAAGACACTGAAGGAAATTTTTGCAGCCACTGTGGCAGAGCGGCCACTCCTCTCAGTCTCCTGAGATATAGGATGAGGGACACGTGGCTGGATGGCAGTACGTGTGAAAGGGATCTAGGAGTCCTAATAGACCACAAGCTGAACATGAGTCAGCAGTGTGATGCGGCAGCCAAGAAAGCCAATGCAATTCTCGGCTGCATCAATAGGAGTATGGTGTCTAGATCGAGGGAGGTACTGGTACCACTCTACTCTGCTTTGGTTAGACCTCATCTTGAATACTGTGTTCAGTTCTGGGCACCCCAATTCAAGAAGGACATGGTCAAGCTGGAGCAGGTCCAGAGGAGGGCGACCAAAATGGTGAAGGGCCTGGAAGCCATGCCCTATGAGGATAGACTTAGAGAGCTGGGTATGTTCAGTCTGCAGAAGAGAAGGTTAAGAGGGGACATGATAGCCATGTTTAAATATTTGAAGGGATGCCATGTAGAGGAGGGAGAGGGCTTGTTTTCTGCCGCTCCAGAGACCAGGACAAGGAGCAATGGATTCAAGCTTCAGGAAAGGAGATTCCATCTGAACGTCAGGAAGAACTTCCTGACAGTCAGGGCTGTCCGGCAGTGGAATATGCTGTCTCGGAGTGTGGTGGAGTCTCCTTCTTTGGGGGTTTTTAAGCAGAGGCTGGATGGCCATCTGTCAGGAGTGCTTTGAGGGTGTTCCTGCATGGCAGGGGGTTGGGCTGGATGGCCCGTGTGGTCTCTTCCAACTCTACATTTCTATGATTCTATGATCCTTTCTCACCAACAGCTCTGCCTGTTCCTACTTTTGATGCTTCGGCACCACGAGGCCTCCACAGCCTCCACCAAGATTTCCCTGAGAAAAGGTCCTAGACCCTTGCAGGACTGGGTGTTTCCACCTTGCACAAGGCTGTCTCCACCAGACTGCCGTGGCTTCCACCAGCCTCCCTAGAAAATATCCTAGATCCTGCCACAGTTGTGCGGGAGCTGCTTATGGTGTTGTCTATCTCTCTGCTTAAGACTGAGCAAAGCAGTTACTAATGCTAGTGGCTGGGTGGAGAACTTTTGGTCCTCCAGATATTTTGGCCTGCAACTTCAATCAGCCCCTCTCAGTAAAGGATATCAAGCCTTGTAGTCCAAAACATCAAGAGAGGCAAAGTTTTCCAACCCTGGGGAATCTACTAGGCCAGATGAATGGATCTCCTGCATTACTTTCTGCTCTGGACTGTGACAGGGAAACTATATATGGTCTGAATCAACATGAAATGTGTAGTGCCTCTAACCAGCCTGTGTCAGTTCACAGTAACCTGGATAATGTATCAAGAGGGGTAAAAGGGAGTGATATGATAGTGCAACCCACATGGGAAAAAAATCCTTGTGCAAAAAAAGATGTAAGGCATATTCTCATTTTTCCCCTTGTCTGTGACACATGGAACTCCCCCAAAAGATGTTATCCACATTTTTTTGTGTGTGTGAAAATTTTATTTGCACAAGAAGATACTGGTTTTAACTGCCCCCCAACCCACCTTTTTGCAAAGGAGTGCTAAAATTTGGAAAAAAAAAATCATTGGAAAATTTGGAAAAACCCTGCACTTTTATCCAGTGGAGAGAAAACATGTGAAAATCTTTGTTACTTTGTGCAGGAATGAAATAAGTGATCGTTTACATTCCTCCTGTGCAATTTGACATAGGAACCCCTGATTTTTGCCAAAATGGGAACATGGAACATAGCTTTCAATACCCTACTGCCTTGCAGAAGTGTTCAACTACACCTCTCATTATTTTCAGCCACTGTGGACATGGAGAAGATGGGAGCTCTTACCCACATCTGGGGCACCAGGTTGTAGACAGCCGCTCCATCTAACACTGACATTCAGAGAACCAGAGAAGAGCATCATCCTCTCTCTAAGTCACGGTTAGGAATCAGGTAGCCTTCCAGATGTTATTGCACTGTAACCCCAAGCAACCGTAGTCATCATAGCCAATGGTGAGGAGTGCTGGAAATGACAACCCAATAACATCTGGGGGGCCATGCATTTCCCATCCCTGCTCTAAATAAAAGCAACCTGGTAACAGAAAAGCAGGGACATTGGATAGAAAATGGAAAGAGAGAAGCATTTTGCAACAATCAATAGATAAAAATCAAGGGCTGCAGTTGGTGAAAGACACTTGATTTCCAGCCAGGAAAATGTGGTCTGTGTGTCTGTCTGTGCGTATAAATGACAATATGTAACAACAGTTGCTACTTAGTGCGCAATGCTTAATGACATCATCAGGTCCTTGGGGAGAGAGCTTTCTTTCGGTCCCACCACCGTCACAAGCCCGTCTAGTGAAGACACTGCAGAAACCTTTCCCGTTGGCTGCTCCCAACCTGTGGAACTGCCTTCCACGAGAGGCTAGGCTTTTCCCCTCTCTGTTCTCCTTTCACTGCCAGGCAAAGTCCTTGTTGTTCAAACAGACCTCAGGTTTCAGCTAGGAATCTCAGAGTCTGGAATCGTCCTCATCTGAGAACTCTACTTGGGACAAGAAGGGGGCCCTTGCACGATTTTCTATCAAAGTAACTTGCTTTGGGTATAATATATCTTGATTTCTTGGCAGGAGGGGGGCCAAGTTTCCTGTTTTCACTCAGGTAGCAAAGTGACTTAATTGAGCTTTGGTTTTATTCCATTACTTTTAATAAAGGTCAGGCTATATTGTTAAAAGTTGACTAAGTGATTTGAATCTTTCTATCCTTCTGGTTGGTGATAAAATTAGGAAGACACTGTTTATCGATCACATTTTTCCCTCTGAGGGTAGTGTAGGGAACAATGATGTGGTATTTTTATTTCTTCTGTAATTACTTCTCTCCTTGCTTCTCATACACATAATACAATAGATTTTTATGAATTGGTGTTATTTTGTTATAAACAATAGAGAGACAATATTGACATGGCTATAGAAGCAGAGTGGGAGCATGAATGTTGTTCCATATGTCAGATGCCTGATAATGAAATAAAGCTGAAACAACTTTACTGGTTATAGGTCTATTTCTGGGCACAGTTCAAAGTCAAAGGCCATTTCCACGCTACACTGTTATAATGCTATCATTCCAGTTTCAGCTTCCTGTGGAATTCTGGGGTTTGTAGTTTCCTGAGATCAAAGAGCTTTTTGGCTGAGAATTCTAAAGGCCCCTCCCTAAACTGCAAACCTCAGGATTCCATAGGTTGTTGAAAGTGGAATAATAGCATTATAACAGTGTAGTGCAGAAATGGCCAAAATTATGACAGTGTGCTGTGTGCCTTCAAATTATTTCATTTTCAATAGTTGACGAAAATGGTGCCTTTAAGACAAACCTATCACAGGCTTCCTGGGACAGAGAGTGTGTGATGTGTCCAAAGTCATCCAGTGGGTCTCCATGGCCAAAGAGGAAATTGAACTCTGGTCTCCAGGGTCTTAATCCAACACAATGACACAGTGCTGTCTCGAGCCCTATATAGCTTTTGTCTAGACCAATGGTGTCCAACCTTTGGTCCTCCAGGTGTTTTGGACTTCAGCTCCCAGCACTCTTGACTGTCAACCAAGTAGCTAGGGTCTCTGGGAATTGAAGTCCCAAACATCTGGAGGACCAAAAGTTGGATACCACTGGTTTAGACTCTCTGAAAGATTGCATTTCCCTAGAGGAACTTGGCAGCATCTTAAGATCCTTGGGGGAGACCTTCTTATCACTGCCACTCTCACTACAGGTCCGTCTGGTGAGGACACGGAAGATAAACCTCTCCAATGGCTGCTTCTAGTCTGTGGAACTCTCTTCCAAGGCAAGCTAGGCTGGCCCCCTTTCTGCTCTCCCTTTACTGGCCAGCAACAAGCTTTTTATTCAAACAGGCATTTAAAATGTATTCTTTTGAGAGACAGCCTTTTTTACAGGGTGCCTATATGTTGTATTTTCAGTTTCCTTGCTTTGTTTTTAAATGATTTTATACTTTTTAAAAATTTGACATCATTTTAACATTATTATTTCCTTCACCGTGTTTTAACTTTTTCATCATCAGGCTTTTGGTTTATTTTGTTTTAGCCTTTAGACTGAGCTGCCTTGGGCCCTATAATGAGAGAAAGGTGGCATATAAAATAAATTAATAAAGGTATGTTTTATATTAGAATAGAAGCATTAAATATATTTTCTCTGAATTAAGTCCGATCGATTTTGATAGGGTTAACTTTCAAATAAGCATGAATAGGAATGAAGCTTTAGTTTACATATGAGTTTATTACCTAGTTATAATTTGTTCGTAAACAGTATTCTTCTATCAAGTAATCCAAGGGGCTTCAATGGTGGTAGGGTAGGGGAGAGAGGACTCATCCCAGCCTGGCACTGCCAGTGCTAACCTGCTTTGTACATCAAATTCTTTCTTGGATTTGGATTAGTTCTAAGAATTGGAACACTGAACTGGCACTCTGAGTTTGCCTGAGTGTTGCACAAACCCAGTTTTTGCTTCTGCTAGATCCTGCAGCAGGCCTAAATACCCAGAAGGCATCAGATTGCATCTGATCTTAGAAGCTAAAAAGGATCAGCCCTGGTTAGTACTTGGATGGGAAACCCCCAAGGAATACTCAGGGCTGTAGGCTATATTTCAGAGGAAGGAACTGGCAAACCCATCTCTGAATATTCCTTGCCTAAGAAAACCCTGTGAAATTCATGTGTAATATAAGCCGATAAGGCAACTTGAAGGTAAATATATACCATCAGTGCACAACCACTTGTGCCAACTAAAGATAATGGCGGGGGGGGCTGGAATTGAAAAATATAGGTGCTCCACAATATGTCAGCACACAGGAAGGATGACCAGACAGTGTGGAAAGGTGAAGAGAAGGAAAAAGTGGGGGGGGGGGGACTCATTCTGAGCCAAAACAATGCAAGTAATAAATAAGCTTTTTTTCAGACTGAGCTAAGCCAGAATTACCAAACATAATCAAGCTGCAACTGGCAGACCCAAAAAAAGGAAAAAAGAAAAGTTAACACCATGCAAGAAATCCTAGAACGGATGACAGGGCAAAACAGCCTTTTGGAAACCAGCCAGTCTGCTATTAAACTGCAAAGTCACAGACATAGAGGAGAAGAAAAGATTGATGGAGAAGAACGCTGCAAGGCCAAAATGCTGCTTTCCCTACTCTCCCCTCCTCTGCGTTACTACTGAAAAAGCTGAAGCTATTGGAATTACACATTCTCAAAGACTCCCAGTCAGCAGTAGAAGAATGCATGCATGCACGGCTGGTTTCTAAGATGCTCGGTTGCCAGACACTTCTTTCAGAGAATGGGAGTGATGGTGATGATGGTTGTTTCTGCAAACAGAACTGCCTATTTTCCTGGGAGTAATATCAATGGGGCAGGGGGAGAATTTACTGCTGAGTCAATGTAGATAGAATTACACTGGGAGGCTGCAATCCAATGCATCCCTATTTGAGCAGAAGCTCTGTTGCATTTAGTGGGACTGAAAGCAGAATGTCAGGGGCCTCACCTTTTACTTGGGAGTAAACGCAGCCTAAATGGAGATTGTCATACTTTTTGGTCATATCCTGAGAAGATATGATTTGCTATAAAAGACAATGATGCTTGGTGAAGTGGAAGGCAGTACAAAAAAGGAAGACAACAATACAGGTAGATAAATTCAATCAAGGAAGTCATGGCCCTGAATCTGCAAGACCTGAGCAGGGCGGCTGATGTCAGGGTGAATTAGAAGTTTCTCATTCATGGGGTCACCATAAGTTGAAGTCGCCTTGAGGGCAGTTAACAACACAACAATAACAACAAGCCCAGCCTAGTGTACTTCTGAGTCAAAGGCTCCTGGGCTGCATCTTTCCGTGGAATGAACCTGCTCTATACTGGAACAGAGCTTATTTTTGAATAAGCATGGCAAGGTTGGGGGCTGTAACTTTGCAAAAGTGGCGGGCGT